>JAPMAH010000020.1:5408638-5573638 GCA_029582155.1 Panopea generosa
AGAGAGAGTGGAGACTTTGTCACAATATCACCCCGTGGGTAGTGGATCTACTGTGTAGGAGATGACACTGTGTTGTATTGTTTCAGTATCACCCCGTGGGTAGTGTGGGAGAGGACACTGTGTTGTATTGTTTCAGTATCAGCATGGGCAAAATAAGGAGAACATTGACAGTAAGTATAATACACATACACAGTCAGTATTAATTTTACAAACAATAAAATTGAATGGGGTCCTACATCATTTTCAACAAATTTCAGGTTATATATGACAAGTCCAGTTTTATTGATGGAGAAAGAGAACCACTGTTCTTTCGCAAGTGACTGCCAAACTGTCTCACATGAAGTTTTTTGACCGAGTGAGACTCCAACCCATGCCCTTACTACTGATTGGTTAGTGGCTTTAACACAGTGCCTTAGACCACTTGCCATGGAGGACTGCTATACATTGTCAAATTAAAGTTGAAATAATTGTATTGTAAGGTGATTACCATCGATTCATGATGATGAATTCTTGTGGTAATATTCTAATCACTGCCACACTGGAGTATCATGCTGCAGATACATGATATGATACCCCACCCAGTCACATTATACTACCAGGCCAATAAATGCTAGATTTATTTTCTAAATAATCTAAATATCTGGAACTAATAACCATGATTTTAACCAATAGTAACCATATTGTGGCTAGTTAATCTACTTCTGTAATATTTTAGGCATAATTTTTTTATGCAAATGGATAAATGTGGTATTTGTGGGATAAGCATTAATGGTTGTATTAAATGAAATTATTCAAATTTGATTTGACCAATCAGACAATTATTGGTTGACATATGATTTTAATAAAAATTGACCCTATTAACTTTGCTGTTAAAGTGTTTTCTTGTCTGCTGTCTAGTTAGTTATTAGTTAATCATTGCCATGTATTTGTACCGAGACTAACCTCATTTAAAGTAATTATATTAATTAACTTCATTGTACTGGTCTTGTTATAGAGGAAAAATGGGACACAAACTATGTCAATACGATTCAATCTTGGTCATTACAAATCCTTCTCGGCTGATACAAATAACATGGTCAATATGAACCAGAACTGGACAAGGATAATTACTTCTGGTTGTTTGAATCTACAGTCATTCATCAAATCAGCTTGTGATAATAAGGCATTGTAATGTGGAGGTTGATAATGTTGACAATACTGTTATATATTTTAAATATAAAAATGCACAGAAAGATGTTATATAGTATTCTGCCTTACACATAAAAACCAGTTCTATACATCTCATATCTATCAAAACTAAGATGCTTTTCTAGCCTACTTTATTTCATTAACTTACATTATTTAATAAAATTGTCACTAATTAAGTGATTTCATATTAACTGAGCTATTGGGCCTCGGACAGTTATATTGGCCTATGGTGTTGGGCCGATTTGACAATCCTTTGACCAATAATCGGCCAGTATGTATTCACTTAATTAATCACAATATAATATTGGGCAAAATAAAACCTGTTTATAAAGTTAACTGTCAATGTGTTTCACTATTAATAGAAATCAGTATTATGTTTTAAAAAATGGAGCTTGTGATCGGAATTATGGATTATCGAATTTCAAGACCCTGCCACACTTGATGTTGTGTTTGTGAGCAAGACACAAATATTCACATGTATGCTAAGTATTGGTTCTTCCCAGGAAGAAATTTCAAGCTTCAAACATGATTTGATTAGTTTTAACTTGTTACTTATTTGATATAAAATGAAGAAACCAAAGTTACAACACTTTCTAGCTTTTAATTTTTCTTCTTTATAGTTAATTCGTAACATACATATAATAAAAGGCTTTTTTGAACTTATTTATTTTATATATGTTGTGAAAAAAATTCTTGTAACTTATAACAAATCATGCATGAATCTTTCTGGGTAAAACCAGTACTAAAAATGTGTGGACACTACTCATAGCTGTGGTGGAGGATCAAACCCATGACCCTCTGATCCTGAACACAACGCTCTACCACTGGGCCATTTGTGGACACTACTCATGTCTGTGGTGGAGGATCATACACATGACCCTCTGAACCTGAATACAATGCTCTACCACTGGGCCATGTGCTCAGCGCATATTGATATGCTAGGACAATATGAAAACTTAGGTGTTTAAATCTTATAATGACAGGAGAGAAAATAAAGAAAAATTATTTTACTGAGATTACCAACAAAATAGCCAAATTTCTATTGAAGGATTTCTCTTGTAAAATAGTATGATTAAAATATAAACTTGGCATTTCATTTTTGTGTATATTAGCTGTAACTCCTCCAATATTATTCACCTCATGTTAAAGTTTAAGGCTTTATTCACTATAAAGACAAAGATTATTTTTGTATTTTTCAGGCATATTTTGTCAGAGTGTAGGATTACAGAGACAACTTGAATGTAAGTCTGATCACCAGCTTTTTCATGACAGTTTGGGTAGAGGGAAGGGACAAATGTATAAAGTGAAAAACGGGATGATGATGAGGATTAAAGTGACTGCTAAATTGGCATCCTGTCTGGATTAAAGTGTGTTATTCATGTATGTGTTAAATTTGTGACAGAACTCCAAAATTGCAGAGTTTAAGCTGAAATATATAGGCGAAAATTCACTGATCTGATTCCAAGAAGTGGAGAGCAACAAAAAAGTAAATCTAAATAACTTTGACAGTTTTGATGTTGGCCACTTGGAATTTGTTATGATGACAGACTATGGTGTTAAAAACTAGAAAACACCACATTTGCATCAGGGTAAGTCTAAAGAAAAAAATGTTTGTTTTTGTCCCAGAATGCCCTGTATCAGAGCAATCATTTTAACTTCCTATTCAGAAGTGTAGTCTGCTGAATTTAAATAATTAAAATGAAGTCTATAATATGTTTTAACTTCATTTAAATTCAATTAAGAATTACTTAATTTTTAAATAATTTAAATACAGTCAAACCTGTCTTAAGCAGCCAGTCAAGGGAAGGAGCAAAGTGGCCTTTTAAGACATGTTGTTGCTTAATACAGGTCAGTTTATTCTGACAGCATAGAAATCGGAAATAACAAATGTGGGTGCTTAAGACAAGTGACAAGTTAAATAGAGGTCATTGCTTACACAGGTTTGACTGTATGGACAAACTCTTAAGAAATGGGCTGTAAAGCCGGCTTAAAACTCTGAATTGCATCTGAGAGTGTATACTGTGAGTTTGCTGCACCAATGAAGGTTATGGACAATACATGTAGGTTTCGGAATCCAAGAGACCTGCCTTCTGTTGAGCATCGAACCAGATTGCGATAATTGTAAAATTGCGTGATCTCGATGTGCCACAGTCACAACAAGTCGGTCATTAGTGTAACAATTGACTATGCATCAACATCGATCACTTGACCTTGGAAAGTAATTATAACAACAACAGCGAAAAATCTGCTTCAGTAATGGACAATGTTTGGGTCATTTTGCTGGAGAGGTTTGTTGTCATTTGGTTAAAAGTGAATTGCTATGCGGCAGGGCTAGGTAATTGCGTGTTCACTAGGAACACTGAGAACTATTCTTGAGAATATTCTTACACTTAAGCTTGGAACTCCAGATTTCAACCTTGGATATCTAAGTTACCATGACAGATAGAATAATTGTGAGTTTATTTGACTTTATATTATGCTTTCCTACATGCTTGCAAATTTTGATCACAATAAATGGTCTCTTATTGTGTTTTTTCAAAATGTATTCTTGAGTTCAAGCTAAGAATATTCTTAAGAATGGTTGGTGAAAGCACCCCAGGTATTTATATTATACTATAGGTTATTATTTATGTAGATCATTCATGGACATGCACCAGCCAATAGTTCTTTATATGTTCATGAATACTAATTTCTAACCTAACCAAAAATTCTGTTTTGGCTATAGTCAAGCTTGCCCTAGACAGAACAAAATTTATATTCTTTTTGTGTTATTTGTCATTGTAGTTATCTGTGTTTCTGTACACACTGGTGTGGCAGTTAATTTACTTTTCGGCCCTTGTACAAGTTCATGCAGAGCCATGTGCAAACGTGTCTGCTTCTCTCAAAAGATGGTGCTCATGTTCAAGTTACTCAGGGTTTGTAATCCGCTTGCTGTTGTAAATTTTCTTGTTGATTTGTAAGCCTTTTTGTATTCTGTATTTTAAGAAATATGCATCAAATGAAATCCACCTAAGTTTTGTTGTCACAGATTTTTCCACATTCATTTGTTGCTTGCTTTTTGTAAAATAAGATAAATAGTATTGATATACCATTTACTGGTAGGTCCATGTTCAAATGTGTTATCCCATGTGTTTGCAGCAAAGCAGACTTCACCCATCAGTTTCCTTCTGAGGTGCCAGTTCAGATACGTGAATCTGACAGTCAGTTGCTGCAGTTTTGGGCATTATGAGCATTCTTTGGTGGCAGATTTTACAGACGGTAGTTTTGAGAGAATGTTGGTAATGTCTCCATTTCTGAGTCTGGGGAGTTCTTTTATTATGTGACTGCACCTGGCCTTAAAGTACGGAAATAGCTTGCTGTCTTTCTTCTTGATTTTGCTTGAATGGGCCACCAACTCCTTGTTAATTTGAACATTTCCAGGTTTTTTAATTTGTCGCACAGTAAAATGATAGGGAACTGCTTGTCGTATACCTGCCATGTCTCGTCTAGCTGCTTGTAAAAGTCCAGCAGTCAGAGGTAAGACCCTGCATCAACGCCGCTTGTCACAGTACGAATCCAGTAATTTTCCACAGACAAGCCAGCTGCTATCTCATATGTCATTCTTCTCTCGGAATCCGACATGTCTTCTCTGGCAAAGAAGATAATTCCTCACTGACTGTGTTGGTCAAAGTTTGCATATGACTCCTAGCTTGTGGTGGAATGTCGAGAGCAGTAAATAAAAGTCTAATTTGAGAAAAACATTGTTGTGTATTCGCTAAAACTATAGCAAGTTTTTTATTGATATCTGCAGCTGGTTTTGCACTATTATTCTGCTTCGGAATTTCAGTGTATGAATTGTACAATTCTGAAATAAAGCTACAGTTTATGCACTTAAATTGAAATTTCCGTGCTAGTCTACATTTTGCTTCTTCACTTGCTCAGTGTAAAAAATTTCTCATTCAAATTGTTTATTAAGTTTGTGTGAACTAATCGCCGCATTTATTATGTCGATCAATTTCCCCATATTCATTTTACAATTGCCTAATGACACAATCTCTGTTTCTCTCTTCAGATTGCAGAGCAGTGTTGGTCACTTTGGCATATCCGTTTTGAGTTTTAGAATCTATTTGTTTCGTATCTGCTTGCGAGTTTCAACCTACTGTTGGTACATCATGTTGCTGAATTTACACAGGTAAGAATTTGTGTTTACGCTTGAAAATGCAGTCTTAACTGAGGTATTTTCTATGACCATTCCTAGACATTTGAGAGATTTGGTGAATTAGCAGAAAAACAATATTTCAGCTGAGCAAGTTCATTACACTTATGGTCTGATGTATACTGTACATCACTTTTTATAGTTGGTTAATTTGTTCAAGTCTGTGGATACATGCTGCTTGGTCAATCAGATTATGAACAGAAGGGAACAGAACAGATTTTAATTCAAAATAACTTGAACATATACAGTTCATCCTTATTTACACAGACAATACAATACATGCATGCAGCAATATGAGAGTGAACATAATTATGTTGCATACATGAAGTAAATAAAACATATAGTTACAATGTACATTTACAAATCAATTGTTTGAATTTAACGCATTTGATCTTACATACATGGGCGATGGTAAAACTGCTGATTCATTTTAGTGGCGAAGTTATCAGTTACTAGCATAGATGGGCTGTGCTCGAGTACTGGTTACCCTTTTCAGGATCCCAGGAAACAGTGGTTAGGCTAAATGATCGTATGCTAGCCCTTGATGGCATAAAAATGATGGTTAATATTCAATCAGTCAATCATCCATAAAAATCGACATGTTTATACCACTCCATCTGAAAAGATTGATCAATATATAAACAATTGTCGACAAGATATTACATCACGATCAACATTACCACTTTATAAAACAATTAAAACACATTTCAGTTTGTCGAGTTATATAAGTAAAATGACATCTTACAAATTAAGAAACACTTTAGCAAAAATAAGGTTATCTTCGCATCAATTATAAATTTAAACAGGTAGACACAGAAACCAAGATAGAACCGAAAGAAAATGTACTTTGTGTCACCTTAATGACATTGAAGATTAATATCATTTTGTGATAATACATATATGTCCTTTCTATGAATTATTAAGAGTTCAGTACGTTGTTAGTATTTAAGTCCATTTTCTTAGTACAAATAAAAAGACTTCTGTGGTGTAACTGGCAAACACATCCACTGTTTCAGTGGGAGACCCAGGTTCAAATCCTGGCATAAGCTAGATTTAGAAAAGAAATGGCTTAGATATTGTAGTAGGAAAACCATAGTCGTACGTAAAAAACAAAATGCTGTTGAAATTTATCATTGAATTCTTTGCCGTTATTAACTTCCTTTCTTTTTCATGACTTTAATTGTTCAATTAAGATAGTTTTAATGCATAAAAGACTTAATTAGCTTATTTATACAACGTATAATAAGTGTATTTGAGGTTTTAAATGTTTTCACTATATTGGATTTTGTTTCGTGACCTTAATTGGCCCTTGAATTTGTGGTAACGATATCTAGTCCCATGAATCAAACTCGCACAGTCTGTAGCTCATCTGACTATGAATCGAGAGGTTGTGATTTCAATCCCCGTCTGGCGACAGTCTCCCTGATGATATTTGACGTTACATCTCAGTATTATTCAGCCCTCATCACTGATTCAAGTGGGAAAGTTATCAGTCACTTGCAGAGATATGTTTGCTCCAGTGCTGGTTACCCTTCCAGGATCCCAGAAAGAGTGGTTAGGTTACTTATTGTCTGTAAGCTCTCGATGACAAAATGCTAACTATTCTATCAGTTAATAAATGGAAATGAATGTTACAGTTTGTCTAAATATGACACAGCAATTTATAACCTTGTATGTAAAGAAAAAATACAAAAAATGATATGATAAAATACGATATTGCTACCTATGGTTATAAAATAAAAAATAGTTATAGAATGGGTGGAAGTATCTTAGCTCTTAAACAAATAAAAATTGAATGGTTTGGTTTATAAAATCCACCAAAACCTGACAAAAATCGACATTACAATTGAAGTGGTAAACTTGTAATAAAATCCCAGTCTTAAAATAGACAGCATTTAAATACTGCTTGACGACCTTCACCTCATCAGTTGGACTCGTTCTATGATAAAGCAAATTTTACAACATGTAAGGCTTAAAATATTTTTCAGTGCACTATACATGAAAAATCTGTATTGATACTGTCAATATTGCCAACCTCAACATTACGATGTCTTCTTTTTATCAACTGTTTCAGTTGATTAAGTGAACGACTTTAGCTCCAAACAATCATATTGGTATTGGCTCAGTTCTGGTTTATATTGGCCGAGTCCGTATTAAATGACAACATAACTTTCGCTGCTAGCAAATACAATACATTTAAGCTGCTATTCATTATCAGTCTACTTTATATTCTCGTTCCATTTCTTTGTATTTTATATCCTTCGTTCCATTTCTGTGTATCATTTGTGTTTTAAACAAATCGAAACTTATTGATCAGTAAATTAACTGCTTCGCTTACGGAAATAATCGTAAAATTTCCGAATCAATTGTATAAACTCGGCACATTCCGCGTCATCCTTCAGTATTAGAATGGTCGCTATATATGTGCAAAGATATAAATGCATATATGGTAAAAAAATCATTTTGTTCGAACCTAAGCTTTTTTTATATTGGAAGTCGTCCAAGGAGCACTGTAAAAAAATAACACTGGGGAAATTAACAAAAAATAAGTTACGGGATTCGGTCTGAGATCGGCAGAGCAGTTATAACCACTATGTTATGAACCGTTGTCGGCTTTATATTGCAAACTTCCGCAACTTCTCAGACACTTGAAGTGACGTTGACGTTTGTTGAATAAGAATTTTAATATAATGAATAGTTCAAAATAACATAAGATATAACGCATCTGTCTTTATGCTTATTAGCAATACGCAAACTTCTCTTTTGATTATTTTTTATTAAAGATGCATGATTGAGACTTACATGAAGCAGATGTACAGATCTATGTTAAATATCGCCGTGTGAACTTCAGAATTAAATGTCTGTATTGTTTTGGCACCGAATAGCTTCCATAAATTTGACGATGGCAAATATTGAAGAATGAGGAATACTGTTACGTGGAACAATACAGTGTATTGCGCAATCAGTGCAACACACGGTAATAAACATAGTACATGACGGGCATCAGGGATAATAAAGCGACGCATTTTTACGAGAAAATGTTTGGTTCCCATATATTGATGTACTTGTGGACAGCACTTGTACAAGCTGTATATTATGTTTGGCAGTTCTCCATAATGAACTGCAGTACCGTTGCAAATGAGTGAACTCTCAATTGACGTTTTTTGCCGTTATGGTGGTAAATGATGACTATAGTCGCTTTCCGGTTGTCGAAATACTGACATGTCGGAATTCCCTCAGTTTGCCGGACAGACAACTAACCTCCCTTTAACGGTCAAGAATTCCGAAATATTGCCGACCACATAGGATTTAAACACAGGAAAATAACACCTTTACACCCAGAAGCTAACGGTCATGCTGAAAAGTCCATGAAACCGCTACAAAATGTCATCATAACAGCCGCAGACGTGGCAGTAAGCTATAAACAGGAATTATACAAACATATCCGTAACCGTCATGCTACGTCACACACAACAACTGGACTTTCACTAGCAGAAGTCATTTTCAACAGGCAAATAAAAACATAACTGTCTGAAATTTCGCAAAAAGGAAATGCCAAAAATATGAGAGAATGGGACACGCATAATAAAAGCAAACATAATTAAAAAGAAATGAAGAAACATCAAAGTTAACCCCCGGAGATCACGTACTGCAGTTGCATTTACTCTACCAACGATGGCACGGGTGGTATGTGTATGTTGTTGTCGTTGTTGTTGTTGTTGTTGTTGTTGTATGGTGTTTAGCGTCGCTTTTAACAATGTTTCGGTCATATCGCGACGGTGTCTACTTGAGACAGTATTTTAAGCGCTGTCACACTGAAGTATCATGTCGCAGACACATAGTAGGATAACCAACCATGTCACATTATACTGACAGCGTGCCGACACGATCTAGAACTTTCCTCTAAATGCTGAGCGTCAAGCGAGGAAACTTCTAGTACCATTTTTAAAGTCTTTGGTATGACCCGGCCGGGGATTGAACCCACGAACTTCCGCATGCGAGGCGGACGCTCTACCACTAGACGACGCCGCGGTCGGCTGTATGTGTAAGTGTGTTGTGTGTGGGATGGGGTTGGGGATGGGGTTGGGGTGGGGGCTGAATGTGAACGGGGGAGGGTGAACGTACACCGGATATTGCCCTAGGCAGCAACATTATGATTATATTTTTCACTAATAAAGAACTTTTATGTGAATTATGCAATAACATACATATATACGGGTTTTCTTTCTCGCGTCTTTCGTTAATTGTTTATCACCTGTGCCGATTTCCGGTTTGAAATTGTTATGTCGCTTAGAACTCTTGACAACAAGTCCAATAACGGATTTTGAGTGAGAAATTATAGCACGGAATCGTTATTCTTGCGTTTTTCATCATCGGTTCTCCTTTTATGTAACATCTTACAGTGACGTCTTTTTTTTGACGTTTCGTGACAATCTTTTGTATGTTATAAAAACAAATTCTTTAAATATTTTTTTATTTTGTATTTAAAAAGAGTAAAAATAACTGAATATAATGATATACATATATGTTTTAAATCTCTATTCATTGTTTTCAATAAATGATGATATTTTAAAGTTGATAAGTACGAGATATTGGTGGTTTAGTACTTAATGGTTCTAATCTATCAGATAAAATCTATAATTAGTAAAACAAATATACTTAACTTATTGACTATCAAAGAAAACAACACTTACTGTTTCCGAATAAAATATAACATTTATAAGTGTGTTTTTTGTTATTGTTTTAACGTGACTATTTTACACATATGTTAGAAGCACTTATTGTAAAACGTCTGTAGCCATCCGTGGTATATCCGCTACAGAATTCGTCGATTTTAAAATGACACGTCAGGTAAGAAAATCGCATTTCTTCATTGTCAGCATCATTTTTTTTTATTTTTAATTTATAATTCGACCCGAATTTGAGGCCTCAGCTTTTAAATGTCTTGAATACGTTTTTTTTTTCGATTGTCATTTTCTTCTGTTCAACTGTGAAGCGATTATGACCACAAAGATTTATTTAGCATTCCAACTTTGTTAAAAACCCGGAATTCAACAATTATTCTAAATTATAGGTTTAGAGACAAAAAATGAAAATACACATACTTGTAGTAAAACGAAATACGGAAAAGTGGGATCGTATCGGAGATCGGGGAGCAGATATAGAAATCGTGCTGTTCACCTTATTGACTCAAATTCGAAAAAATTGAAAATTCCGCAAGAATGTGATATTCAAACAAGATGGTTGTTATTGATCCCGTTTGCCGTTGTTGTCCAAGTTTCTCTTTTGCCGTTGCTTTTATGCTTTCTATATTGTCTGTGTTTTAAGTATTTTACAAAATTAATAAACATGGGAAATGTTTTTGCATATTTGTTTTTGTAAATGATATATTTAGCATAAATTAATATAGTATTTAACAAATTTGAATAACTACTGCATTTAGAAAAATCAAGAGATATAACCATATAATCTTACTTTATTGTTAACGGCTTTTCGTTAAGATACACTTCTAGGTATGCCAAAAAAGCTCTAGAAAAATTGATATTCCCAAAATAGATGTAATTTATTTCAACATTCATAGCATAAAAATTACATAAACTTGTAATACATATGTTGCATTTAAAATACAGGAATTCTGGTTTATTTTATAAGTTTATACTTGACCAAATTTGTAATATTTCTAATAAAAATTTGGGAATCTGGTGGTTTTGTGTTTTAGTATATTCATTTTCGGAAAGATAGTCTAAATTCTACAGGAGGCAACTCGCATTGTTACAGGGTTAATCCGCCGCTCATTTTCTATAGAAAAATAAATACAAAATAGGTCGGATATCGTAAATAGATAGCAGAACATAGAAAAAATTAGTAATTACTTTTAAAGCTACGATTGGTCTTACACCTGAATATATATCTGATATTTTTCCAGAAATTGTAAGCATAACACACCGTTATATTTTTATGAAACACACATGGTTTTATAGCATTCAAAAAATTTATTCCATCAGGTCGTCCTTGAAAAATATTGTTTGCCGCGCTCAAGCCTACTCACTCAAAATTATAGCTACCCAAATTTTTTATTGACTTTCAAAGCTTTGATTTTTTTCATGATTTCTGTCATTTTTATTAAAAAAAAACTACATAAATTAAAATCTGACGTAAAAAAAAATTAGCTTCTTTAATTTGAACATATTTTATTGCCAAATGTGTACATTGCAACTGGGTCGGGCCACATGTGATAACCACATTAGTTACGGCCCTTCCCTAAAATTGAGTTTACAAATAACTTGAATATGGCTAAACATATATAATAACATATGTTAAGATAGAGTTGAGTTACTAGTATGTTCCTTCACAAATATGCATGCACGCAAGAGAGAGAGAGAGAGAGAGAGAGAGAGAGAGAGAGAGAGAGAGAGAGAGAATTGATTTGTAAGTACAGGTGGTCGATTTCGGAGTCGGAAAATCAAAGTATTGTGGGTGTGGGAAATGTGGTTTAAGTTCAGTTTAAACTTTTAAAAAAATATAGTTGACATGCTAGAAGCGACTAGACGCTGCAATAAACCGATCTGAAGATATGCATATTTTCCTCGTGAGATAAGTTGGCACTTCCACAAAGCATCAACTCTAAAGTAATAATACCGTTATTTTGCAAAGATGTAAACAATTGTTGACGTTGAACTGTATAGTTATTAGAAAGAAAAAATGAAACGCATTTTAACATGCATTTCCACAACTACAACTAGGTTCATTTACAATATTAACTCTAAGCAAATCATAATTAAGTGAGCGGCATTGACACCTTAAGCGTGTATGTATCTTTTGCCGTGATTGCAATGATCAGGTAATGAAATAACGAGTTATTATCACTTGCTATAGCTGTTTTAAACTGTGCCAATGATGGTAATTTTCTAACATTAAGATCTAAATTATTCCATGTTCTTATAGTTGCCGGCACAAAGGATTTATTCGATAATGTTAATCTGTTATTTGGTATAATATAGTCTTCAGAGTTAAGGAGACGATAATGTGAATTTTCACCTATCAGAGGCGTTATGTTTTTAAGATAATCTGGAACAGTGTTGTTATGAATTTTATAAAATAATATAATTATTTTACGTTCACGTCTTTGCGAAAGCGGTTCTAAAGACGATTCTTTATAAATATTATATTTACTACAGAATATAGGTAGACCCGTAACTATCCTGGCTGCTTCAAGTTGAACAGATTCTAATAACTCAGACTCTTCCACAGTTCACAAGCATATTCTAAGATTGGTAAAATAAAACATTTATATAGTTTTAAAATAGTATTTTTGTTGAGTACGTATTGAAGTTTGCGAAGAACAGAAACCTTTTTCATTCAAGATGCAAATATTGAATTAATATATGTAACCCATTTACCATTATTGTCAAAATGTACTCCTAAATGTCTATGTGTGTTGCTTAATTCCAGTTTTGTGTTATCAAACAAAATTTCCAACTCTGGGGTTCTGGTAGTGTTTGAGATAAACAGTACTTATGTTTTACTATGATTAAATGTTGTTAACAAATCTTATCTAAGTCAGAATTTATAGTTGAGAGCAAGGATATAGGTCTATAACTAGATATCTCGTGTCGATCACATTTTTGAACAATGGAAGTACAGTTGTTTGTATTTATGATGAGGGATATTGTTTGCTGTTAAAAGATAAATTAAAGAAAATTTGGAGAGGGATACATACTGGTTGAGCTGTGTTTTTCAACATTTTTGACAAATAGTATCACTACCAGGAGCTTTTCCTAATTTTAGATTGTTCAAGATGTCCATTACGTCAGTTTGTTCGACATGTATTGCAGTTAGAGTAGTTCTTTCTTCAAAATTAGATAAATTTTTATTTTGATCGTCAATAGATGATATTAAACAAAAATATTTATTTAATAATTCGGCTTCACATTTATCATCCATTATTATCTTCTTATGACATATATACATAGTATTACGTTATTACACAAATTATTATTTTAATGTATAAACTACATTACTTGGAAACTCTATCTGACTCATTATTATATTTGACAAGGAATAACATTTTGACGTTACTTTGTGTATCTCGTAATGTTTTGTCATACTTATTGATACCGTCCACGTGATGTATGTATTAGTAACGCGTATATATGACGAGGCGATGCGACACATGATTCTGGGACCACGCGAGTTCAAACTATTGTTTAACCACAATTACAAATGACAATGTTTTATACATCTCATACAATATGATTGAATCCCTCAGGATTAAGATATAACGTCTCACTTGCCTTTATTTCATCTACAAGTAGACCTTCTGAAGTTCTGCGTGGAACTTAGACCATGATAAGTATGTGTTCTGCGTGGAACATGGCGGCGAATACCTAACGTTGTATCCCCGAATCTGAAAGTGCGTCTCTTACGCTGATATCTAGATGGAAGCTATGACAAATATTCATAATGTGTAGTTAAGCATCTTGAGAGGATATGGCATTTTTATAAAATAATATTAATAACTACAACCCGTTATAACCAAAATATTTCTAGCTAAAATAATTATAAAAACAAACAAATAGGACATCTTGTCTGAATAGCGAGAGACGACATTTTGGTAAATAAGCATAATGATTTCACCTAGGCTTATTATTATAATGTGTATATTCATTGCATAGTTTTGGTGTACAATACTGTTTATTATATAATGTTGCTTAATATTTAAATTATCAAAATCATACTAGTTTTACAACTATAAAGAATTGTTTCATAATTTATAATGTAAACTAATACAAAATAATAATAATGATAATAATAATAAAAACTTTTATCAACGAGAAAACTCATTTGATGAATTCAATCTTCCATGAGGCCCTCAACAGATTTACATCGTGCAACATTAATGTAACATATAAACAAAAGAAGTAAACAAGTATATATATATATATGTGTGTGTGTGTGTGTGTGTGTGTGTGTGTGTGTGGTTATGTGAGTATACATGTAAAACATGATTTGATAAGTGAGTGCGAGTACCATCCAGCATTGCTGCCAGCCTCGCTGTGAACATTGTGATCTAAAATGTTATGCTAAATCAAAACATTTCTGAATTACGGACCCCAAAAAGACAGATACGTGTCCCTTGCAACGACTTCGTGGGCACGGACAACAGCAAACCATTCCACATATTTATTTTTTCGAAGCAGTTCCGAGTGTGAATACACACACATGCAATATCTCTAGTGGTAAATTGCTTTTAGAATTTCAGCTCTATGATATTAAAATAAAGAAACAAAAATACTAACAATAAATACATGTATATCACTTATAATCATGTATATCAATGTTAGTAGGGCTCTTGATTGATACAAGTAATATATTTATGTTTAAACGGTATTGAGGGGTTTCTGTTCAAAAAAAAATTTCATAACGAATATATTAATTTCAAATGATTTTACATTAGTTAAAATAATTCGCAAATGTATACATTAGAAAAAGGTTTTCAATAAAGATATGGGAATGGCAGACGCTGGCATTGAAGACTTCCAGATATCTGCATCGTCATGGAAACCAGAATTCCCTCCTTACCTAGCAATACCTTTTAATGCTGGTTGGTGTATGTATTATATAGTTAACATATATCCATATAAAACAAGCTGTTTAAGAATCATATATTTTACGATGAAACTACCGTGTATAGCTCAAATGTAAATATGTCTGTGGTAAGGCATTCTTCTCCAGTTCTCGCAGATTCGTTTTTATTTCTGTTTCCATCGAAACATGGAGCTCATTCAGAATTGTTCGACGATACAATACTGCTTTACCCAGTGTTTCGTGTGTGCATGCTGACACAATGGTAAAATATATAACTAACAGGGCTACTTTAATTACATTTGCTTTTATGTGATATGGTAACAAGGGAAAGAGCGTGGTTGGTGGCACCGTAAACCAGGTTTAAGTGACCAGTGGCGGCTTTGCCACTTACCGTTCAAACCCCCTTTGTCGCTTCCTCTTGTTTGTGTATGTACTGATATTATTACGATTAATTCATATATTGAGTATGCTTATGTGCTATTCAATTGGCTATTTAT
The DNA here is from genome assembly GCA_029582155.1 of Panopea generosa. Lineage (NCBI taxonomy): Eukaryota > Metazoa > Mollusca > Bivalvia > Adapedonta > Hiatellidae > Panopea > Panopea generosa. Next base: position 5,424,107 of record JAPMAH010000020.1, read on the forward strand.
AACATTTATTTGCACGGTAACCCCCCCCCCCCCCCCCCCATCATAAATACGGACGGTGTCGATTTTTTTATTAAAACAGCAGCCTATTTATATATAATTTAATATTTCTTAAAAAGAAGTAGTCTAACCAATAAACAGTTAATGAGCACATAAGTTTTATAGGCTAGAATAAACATTACACGATTTCGTGTTTAATAGGTTTTCCAGTAAGATTTGTCACGCCATTTCTCACAACAATTTTTTTTCGGTGTCTATTTTTGGCAAGATATGTTCGGTTACATCCAGTGATGTCTTTCAGTCCTGACAAAAATTGCAATTGATTGGATGCCGGAAAACAGGTAATAAAACCTTATTGATATATTCCCATTTGTAGAAGTTTATCTCGAAGTAAGCCCTGAGCTTTAGTAAATCTAGAACTAGTACTGGGTGTTACAAGATGCTATAAGGCTGCGACCGGATCGAACCAGTGACTTATGTCATGGTTGGTCAAAACCATATGCACTTCGACACCACCCTGCCCATTGGTAACTTGCGTGTTTGTTAACGTGTCTGAACAGTCCATTGTTTATTTTCATAAACTGCATTCACATTTTAAATACTTTATCTTGATTTCTTTAATTTGATTAAAGCGACATAGCCAATTTCTGAAGATATTCTTTTTTTCTTGTCACGGGATTCGAACTCGGAGCAATAATCAACAGATAAAACCACTTTGCTATGTTGGAATATATCAAGATCGACGGTATAAATTCTAAGTTGAAATGTAAACTCTTTCCCAGAGTTAATCGATGATGCCCGGATATTTCCGGACGTTTACGGATTTAACTACTATATAATTTACGTTATTCCACGGGTCAGGTCTAATTTAAATATCGGCGATAATACCGAGTTTAAAAGCATAATATAGACGATAAACAACCGTTACGGTATTTTGCTCTAGATATTACTCAGATAGTCACAATCTATACAAAATATCACAATTTATTTGAAATGATGTACGACTACTTGTGTTCTATTAGGCATACCACGCTTTGCAGATCAAGAAAGCGTTCGAACGTTTACGAAGTTTCTAAAACAATCGGTAACAAACAGTATTTTGTGTCTATTTGCGCTACTTTGACGCTTTCGTTTTGACTATGCATGTGTCTTGGTAAGCCCGTGGTTAGAAATCGCCCCTTCATGATATAATGAACAGCCAATGGAAACCAGGTATCATCCCGGCCAGGGTTCGCGCTGCAACACGTCTCTTTGACCGCAGTGCTTATGCCATTATGTCAACTATTCATTCTGATATTTTTATAAACCTAATAATTGACTTTCTAAAATCATTGCTGATATACGATGTTTGCATTCATTTCGTGTTAATGTTGGACATTTCTAAGAGCAGCAAGTCTAATCATGCGACATTCACAAATTTACACTGAATTATTCGACTGACGGGTTTGACAGATAAATGGGGGAACAGCCAAACACATCGACTAATCAGATGTGAGAATATATAAAAACAAACTCATAGATGAGATATGTAACGTGTACAATTCCCTTCGCCATCAGCGTTGTCCGAATGACGTACAACATATTTTCTCTATTAAGAAATAAGACTACCCCAGTATGTGTGCAGAGGTCATATATCAATAAAAGGGGGGACATGTTGATATCTATATTCTAAAATGTATGCACACTCCATCAAAATGTTATGTATATGAAATGACATTTATTTATTAAAGAATTTGAAAAACATCCATTTTTTCTTCCTTTTACTATTTTTTAGAAATAAAAGGCCATAAATGTTGAAATTAAAGCCTTAGCTGTTCGGTAGAGAATGTTCCATTTCTCAAAATCCAGGCCTTATATTAAAAAATGCATATATCAATAAAAGCAGTATATAGGTCTCAAAAGGAAATCATTTAAAATTCTGCATGTGGCAGAAATTGGCTCCTACTTGATGCAGAATACTTGTAACAAGCATACTAATTATCTCCCTTGCCGAAAACTCTCCAAAATTGGAAATAACATGAATGTAATAAACAACAGAATATGCAGCAGATGACAAGAGACATGGACTTCTGAGTGATAATACTGACCAAGTGAACACAATAGAAACATTAAGTTATTTTCTGATGTTTCTTTACATTTTGTGTGAGTTATAATGCATAAATAATGGCAGAAGAAGATTGAAATACATAATTTTCAACAAGCAATTGTTTTCATAGACAGGCACCTCAATTGGGACTTTCGATCTCAGTTGGAACTATTTCAATACAAATTTAACTTACATAATTTCAGTGAAGTGTACTGAATATTGGAAAAGGTTTCAGCTCCTACATATGCCCAGGATCCTAAAAAAAAGGGGGGGGGGGGCAATTATTGTGAAGTGGATCACAGCATGTAATCTTAAAAATCATAACTATATATTCCCTTTAATTATACATGTAAGTTGGCCCTTAGAACCAGTTTGAGCAGAGTCCTTTGCAAAAGTATTTCCCAACCAGCCCTTGAGTAATGTTAATTAATGAAAACTTGGAAAAGAAATAAATATATTTTAGTCATAATTTTGTGTATGATAATCGCAGAGTCCTGAAAAAAAAACATACAAAAAATTTAATTAAACAACCATTGAGATCTGTTAGATAACTTTGCAGAAATTTTACACGTAAAGGGCAAATAGTATGGGTAGGTATACCATCCACCCAGGGCCCTGCACATATGTGAACCTAAATAGTTCCTACATAGGTGTAACTATCATAATTTATAGAAAATGTATTGCAAATTCAAGCTGAAGTACAGTTGATTCTTGTAAAACACTTATTGACTGATAATTTTGAATAATTAAAATAGTTTTGCATGAAATTTAAATGGAGGGCATATTTTGACTGGAAACCTGTCTTGGTACAGTACTTCCTAGGCTAAGTTACAGTAGTAGAACACTTAAAATTCAATTAAATGTATAAATATTCATGCATGTCTTGTGCCTTTTTATCATAAAAATTTAAATGTGTTTTTAGCTTTCAGAATGACATCCTGCTCATTTAGCAGCTCAATTGGGGGAGCAAGTATTTCTTGTGGACCAAATACCAAGGTGCCAGACAATGTTGTTGTTCCATTACTGTCATGCAAGAGATCTATAGTATCGCATCTCTCATACTGCCACATAAACCGAAAGGCAGTCGAAAATGAGGGAGAGCTGATCAAGCTGCATGGTGGACTTTTCTATGAGGACATATCAACCCTGACTGTATGCCCTAATCACAGACAAAAGTTGGGAATAGGTTGGAGCTGTGGCAAACTATGCACATAGTCCTGCTGTTCAGGGTACAAGAGTTTAACAAAAGGGACTATCACTAAAGATCAGGCCTGTTATCTGTTTCTGAAGGAAAACAGATATATAGGAGTTGGCTCAGGTAAGGCAAAAATATTAATAGGGTCTGTTTGCCAAAGCAATAAACTGACTAATTTTAAATTCCACAGAATAAAACAAATTTCTTGATGTCTTAGGAGTTAGTAAAAAAAGAATATCAATAATAAACATGCCAAGTTTTGCAGGGTTCATTCATGAATCTCAGACTTTTTAAAACTACATATTATACATTTGTATAATAAAAAAGCTTGTACTACATGTACAAGACATATGATATTTTATCAATTTATGTCTAACAGAGTAATTGCATTTTATTTTGTGTTTATAATGTATGAATGAAATGTTAAACTATGGGTTAATATAAAGAGTCAACAACGGTCATCTGGCATTTTTGCAAATTATGATATATCCACAACCAATAGGGCAAAGCAAAATGTAAAAAATAAACATGTGTATCTGGTAAAAATAGTGTAAGATATTTTCTACCATCATAATTTCAATAATTATATAACACGTCACAATATTTATAGTATTATATTTTGGTCAAATTAAAATAATTTTAATATACATTATACATGTACATAAGCTTTCCTGATATTTGCATTTAAAAAAAATCATCAATACATGAATATAAATATATAATTCTCATATACAGATTTATATTGTCTCATTTTGTGTGTTTGTATGTTTGTATGTTTTAGCTTTTGGGGGTGATGCATGTTCACCTTTTTTCTTTCCTTTTTAGGGTTATGACAAAGTGTAGAAAGGTATTGGTAGACAAAAATAGATCAGAACCTCAAGTGCAGCATGATTTTTCAGAGGTAAATGAATCACATTGTGTTACAAAACAAATTTATAATAGGGTCCTGTAATAAGTGGTTGGAATATGCTGCAGTATTACATATTTGTTATGCTTAGCATTAGATAGTAGAGGGGCATTCTGTTTTTAGGTCTGTGCGTTTTTTTTTTCAAATCAGAAAGTTTTTAATGATGGCAATTTATGATGAAGTTGTAGTCCTTAGTACACATTTTCCTTATGATGTGGTCTTTTTAATTTGAATGCAAAAAAAGGGTTTTGACCCCCATTTTCATAGTTCAGTTCACTGTTAGGGGGCATCAATGTGCTGTGTACACTTTTTTCTTTTTTTATTATTTTAGTTAAATATATAAATTAGGCAATTGGTTTTCTTGTTTGTATTGTATTGTATAACATTTGTCATTTAAGACCCTTTATAGCATGCTTTTGCTTCATTATGAAGTTCAAAACAGTAAACTATAGTTGCTTACATCAACAAAACTTTTATCTTTAGTGGATAGCTATCTGAGCTTATCTCATAGGCTATCATACATCTTCTTATATTTTATAAAGCAACCATAACATATCATGGCTCCAGTTAGCACGGTGAGTGTCATGACTGTAAACACTGTCAGCATGAAAAGATCAAATTACTGTCAAAGTTTTATGATTGTTTTATCATATTATTTTTAGCTTACATTTCCTTTTAGGAAATGTGAGCTTTTGCCATCACTAGGCGTCCGTCGTCGTCCGTCCGGTTTAAACTATTTCAAAGATCTTCTTCTCTGAAACTACTGAACCAATTTCAACCAAACTTTAGCTGAAGGATCCTTAGGGTATGTAGAATAAAGTTTAGTTAACCAATAGCTAAAACTTTCTCAAAAACAAACCTTATAAAAAATAATTGACCAGTGAACCATGAAAATTAGGTCAAGGTCAACTGACGACTGCCAGACAGACACACACACCTTATTATTATTGTATACACATAATATAGTTCTACTATCCGTATACTATAGTATCTGAAAAACAGACCAAATCAAAGAATTTTAGCATTGACCAATGAACCATGAAAATAAGGTCAAGGTCAGATGATTACTGCCAGACAGACAAATACAACTTATAAACATTCCATACACCAAATATAATTCACTAAATGCTTATAGTATCTGAGAAATAGACCAAAACACAAAAAGTTAACTTTGACCACTGAACCATGAAAATGAGGTCAAGATCAGATGGCACCTGCCAGTTGGACATGTACACCTTACAATCATTCCATATACTAAATATAGAAGACCTATTGCTTATGGTTTTAACCATGAAAAACAACCTTGTTCACTGATCCATGAAATGAGGTCAAGGTCAAGTGAAAACTGTCCGACTGGCATGAGGACCTTGCAAGGTATGCACATACCAAATATAGTTATCCTATTACCTTCTGAAATACTAAGCTTTTAAGTCAACAGCAAATGCCACTTTCGCCGCCAGATCACTAGCTCTTAGTCTCGCTTTCTGCCACAGAAGTCACTGGTGAGACAAAAAATAAACCACCAAGTTTTATGATTTAAACAGTCTTTCATCTTCCAACAACTTATAATCATTATTAATTTATTAGTACATTTTAAATTTTTAACAATTTTTTCAGCGATATTCTCCCATACCAGTGAAATACAACAATGATCCCAGAAATTACAAAAACTTTGAAGAAATAAGTGACTATGTGGTAAGTTTTCATTCCAATTTACAGATTCTTAACTCATTATTGAAACAAATAGACATTGACGATTCAAGATATACTTGTAAAAAACCACAAGGACTCACGCCACTATTATCTCCCTTGAATACTCTGGACCTACAGATGAAGGAGGTAGTATTAAAACTATAGTTGCCTTTTTCTTTTATTTTCAAGACTTTACATTGCTTTGATTTATCTATTTTTATGATGTGTTAAATGGTCAATATTTTAGAAATCACCACTGAAAATTTGATGCTGATACCAGGTTTCTAGACAATTCTGTGACATTTTAGATTTGATGGGTCAAATGGTATTGGTGATGCATTGTTGGCATACTATTTCTCTGGAAATTGACAGGTCCTTCAAAAACTTTGAATTTAAAAGAAAACAACCTGGTCAACATATGTTTTTTTTTTGTTTATATTTGCAAATATTGAACCAGTCAAAATTTTGAGCCCAGACACATGCTGCAGATTTGAATTTTTCACAGTGTTGTTGACAATAATGTTACAATGGAGCCCTATGGGAAATTTAATTGTGGTGTGAGAAGTTAACACAATTGGACAGACTGACATGTGACGGATACAGTGATGCTGATTTCTTCCAGAAAAGCAGGTAAATGACCATGATTGGAACTTTTTTCAATTTGTTGTGATTGTGTCTGTATTTGAGACCTCCCAAAATGGCTGACGATGCAGACTTTCAGTTTTTCGATAAATATTTAATGATATTGTTTACTAAAATAGCTCCAAATGTCTAACAATTTAGGATGCATGTTTTGGGATTCGACTGAATTTGCAACCAAGCAGAAAGACATAGCTTGTCCTATGTATGGCAGACAGTATGTTTAATATCCAGGTGGTTATACTGGGGGAGTCCATGCTCACAGACTTATGTTTATGTGTACTACACGGCAATATTTACCACGTTTGCCTGGTGTAATAGATGTTTCTCATTTATGTCACAGTTCTCTATGTATCTGTTTTTACCACCTTTCACTGGAACCTCCAATCATCAATTCTCAAAGGAAGATGTGAAAAACAACACAGACATGCTCTGGCCATGCCATTTACAGAGATTGCTTATTTCCAGGTACTTGTTGACTATTATTTCATACCCCACCCACCTAATTTTTTAGGTAAATGGGGAAATTTCTGTAAGATATTATTATCTGCATATCTGGACTGCAGCATGTACTTAAACCTTAATATAGGGATTATAATGATGGTAATTGTTTTTAAAACATTGTGCGAGTGTTTTAATTTGACGGTTTTAAGTGTCTAACATGCCCTTTTTGTAGGTTTCGATTTGATGAATTTCATCGTATTTATTGAAATTTGCTACTCGTCTCATAAATCTTGCATGTTTGTACTGTTGCGTTGATTGTCGTCTCTTATGGTAGTCATTTCTGTCCCGTTAACTTTTCAGAGCCCTGACTGCCTTGGTACTTGATGGAATTTGAACACCAAGTGCTGTAATTTTCTCCATGTTGGAGTTGGCTCGACCCACGTTGATGCGTAAACCTACACTTAACTTCCGTGTTTTGGCATTTCACGGGTAAGTACTGTCTTTTGGGTTTGAAACATTACATGCTCTATTTATGCTTTCTATTTTATTTGTGTTGCTGTTAAAGCGTGTCTTTGTCAAACTCTCCTCTCCGAGGCGTAAAGCTGTTATTGCATTTTTGACCAAAAATCTATCATTAGTGGTCATTGCAAAATATTTGGCATTGCCTGGAACAAAGTCCATCTTTCAGTTAAATGAAGGCTTGCCTGAACACACAAATGAATTTTGTGCACAAGTTGTTCGACAGCAGCCAGAATAACACTGTAATATTGATGTTACAATACCAGGTGAGTACTTTTTCATTTTGCTCAAGTTGCCATCACACACCAAGTGTAAGTTTGAAAACTCTAAGTTGACCCTGTGGCAAATATCACGTGCAAAGCGGCCCTGAAGGTAGGTACGACACTTTTTGGTGATTCCCATGAACATGTCTTCACTGAAAGTGGTCGATTTCAGTCGATTAAGAAGCCTCTTTGACAAGTGAGTTATGTCAGCTAGTCGTTCAGTTGAAGCTTCTTTACAGTATTTGTCGTTAGCTATTGACACTGCTTTGTGTTCCTGACTGTCACCGTCTGTCGTCAATTTGTCGACAAGTATTGGTTGCTCACTCTGTAGGATATTAGACGTGAGTCTGTGTGCCTCTCTTTTTCCATCACCTATAACAGCAGACTCATCAATATTGTTTTTCTTTCCTCGAGTCAGTTTGTTGCCAAATGTCATGCCTATGATTTTTTGATGCTTACTGCATTGTTCAACCATAGTTGTGGTCACCTGAGTAGCTGGCTGCTGTGGTGTCCTTTCGCCCGCAGACCGCAGTGCATTGTTATACTGACTGTCAACTGCAGCAGGAATGCCATTGTGTGGCAACAGACCACATGCTTCATTTGCTACACATAGCTGTTTCCTGACTCAGGCAAAACCCTTCTCAGCTACCATCTCTACTGCATCAGCGACATAATTACTACGTCACTGCATGCCACTTTCAGCTGGCGGGACCGTATGCAAACTTGTCATAAGGAAACGGATTGCTGAATTTCCAATAGGTGTGTCCATGCACGCAGCAGGAAGTGACAAATTTATATTTGCAGCATTTGGTCCTCTCTTTTCCGACTGTATTTCCTCATACAGGCTATAACCTTTGGTAGCAAATCCACAAGATTCACACTTTAAGCACTCCCTCCAAGCAAAACCCTATTTTACCTCGTAGTTAGGTCAAATTTCAATTTTGCATTGCAGGTTGGTCTATATGTGTGGTGACTGGTGGATGCGTCATGGAACATGTCCTCAGTTTTACAAAGGTGTACAAGCCGATAAGTGTTCAACTCTGCTTGACTGTCATGACTTGATAGAGTGGCATTCCTTGCCGCTTTTACTATCAGTGTTGGTTCAGACTGTCGTGGCCGCAGTATAATAGAAGCTGGTAATTGCCTTTGAATAGTCCCAGACTTCTGCATGCCACTGTCGTCTAAAGAAATTACACCATCAAATGTCTCCTTGTCTAGTCTGATGATTCGTTGCTCGATATGATTATTGGACCATTTAGCACTATGTCTTTTTATCTCGCTTTTCACAAAAACCACATTTAAAGTAGTTTTTTTCCATGTCAGATTGGGTATAGTGTTCCATTGTTGATCTATGTTGATTTCTCCAGTAGATAAATATTTCTCAAATTTCTGATTATTATGTAATGATAATAATAACAGAGCATGTGAATTGTCTGTGATTTCACTCACAAATCGTATTTCACAATGTTTGTTTCTATAGCTATAGTGATGTCAGCAATCTCCAGGAACTGGTAACTAATTGTACATGACTGAGTTTGGCATACTTTTTTTCAGAGAAGAACTATGCACAGAAGTTTGACATTTGGCTATTATTCATGTTGCTTTATTACCGATATGTTAAAATTTAACTTTTAACCAAAAATCCATGTGGGTAGTGTCATACATTTTTCTTAATTTCTTTTTTTTTTTTATTTATTGATAAGGTTTTTATTGTACTTTCAGATAAAACGATACTTGAACATGTATTTGTGCAAGTTTCAGACCTGTAGGGCCACAAATGACAAAGTTATCACAATTTCTAGATGACAGGTATAGCAATATTAATATTGCTTTATTTTGCAGGAAACAGCATGAATATTGACCGGTACCATGCTTTACATAAACTTGAATTATTTCAGAATCGGTGCAGATATACGCATGCATTACAGTTTTACTCGGTCAGGATTAAATTGTTTTACATATTCTGGTACTTTTAGTGCATTCGAAGACAAAAAAACCCGTCTTCAGGACACACGCCACTATTATCTCCCTTGAATACTCCGGACCTACAGATGAAGGAGGTAGTATTAAAACTATAGTTGCCTTTTTCTTTTATTTTCAGGACTTTACATTGCTTTGATTTATTTATTCTTATGATGTGTTAAATGGTCAATATTTTAGAAATTACCACTGAAAATTTGATGCTGATACCAGGTTTCTAGACAATTCTGTGACATTTTAGATTTGATGGGTCGAATGGTATTGGTGATGCATTGTTGGCGTACTATTTCTCTGGAAATTGACAGGTCCTTCAAAAACTTTGAATTTAAAAAAAAACAACCTGGTCAACATATGTATTTTTTTTGTTTATATTTGCAGATATTGAACCAGTCAAGAATTTGAGCCCAGACACATGCTGCAGATTTGGATTTTTCACAGTGTTGATGACAATAATGTTACAGCCCTATGGGAAATTTAATTGTGGTGCGAGACGACAAAGGAAATAGAAATGTTACAATAATTGAATGATCCTATTAAGGCACTTAACAAAGTACAATGGCTTTGATGGCAATCTGAAATCCAAGAGGACCATCACTGCAGAACAAAGTTTAGCATAAAAGAGGTCCAAAGTTATACTTTGTTTGATTTCATAAAAAAAATGAATACTTGTGGTTCTAAGATATACTGAATCTAACCGTGTAATTGGATTTTTCATTTTGGACCCTGTGTACAAAATAATCCATGCTAAGGTCCAAATGGTCCAAAATTAAACTTTATTTAATTTCAACAAAGAATAATCTCTTGGGGTTATTTGATATGCTGAATCTAACTGTGATGTTGATTTAAAATTTTTGGCCATGTTTTCAAATTGGTCCACAATGAGGTCCAAAGGGTCCAAAATTAAACTTTGTTTGATTTCATCAAAAATAGAATTCATCCGGTTCTTTGATATCCTGAATCTAAACATGTTTTTAGATTTTAGGTCCAGTTTTCAAGTTGGTCTAAATCCAGGTCCAAACTTTGTTTGATTTTAACAAAAAATGAATATATTGGGTATTTTGATATGCTGAATCTAACAGTTTATTTAGATTTTGGATTTTTGGCCCCATTGAGATCCAAAGGGTCCAAAATTAAACTTTGTTTGATTTTATCAAAAACTGTTTTTTTTATATAAGCTGAATCTTACCATGTATTTAGATTTTGGATTTTTGGCCCCATTGAGATCCAAAGGGTCCAAAATTAAACTTTGTTTGATTTTATCAAAAACTGTTTTTTTTTATATAAGCTGAATCTTACCATGTATTTAGATTTTGATATTGGACCACAATAAGTAAATGTCCAATTTCAAATTTTATTTTAAAGTTCTTTGACCACATTAATTCTGTGTCAGAAATCTATGCTGTGTCAAATATTTGATCACAATCCAAATTCAGAGCTGTATCAAACGTTATATATCGTGTCCATACTTGCCCTAACTGAGGTCATATCAAGCTGCACCCTGCAGAGCATTTTATTTATATTTTATTTATCCATTTCAATTAAACCTTACATGAAAAACTTTGAATACATCAGCTGTTTATTAAATCTTTTTTTTATTTTTCAGGATTCTCAATCATCGTGTATAACAGATTCTCAAGGCAGCATCTGGACTCCATCATCAAGTCAGGATATAACTTCAAAGAAAAGGAAGGCCTTAGAAAATTTCCTAAAAGTATGTGGAGTAAGTCCAGTGAAAAAAATCCCTTTCATGTACATGATCAGAAGCATCAGATCGGACAAAAACTGATTACATTAAAAAGTCTAGAAACATTTTTGATGAGGTTCTCAAAGTACTGGCTCCAATCAAGAAGAATCAATTGCCAATGTCATGTTTTTATCAAATAATAGTAATGATGATATCAATATTTTAGATATAATTTCTTCTGCCTACAATCTGACATCCATTTGGGGAACTCAGAGACAACTTCTTTCCATAATAGCTAATAAGTTTACTCTTGCTGAAATCCAAGTATATATTCCAGAACTCACTAAATACAGCTGCAAGAAAACATGTTTTAAGCATAGGTCATGGCCAACCTATTTCTATTTGGCCAAGAAACTGAGAAACTCTAACAGAGATGCAAATTGGCCACTTTTTAGACTTTGCCATGTCCCCTGCCATTATGACAGATGTGCCTTTGGGGAGATCCAACTGAAGTTGAAATCAAGGGAGAAAATAGCTGTTCCAAGAGTAATTTTAAACAGCATAAGAAGCAGAGTTGTAGGACAATATCACCAATACTGCATTAAAAATGAATTTTCACCATTTGCAAGTCACAGATCTTACATGAGGATTCTTACAGCAATTGACCAAACATCAGAAAATGTATGAAAGGCCTGGACAAATTATGCAGCTGATGGATCAAAAGTATTTGAGGATTTTTAGAAGATTATTGACCAGTTGAGGTCAACTGGTAAAGATAGAGATTGGTGTGATGAATTGAAGAAATCTCTGTCATCATCAAAACAGTATCTGAAACTGGAATATAAAGTAAGTCTTTAACAAAAATGTTTTTGCAACTTTATTTCATCAACCAGAATTGAGCATTTTTCAAAATGTTTTGTATTGGTGTGATTGCAGTATCAACCTTTCAACTTCCAAACACCAAAACATTTTGCTACTTTTTCATTGTAAATACATTATTTTTTGTATTAAAAAAAGCTGAAAAAGACTTTGTTTTAAAATTAGAAAATACAGTTTGATCAATCTTGAATCAACACTATTATATCAACTACTGATCAGACAATATCTTGATACATTTGAATTACACTTGAATGTTTACAATTTCTTTATAAAAGTTATCTGTTTTAGAAATTATTTGTCCTATTATTGAATTTTATTTACACTAGCAATAAAAAATACATTGACATACAAATGTGATGCTATTCCATGCTGGCCATCATAGAATTTAGGTTGGCACTAAAATCGCAACTTCTTCTTAGTCTCTGCTTGCATTGTAACTACACTGTGTCTTGGATGGGGAGTTGTCTCATTGGCACTCGTACCACATCTTCTTATTTTTATAAGAAAATATATCTACATATTTATATATATTTTTAGTTGCATGTCTCAAAGTCATCAAAAGTAAAGGACCCCTGCAGCCAGTATGCTTTAAGCACAGAACTTCAAGAGTTTGCAAAAGAATGCGATCATGTTCATAATCAGGACTGCATTAGTTGTGTGGTTCTTCAAGATGCTCTGCTGAAAATTAGTAATGTTGCAGCAAGTCAAACTTTTTTGAAACAGATAACCAAAATGATGAGATTTTATACATGGTCAATCAGGTATTCACAATTTTCAACTGAATATTCCTTTTACTTGCTTGGGTTGTTTTTGTAGATTACCAAATACAGCTATGCATTGAGGAAAGTAATTCCAGCTTTACACCTTCAAGGGGAGATAATTTGACAGTGTTTTTTTTCATAATTATTAGATCAACCTTTTTAGCAACTCCTCCTTTAATAACGGGTCCATGTCCATGGATTTAGATTAAATTTTTCACAATGGTAGCACTGCACACTATTGAACATTTTTATGAAGAAATAAATCAAGTGGGGATTATTAATGTTGACCAAAAAAGGGGGGTTTGATCATTTTATCAACCTGTTCACAGTTTTCTAGTTATTTTACTTTTAAAGGACAGAACTTAATATTATAAACTTTTTTTTCAGAGTAAGAAACCTATTCAGGAGTGGAGATGCACATACTGTGGACATTTAACCAAGATCTTGCGCCGTTTGATGCAATGGAAAATTTGAAAGATGAGAAAATTCGAATTGAGAGAGATTGGGCTATGAAATTTGTCCCAATGATGTACAGGTAATTGTGATAGATTTCCATATGTTTAAAAATTTATTTGATGAAAATTGGCTGAATTCCTGACTTAGGACAGTTGCAAGTAATATGCAGTTAACTAGTTTAATTTTTAATAGAAATTTGCATGCCATATAAGAAATCTATGAAGGAACAGATAATGGGTATAGCTACATTGTACATTTTAAAATGGCAATTTAGAATACAAGGAAATAAAGACAAAGAACAACACTTTTTATGTAGTTAACAAACTCACTAGATAAAGTCTTGCTTATTAAGACTTTTCACCAAACAGGTAGACAGACATTACTTTGTACAGACAACAAAAAAGACAGAAATGTAAGATTAAACAAACATGTCCTCGACATTTTCTAGAAATATAAAAACAAATGTAAATAATGCTATTCAGGATCTTTTTCAAGGAACAAAATTAACGATAATTTTCAGAGCATTGTACATAATATTTCTAGAGGTACTTGGTTGCAATAACATACATGTCATATTTTAATAAGACTGCTTATATTTATACATTTTAATTTATTTTTTTATAATTACATGTATATTAAAAAATCTTTATTTATTTCAACTATATATTCTACTCAATTTTCAGGGAATCACAATCAAAATGGTTCGCTAAGCGTTGTCTGAACTGGCACATAACTGTTGGGACATACAAAACGGGTGACGCTATTGTATCAAATACATTAGTGCACATTTTCGACAATGCAACACAAGATGCAGCAACTTCCGGTGCCATCCTAAAAGATGCCTTACTGAAGTTCCATGAAAAAAATCCAAATTTATCCCTAACATATCTAAGATCAGATAATGCAGGATTTTTTCATGGGTGTAAGTCAATCTTTTGGATCCGGACCCTCTATAATGCAAGTCAAATTAAGATAGAGAGATTAGATTTTGCAGATCCCCAAAGGGGTAAATCTATATGTGATCGAAGAACTGCTCACACCAAGTCGGCAGTGACAAAATATGTAAACAAGGGACATGATGTAAGATCAGCAGATGAATTCATGCATGCTGTTAAAACTACTAACATGACCAATATATCTGTCATTGTGGCTCTGTCTCCATCAGGTCAAAAGGATACAACCTCCTACAGTACCCTACTCAAAAATATTATGTCTGTCAACAATGTCCTGTACAGACCATTCACTATGAGAGTATGGAGACACTATGGTACTGGTGAAGGCAAATTGATAAAGAACATACCAGAATCTGAAAGAGGCACACATCAAGAGCTTCAAGTAGTACATGATTATGAGGGTCAAATTAAATCAAGGAAAGAGAAAACTAGCAGGCCAGAAACCGCAGTTCAAATGAGTGCTGAGCCAACTATTACAACTATGGATGAAGTACCTGTAGATGTTTCTGAAAATGGAGGATTGTTAAGTTGTCCAGAAAAGTATTGTAAATGCACGTTTATGAAATATGAAAACCTTCTAAAACATTTGGATATTGGCAAGCATTGCAAACTTAAGCGACTCAGAATCTGTCTGATCGAACCAAGCTTTTATATTCTGTACAGATTGAGAACAAAGTTGTTAAATCCACTTCTGTAAATGCTCTTACTGTTGATTCAATTGATAACTCAAAACTTTAAAAAGGGTGGGCTTTTAAATTGAAAAGAGAATTAAAAAAATTTACTCAGTCTCAAAAGAATTTCATGACAGAAAAAATTGAAATTAGTGAAAGAACAGGTCAAAAATGTGATCCAGAGGGTATGTCGACTATCATGAGATCAGTTAAAGATGAACATGGGAGAAGGTTGTTTAAACCTGTTGAATTTTTATCAGCTAGTCAGATAGCCAACTTCTTCAGCAGACTTCCCTTAAAGAAAAGAAAAACAAACCTTCAAGAGTACAGTGAAGAAGATCAAGAAGCAGAGAACGATGCTGTTAACTTTAGACATCTTACAGAGTTGGCAAATGTGTAAAATTCCATGTCATGTGCAACGCCTACAGTACTGTTCATTTATTTTCATTGTGTCACATTTTCATGAGTTGGTGAATTTCTTAGGCAGATAAAAACCAAACCCCAACATATTTGTTATATTATAGGTTCATAGATTGACTAAATAGGTTTCCATATCAGTCTGGCACATATCATCACGACCTTAGACTCAATAACTGACTTTGATCAATTTGCTTCTCATTTTAATAAGATGGTCTGGTTTTCAATAATTATATCATTTGGGTCTACTGTCTTTGGGACTATTTAAAAATAATACATTGTAATATGAACATGTTAGTCTGGCAGCTGTTACTTGACCTTAACTCAAATTTCATTGTCCAAAGACACAACAAAATTTCATAATTAGATCCATTTATCTATAATAGACCGGTCAACCTTATTTGGACTGTAAATACATGGCAACATATTAGTGGGCAGATGTCACTTGTTCATAACCTTGTGATATATTATTGTTTTGATAGGAATTTTATAGTTACCCTAAAACTTGATAAAAAATATTTGCATCTAAAAAGTTTTTAAAGCATCTTGGGAAACTGGGAATTTTAAAAGTACCATAATGAGTTGTACCGAGTAAGATATTATCAGATTTGCCGTGCTGCTACTTCCTGTTTGCCAATACTTTGATTTTTTTAACTATAGACAATCCACATGTAATTTGCATCACAGTTATCTTCAAGTGATTGAATTGTTTTATATAATATTTGGCATTAATATTGACATTCCTAGTTACATTAGATGTGTCATGTATGGAAATTTTTGATCTGCCACATGGCAACTTCCTGAAGCTTGATAAAACTATGACTACTCAAAAAGAGAAAATATACTTAGCATGATATTCCATGCAACTAAATGTCTTCACCAGTCATTTCATAATATCATCAAACATCTTTTAAGTTGCTATATGGAATAAGTAGTGTTATATTTTTACTCACATGCCCTATTGAAATGGTCTGTGTGTTACATTGTTTGTAAAATGCAATTGAAAATAGTATTTCTTGATTGTTATGATTCACTTTATTTATGTTTAATTGCACATCAATAAGCAAAGCATAGCATAGCATAGCAAAAATAATCATTGTTGCAAGATTTACACAAGAAATCACAGGTGAGTGATTTGGGCTCTCAAAAGAATCGATTACATATAGTCTTTGCATATGATAACACCACATAGGTTTGGTTGCTATGCAATACATGGTGTTGCTATAGAGATTTTTTACATATTAATATGCATAATTTAATTTTTAGTCTATGCGAAGTTTTTTTTTAATCCGGCTCTTATTTTTTTTTTTGGATTGTGCTTTTAATCCATGAATTGAGATTGGATATTTTCAAATATCACTTTGGTTGCTAGGCATTTATGTCATAAATGTAGTGTTGCTAAGGAGATTTTCACGTATATTTTTAAGTACAATTGGACTGCTTTGTGTTTTATTTTCCATCAGGCTCCAATTGCCTATTTTTGTGCATTTTGTTATAAAGAAACACTGTATATTTTCAGCTTTAGGTGGTTGCTATGCAAAAGAGAAAAAAAATTCTTTTTCGGTTTTTCGCTTTTGTGTAACATTTGTTGTTCAGTACAAAATTAAATCATAAGAGAAAAAAATATCAAAAAAATAAGTCATATAAGGTGACAATATTCTGTGTTTTAGTACAAAAATGATTCAGAAATAGCATAATTTAGCTTAGCTGCCACCTATATATATATATATATATATATATATATGAATGTCTACCCAATTTTATTTTTTCTTTGAATTATATGATAGTCACTTATATTTGTCAGTACCATGTTAAATGATACAGATGTCTGGATTTTTTAAATTTTTGACCCCAAAACTGCTTATTTTAGTGTAAAATTTAGAAACTTGAACCATTTGATTTTCATGTTACCATAGCAACCATAAATAAACTTTTTTTAGGAATGATTTTTTTTTACCTTATTATTTTAAGGTTATTTTATAAGACTTTACTTGCAATAACCAATATTTTTAATTTTAACATTATATTTTATGTGGAAATAGCCTGTTCTTTACAAAAATGAGTGTCTTAGATTGACCATTTTTTATGGTTACCGTTATTTGACTGCTAATAAAGCTTGATTTCTTTCAGGTTGTCTTTATTGTTTGTTATATAGTATTATAAGCCTAGGACCTTTCTTTTAACCCAGCTTTTATGATTTTTTATATTTTTCTCTTTCCACCTAAAGCTTCATGCTTATTGGCACAGCCTCTTAAGTATCTACAGTTGTCATCTCCATAACACTGGAACCATCAATGGTACACTTAGACTGCCTCTACAGTTGTCATCTCCATAACACTGGAACTATCACTGGTGCATTTAGACTACCTCTACAGTTGTCATCTCAATAACACTGGAACCATCACTGTTACATTAAGACTGCCTCTATAGTTGTCATCTCCATAACACTGGAACCATCACTTGTGCATTTAGACTGCCTCTACAGTTGTCATCTCCATAACACTGGAACTATCACTGGTGCATTTAGACTGTCTCTACAGTTGTCATGTCCATAACAATGGAATCATCACTGGTGCATTTAGACTGCCTCTACAGTTGTCATCTCCATAACACTGTAATCATCACTGGTGCATTTAGACTGCTTCTACAGTTGACATCTCCATAACACTGGAATCATCACTCATTAAGACTACCTCTACAGTTGTCATCTCCATAACACTGGAACTATCACTGGTGCATTTAGACTACCTCTACAGTTGTCATCTCTATAACACTGGAACCTTAGACTGCCTCTACAGTTGTCATCTCCATAACACTGGAACCATCACTGGTGCATTTAGACTGCCTCTACAGTTGTCATTTCCATAACCCTGGAATTATCACTGGTGCATTTAGACTGCCTCTACAGTTGTCATCTCCATAACACTGGAATCGTCACTGGTGCATTTAGACTGCCTCTACAGTTGTCATCTCCATAACACTGGAACCATCACTGGTGCATTTAGACTGCCTCTACAGTTGTCATCTCCATAACACTGGAACTATCACTGGTGCATTTAGACTGCCTCTACAGTGGTCATCTCCATAACACTGGAATCGTCACTGGTGCATTTAGACTGCCTCTACAGTTGTCATCTCCATAACACTGGAACCATCACTGGTGCATTTAGACTGCCTCTACAGTTGTCATCTCCATAACACTGGAACCATCACTTGTGCATTTAGACTGCCTCTACAGTTGTCATCTACATAACACTGGAATCGTCACTGGTGCTTTTAGACTGCCTCTACAGTTGTCATCTCCATAACACTGGAACCGTCACTGGTGCATTTAGACTGCCTCTACAGTTGTCATCTCCATAACACTGGAACCATCACTGTTGCATTTAGACTGCCTCTACAGTTGTCATCTCCATAACACTGGAATCGTCACTGGTGCATTTAGACTGCCTCTACAGTTGTCATCTCCATAACACTGGAACCATCACTGGTGCAATTAGACTGCCTCTACAGTTGTCATCTCCATAACACTGGAACCATCACTGGTGCATTTAGACTGCCTCTACAGTTGTCATCTCCATAACACTGGAACCATCACTGGTGCATTTAGACTGCCTCTACAGTTGTCATCTCCATAACACTGGAACCATCACTGGTGCAATTAGACTGCCTCTACAGTTGTCATCTCCATAACACTGGAACCATCACTGGTGCATTTAGACTGCCTCTACAGTTGTCATCTCCATAACACTGGAACCATCACTGGTGCATTTAGACTGCCTCTACAGTTGTCATCTCCATAACACTGGAACCATCACTGGTGCATTAAGACTGCCTCTACAGTTGTCATCTCCATAACACTGAAACCATCACTGGTGCATTAAAACTGCCTCTACAGTTGTCATCTCCATAACACTGAAACCATCACTGGTGCAATTAGACTGCCTCTACAGTTGTCATCTCCATAACACTGGAACCATCACTGGTGCATTTAGACTGCCTCTACAGTTGTCATCTCCATAACACTGGAACCATCACTGGTGCATTTAGACTGCCTCTACAGTTGTCATCTCCATAACACTGGAACCATCACTGGTGCATTTAGACTGCCTCTACAGTTGTCATCTTCATAACACTGGAACCGTCACTTGTGCATTTAGACTGCATCTACAGTTGTCATCTCCATAACACTGGAACCGTCACTGGTGCATTTAGACTGCCTCTACAGTTGTCATCTCCATAACACTGGAACCATCACTGGTGCATTTAGACTGCCTCTACAGTTGTCATCTCCATAACACTGGAACTATCACTGGTGCATTTAGACTGCCTCTACAGTTGTCATCTCCATAACACTGGAACCGTCACTGGTGCATTTAGACTGCCTCTACAGTTGTCATCTCCATAACACTGGAACCGTCACTGGTGCATTTAGACTGCCTCTACAGTTGTCATCTCCATAACACTGGAATCGTCACTGGTGCATTTAGACTGCCTCTACAGTTGTCATCTCCATAACACTGGAACCATCACTGGTGCAATTAGACTGCCTCTACAGTTGTCATCTCCATAACACTGGAACCATCACTGGTGCATTTAGACTACCCCTACAGTTGTCATCTCCATAACACTGGAACCATCGCTGGTGCATTTAGACTGCCTCTACAGTTGTCATCTCCATAACACTGAAACCATCACTGGTGCAATTAGACTGCCTCTACAGTTGTCATCCCCATAACACTGGAACCATCACTGGTGCATTGAGACTGCCTCTACAGTTGTCATCTCCATAACACTGGAACCATCACTGGTTCATTTAGACTGCCTCTACAGTTGTCATCTCCATAACACTGGAACCATCACTGGTGCATTTAGACTGCCTCTACAGTTGTCATCTCCATAACACTGGAACCATCACTGGTGCATTTAGACTGCCTCTACAGTTGTCATCTCCATAACACTGGAACCATCACTGGTGCATTTAGACTGCCTCTACAGTTGTCATCTCCATAACACTGGAACTATCACTGGTGCATTTAGACTGCCTCTACAGTTGTCATCTCCATAACACTGGAACCATCACTGGTGCATTTAGACTGCCTCTACAGTTGTCATCTCCATAAAACTGGAACCATCACTGGTGAATTTAGACTACCACTACAGTTGCCATCTCCATCACTGGTGCATTTAGACTGCCTCTACAGTTGTCATCTCCATAACACTGGAACCATCACTGGTGAATTTAGACTGCCTCTACAGTTGTCATCTCCATAACACTGGAACCATCACTGGTGCATTTAGACTACCTCTACAGTTGTCATCTCCATAACACTGGAACCATCACTGGTGCATTTAGACTACCTCTACAGTTGTCATCTCCATAACACTGGAACCATCACTGGTGCATTTAGACTGCCTCTACAGTTGTCATCTCCATAACACTGGAACCATCACTGGTGCATTTAGACTGCCTCTACAGTTGTCATCTCCATAACACTGGAACCATCACTGGTGCATTTAGACTGCCTCTACAGTTGTTATCTCCATAACACTGAAACTATCACTGGTGCAATTAGACTGCCTCTACAGTTGTCATCTCCATAACACTGGAACCATCACTGGTGCATTTAGACTGCCTCTACAGTTGTAATCTCCATCACTGGTGCATTTAGACCACCTCTAAAGTTGTCATCTCCATAACACTGGAACCATCACTGGTGAATTTAGATTGCCTCTACAGTTGTCATCTCCATAACACTGGAACTATCACTGGTGCATTTAGACCAACTCTTAAGTTGTCATCTCCATAACACTGGAAATGTCGCTAGTGCATTTAGACTGCCTCTATAGTTGTCATCTCCATCTCTGGTGCATTTAGACTACACCTTCGGTCAAAAGCAACCTCTCTTGTAAAATATTTTCCATCTACATTGATTTTCTTACTGGCATAAGACAGACTATTTACTGCATGTGTATTAATAGTTTCCTTACAATATACAAAAATACACAACACTAGAGAGCAAGAAAAAAACTGCAGTAATTCCCTGGCATACAAAAATAAATTCATATAAATTAAAATGAGAACAATTTCTAGCAATGGGCAAAGATTAAAAATATGAACATAATAAACCATTTCTGAGTTTTCACATAGAGGCAGACATAAGTGAGATATACAAAGTCGTGTTCACCTTTGTCATCACAATGTTCACAGTGGAAGTTAACTGGAAGTCACATTTGAGCACATATATATATACACATAGAGTGATACTTCCAATCAGAAGTAAACCAGTATTTGCCAGCGATTAGTTTACATCATCTTAAAAGGAGAAGATAGCAATGCAACAGTTTACCATGATCCTCATCTATTTCTTCCTATTCTATTTTTCAATATATTACAGGTTAATATTGAACCCAGTTATATTAATTAAACACCGCAGCCGTGGTCTAGTGGTAGAGCATCCTCCTCATATGCGGAAGGTCGTGGGTTGGATCCCGGGCTGAGTTATACCAAATACTTGAAAGGTACTAGAAGCATTTTTGCTTGGCGTTCAGCATTTAGAGGATTGTTCTGCCCAACGTGCCCATGTTAGACTAAAACAGATTTGATTTATTAAATAATGAAGTGAAGATCAAGCTCAGTGCTGTCAGGCATCATGTGAGTGAGATGTGGAGGATCTTACACATGTGAGTGATATGTGGAGGATCTTACACATGTGAGTGAGATGTGGAGGATCTTACACATGTGAGTGAGATGTGGAGGATCTTACACATGTTACTGATATGTGGAGGGTCTTACACATGTGAGTGATATGTGGAGGAATTTACACATGTGAGTGATATGTGGAGGATCTTACACATGTGAGTGATATGTGGAGGAATTTACACATGTGAGTGATATGTGGAGGA
The DNA here is from genome assembly GCA_029582155.1 of Panopea generosa. Classification (NCBI taxonomy): domain Eukaryota; kingdom Metazoa; phylum Mollusca; class Bivalvia; order Adapedonta; family Hiatellidae; genus Panopea; species Panopea generosa. The sequence continues at coordinate 5,446,556 of JAPMAH010000020.1, forward strand.
TCTTACACATGTGAGTGATATGTGGAGGATCTTACACATGTGAGTGAGATGTGGAGGATCTTACACATGTGAGTGAGATGTGGAGGATCTTACACATGTGAGTGAGATGTGGAGGATCTTACACATGTTACTGATATGTGGAGGGTCTTACACATGTGAGTGATATGTGGAGGAATTTACACATGTGAGTGATATGTGGAGGATCTTACACATGTGAGTGATATGTGGAGGAATTTACACATGTGAGTGATATGTGGAGGATCTTACACATGTGAGTGATATGTGGAGTATCTTACACATGTGAGTGATATGTGGAGGATCTTACACATGTTAGTGATATGTGGAGGATCTTACACATGTTAGTGATATGTGGAGGAATTTACACATGTGAGTGATATGTGGAGGATCTTACACATGTGAGTGATATGTGTAAGGAGGATCTTACACATGTTAGTGATATGTGGAGGATCTTACACATGTGAGTGATATGTGGAGGATCTTACACATGTTAGTGATATGTGGATGATCTTACACATGTTAGTGATATGTGGAGGATCTTACACACGTTAGTGATATGTGGAAGATCTTACACACGTGAGTGATATGTGGAGGATCTTACACACGTGAGTGATATGTGGAGGATCTTACACACGTGAGTGATATGTGGAGGATCTTACACACGTGAGTGATATGTGGAGGATCTTACACACGTTAGTGATATGTGGAGGATCTTACACACGAGACTGATATGTGGAGGATCTTACACACGTGACTGATATGTGGAGGATCTTACACACGTTAGTGATATGTGGAGGATCTTACACACGAGACTGATATGTGGAGGATCTTACACACGTAAGTGATATGTGGAGGATCTTACACAATTGAGTGATATGTGGAGGATCTTACACACGTTAGTGATATGTGGAAGATCTTACACACGTGAGTAATATGTGGAGGATCTTACACATGTTAGTGATATGTGGAGGATCTTACACGAGTGAGTGATATGTGGAGGATCTTACACATGTGAGTGATATGTGGATCTTACACATGTGAGTGATATGTGGAGGATCTTACACATATTAGTGATATGTGGACGATCTTACACGAGTGAGTGATATGTGGAGGATCTTACACATGTTAGTGATATGTGGACGATCTTACACATGTTAGTGATATGTGGAGGATCTTACACATGTGAGTGATATGTGGAGGATCTTACACATGTAAATGATATGTGGAGGTTCTTACACACGTGATTGATATGTGGAGGATCTTACACACGTGAGTGATATGTGGAGGATCTTACACACGTGAGTGATATGTGGAGGATCTTACACACGTAAGTGATATGTGGAGGATCTTACACATGTTAGTGATATGTGGACGATCTTACACATGTTAGTGATATGTGGAGGATCTTACACATGTGAGTGATATGTGGAGGATCTTACACACGTAAATGATATGTGGAGGTTCTTACACACGTGATTGATATGTAGAGGATCTTACACACGTGAGTGATATGTGGAGGATCTTACACACGTAAATGATATGTGGAGGATCTTACACACGTAAGTGATATGTGGAGGATCTTACACACGTGACTGATATGTGGAGGATCTTACACACGTAAGTGATATGTGGAGGATCTTACACACGTGATTGATATGTGGAGGATCTTACACACGTGAGTGATATGTGGAGGATCTTACACACGTGAGTGATATGTGGAGGATCTTACACACGTGAGTGATATGTGGAGGATCTTACATGAGTGAGTGATATGTGGAGGATCTTACACATGTAAGTGATATGTGGAGGATCTTACACACGTGATTGATATGTGGAGGATCTTACACATGTAAGTGATATGTGGAGGATCTTACACACGTGATTGATATGTGGAGGATCTTACACATGTGAGCGATATGTGGAAGATCTTACACACGTTAGTGATATGTGGAGGATCTTACACATGTGAGTGATATGTGGAGGGTCTTACACATGTGAGTGATATGTGGAGGGTCTTACACATGTGAGTGATATGTGGAGGATCTTACACACGTGATTGATATGTGGAGGATCTTGCACATGTAAGTGATATGTGGAGGATCTTACACACGTGATTGATATGTGGAGGATCTTACACATGTGAGTGATATGTGGAGAATCTTACACATGTTAGTGATATGTGGAAGATCTTACACATGTTAGTGATATGTGGAGGATCTTACACATGTTAGTGATATGTGGAGGATCTTACACATGTTAGTGATATGTGGAGGATCTTACACATGTAAGTGATATGTGGAGGATCTTACACATGTTAGTGATATGTGGAGGATCTTACACATGTTAGTGATATGTGGAGGATCTTACACATGTTAGTGGTATGTGGAGGATCTTACACATGTTAGTGATATGTGGAGGATCTTACACATGTTAGTGATATGTGGAGGATCTTACACAAGTGCTCATTAATTATTGACTATATATTATGCAAAGTTCGGCTGAATTTAATGATAAATGAGCATGAGTGTAAGATTCTTTTTATCACACAACTTGGAAAAATAGAACATTTACCATTTAGTTAACATATCATGTCTAAAAGGAATGAGAAAAAGTCTGGCATATTTGTTTCTGTCATTCGACATATGATGTATTGTCAGAACAGAACGTCATTTTTGCCATGACAAATCAACTTCATTTATATATTCTGGAAAATCACAACATAGTTTGGCATTTTTACGTACAAGAGCTGAATTATAGTTAAACACAGAGCAATTAATCGGAAGTAATATTACACCATGTTAATACACAAAATACGTCATGTGCTTACTATACCTCTCCACAACATGTTATGTGATAGTTATTTTTAGGATTCCTTTTCCAATTTTACTACTCCAATTCAAATATTGTTGTTCTTTTTGTAATGTTTTGCAGACTTAAAATACAAAATTAGCTAAGCATTGGTATTTTATTCATAGATGATATTAAAAATAGTTTACATGAAGTTTAAATATTCTTATTCTGAGACATTAAAAGCAATTTTACCTAATATACAGCCTTTACATGATAGATAAATATTCTTCAATATTAAAAAGAAGATAGTTTTGTACTAAAACAACGTTCGCTTTATATATTGTTCTTGGTTATAAGTGTGACATGCCATGCTGATCATGTGAGTCAAGTGTTTATTAAATCCCTTCATGTATGACAAAGTTAAAGACCCGAACAGGAAATCTCAAACAGACTCAAAGTGTGATCTTAACCTTTGTGGTATTGGTCTGGGTCTTAGGCATGACACATCGTCACATCATGTTGATAATTTGTGCCGTTTTTTTTAAAAATCTTTCCTTACATGAAATATCAGATTGAAGGACGAATGAATGAACGGACGGACACAGCAATTCCAAGGTGTGGATAAAAAGAGTTATGTGTAAGCACAGTTTGAATTTCTAATTTGTTTTAGTAATCAAGATCTGTCAAGAAAATTGTAGACCAAGAAACAAAAGAAATGACCAATATCAAAAAATACATTGATTATAGTACCAGCAATTGATAAGACAAATATGACATTAAAGCCAAAACTTTAAATAACGTTCAATTAAGTGTTAAAGCAGGTCAATGTTTCAACTGATATATTAACATTTGGTATTAAATATAAAATATCAGTTTCTTAAAAAATTATATAAGCCCAAAGTTAGTTCAATTCAAAACCTGAACAAAAAATTGACAAGTTGATAATACTTATGTATGGTAACGATATTATTGCTTCTGTTTCTTGAAAAAGATGTATTAAAAACAATAAAAACAAAAATGCCACCATCGCATGACAAATGTCCCTCCATTTCGCAATATCTGTAAACAAAGACTGTAACGCCAAATTTACACATTTAAAACTAAACAAATGTCAATAAAAATGGTGACCAAGTTTGTTAAAAACTGGATTAAATATACCCAAGTAAGAGAGGAGATAATGATATTTTGAAAATTTCAAACAATGCAAGGCCCATAACACTACTGAAGCTTTTGGGCTGGTTATCAACCTTGACCGATATATTTTGTCAAAATACATTATGTCCAAGTTTGGTGGAGATTGAATTGAAAATTATTGAGTTAAAAAGGGGAAATTGTCAATTTTGGAAATTAAGAACAATTCAAGGGTGTCATATCTCAGGAGTAACCATGGCAATCAGACTGGTTATAGGACATGGCAAGATATTTTGCTAATAGACATTTTTAGCAAGTTTGGTTAATATTTTAATAAAGTTAATAAGAGATGGGACATTGTCAGTTTTAAGTATTGAACAATCTAAGTGCCATAAGTTGAGTTACTTTGGCCACGGGCGACTTAAATGGTTATCAAACCTAGACATTCTGCAAATAAACATTTTCACTAAGATTGATAAAAATATTTAAATAACAGTACTTAGCTTTCAACATCGACAACGTGCTAAAAATGTATTATGAACAGTATTTAACTATACAGCTATTGATAAACAAACACAATCAATCCCCTTGGCTGCTTTCAGCAAGGTTAAACATGTTTACTCTGTTTATAAACGCAAACCATGACCTAACAAACAAAAAATAAATGGAAATCGGTCTACTCGGCATTGTCCTTCCACTTCCTGTTAAGTCACGTGATTAAACACACGCAAACAGTCTAATTTGTTAGCAAACGTTTAAAGGGAACATGTTGTTCAGTTCACTTCTGTTATCAAACGTTTGGAAACAAATTAAACATTTAAGGGAACTGAACACAGCCCTGCTTACAGAATTACATAAACCACTCTTGGTTTTCAATTTTTTCATCAAAATAACTTACAGGAAACAAGTTATTGAGTGGAAACTATTTGCCTATATATAGGTTGTGACTATGACTTTCACCCAATATACCTCAAAACCATAACCAAGCTTCTTTTTCATGTTAGGAATACTATTAAGGAAACATAAGTTACTGAGTGAAATCCATTTTCTATTTTTAGTAACTGCAGTGACCTTGACCCAATTTTCTTAAAAACAAGAATTCCGCGGAATGATGTGCCGCCATGTCCGCTTTGACTGTTAATACACACATGGGAGAGAAAAAAATTAATATATTATATCCATGCAAGAGTTATCTAGCTTGTTTAATGTAGTAGGTTTAATGACTAAGAAATATTGTAGGAAGTATTGTGTGAAGTTTCAATCAAATACATTAAGTGATTTTTTAGATATGAACTTGATGTTAGTTGCACACAAAACTTTAACCAGTATTTCAAAGTAAAACACATTTAAAAACATGAGGGCCAAGATAGCCCTATATCGATCACCTGACTGACCTTGAGTCGCCCAACTCAAGTAGATTATATAATACATGTACACTCAAAATTCCAGACAAACGAGATGGGCAAGTAGTTAGAATTTTGCTTTGTTTTGAAGATGTAACAGATGCATAGAAGAGTTCAAACTTGGTAGAGGTTCACCTGTGGTAAATGTCAGTGAAATTACATCGAAATGAGGTCAGTAGATTCTGACAAGAAGGCTTTTGAAATTTTTACTATAGCTGCCTATATAGTAAACTAGCACCTCACTGTGGCAGTCCTATTTTTTAACAAATCAAAACGGCTTGAACAAACTTGGTAAAGGGTCACCCAAGGAACATTTCTGCAAAATTGTTTTAAAATCGATCCAATGGTTTCTGACAAGAAGATTTTTTAAGTTTTTACTATAGCTTATATAGTAAACTAACCCCACCCACTGGCCGCCATGTTTTTTTATGAATCACTACAGTTTGAACAAACTTGGTTAAGGGTCCTCCAAGGAACGTTTCTATGAAATTATTCTAAAATCGAGCCAGTAATTTTTGCCAAGAAGATTTTTTAAATTTTTACTTATTAAACTTGCCCCTCTCCCTGGCAGCCATGTTTTTTGACATATCACGATGGCTTGAACAAACTTGGTAGAGGGTCACCCAAGAAACAATTTTTTTGAAATTATTTTAAAATCGAGCCAGTAGTTTCTGAAAAGAAGATTTTTTAAGTTTTTTTAAGCTTATATAGTAAACTAACCCAACTCTCTGGTCAGAATGTTTTTTGACAAATCAAGATGGCTTGAACAAACTTGGAAGAGGGTCACTGAAAGAACATTTCTGTGAAATATTTTAAAATTGAGCCAGTAGTTTCTGACAAGAAGATTTTTTAAGTTTTTACTATAGCTTATATAGTAAACTTACCCCACCTCCTGGCCTCCATGTTTTTTGAAGAATCAAGATGGCTTGAACAAACTTGATAGAGGGTCACCCAAGGAACATTTCTGTGAAATTGTTTTAAAATCGAGCAAGTAGTTTCTGACAAGAAGACTTAAGTTTTTACTAATTAAACTTGCCCTGCTCCCTGGCGGCCATGTTTTTTGACAAATCAAGATGGCTTGAACAAACTTGGTAGAGGGTCAACCAAGGAACATTTCAGTGAAGTTATATCAAAATTGGCCCAGTGGTTTCAGAGGAAAAGTTGTTAGAAGCTATAAGTTAATAACGGATTACAGACGACGGACACCAGGCGATACACCAGGCGATCACAAAAGCTCACCTGTGAACCTTTGGCTCAGGTGAGCTAAAAAAAAACAAACTTTAACCAGTATTTCTTAGTAAAACATGTTTAAAGAATGAATGAATGAATAGGGTTTTACGGCGTACCAACACATAATAGGTTATTCGACGCCAACAGGAAGGAAGATTCCAGGTTCACTCTACATGTACAAAAACAACAAATTAACATACAGATTAAAAAAAATACATCAACAAATGAATATGCAGAATGAACCTAGAACCTTGATACCTGCAGAACTGCAGTGTTTCAGCAAATTCTATCACATTACTCAATTTGTCGCTTCTTACGACATGCATAAGCCACAGTGATCCTATTCTTGCCATCAATCATGGCTCCCTGGAACCACACAGGGGCGATAATTTAACCACAATAGTGAACATGACAAAAAATGATAAAATGAACATGACACCCATTCGGAGGATTCCTACCCCTCTGGAGAGATCGACAGTGATTCTTTTCCGGAACCACACGGGCTAAAACATGTTTAAAAAAAAAAAAAATAAATAAAAAAAAAAAATACTCAGCATCTGCATTATATTATTAATGCAGGGTGTTAGTTGTAACTATGATCCAAGCATGAGTGTCCTAACACTTGTACTAATTGAGAAATAGTGTAAAAATGAAGAAAATTTAACGTTGGAGGTAAATGCAAAATTCAGCATCAAACAATGTCAATGGACCATGAAATGTAGGTCACACTCATCATCTGCAGTATATAATGTGGTGCAGGGTGTTAGTTGTAGCTATGATCCAAGTATGAGTGTCCTAGCACTTGTACTTATTGAGAAATAGTGTAAAAAGGAAAACTTAGCGTTGGAGGTAAATGTAAAATTCAGCATCAAACAATGTCAATGGACCATGAAATGTAGGTCACACTCAGCATCTGCAGTATATAATGTGATGCAGGGTGTTAGTTGTAACTATGATCCAAGTATGAGTGTCCTAGCACTTGTACTTGTTGAGAAATAGTGTAAAAACAAAAACTTAACATTGGAGGTAAATGTAAAACTCAGCATCAAACAAAGTCAATGGACCATGCAATGTAGGTCATACTCAGCATCTGCAGTATATCATGTGATGAAAGGTGTTAGTTGTAGCTATGATTCAAGTATGAGTGTCCTAGCACTTGTACTTGTTGAAAAATAGTGTAAAAACGAAAACTTAACGTTGGAGCTAAATATAAATGTTTGACGCCGCCACCGACACCAGTCGCTGTCGACAGAAGAGCAAGATCATAATCTCGTCTCTCCTTCGTCGCGGTGAGACAAAAACTATTTCAAAGCTTCCTTTCAAGTAAGGAACTTACATAAAACTTCATAAATATCTTAGAGGAAACTTATGTGCTAATTCTAGCCCCCCTTTTTTAACAAACTTGTAACACCCTACTCATATACAGGTCAACAAACTTGTGACACCCTACTCATATACATGTCAATGAAACAATGCTACAGATCTCACAATGGGTAAATCAATTAATTAAATAAAAGAGAAAAAGACAATTTCCAGATGTCCCATAGTATTCCTTTGTAAAAACAGTTCCCTTACATGTACTCGACCCTAGTGAGCCTTATTCCCAGTGCAAGTATAATTTCATATTGAATTGGTTGGCCATATCAACACAAACACTAATTCCGTGGTAAAATATTGAAAAGTAAAGCGTAAAAAAATGCTTAACTTGAAAGTTTATATCATACTCCAATATAGATGGTACATTAAGAAACTAACAATTTTCACAGCCATTGTTATGTAAAAAGTAGTCCTAAAATTAAGTATAGTGGCCAAAAATTACCCTCATAACTCTATAACGGTAGGCTGATAGTACATGTTATGACTATTGTTATGAAATTGTTTTAAACAGAGTTGTCAGAAGACCAACAAAGCTCGCCTTTGGATGTCTAAGTCCAAAAAGGGCCTTAACTGTGCCAAAATGCAATCCAGAGTTATGGTTTTTATCTCTGTGTGTTCCACTGATGATGGTAAACACACATGCAAAGTTTCATTCCTATCCAAGGAGTGGTTGCATATATATCTGAAACTTGTACGCAAAAGTTTAACCTGAAGTTTACAGACGACGACAAAGCCGGGGTCATGACAATAGCTCTCCTTGGACTTCGTCCCGGCGAGCTAAAAAACAAATAAATCCTTTAATATCCAATTTAAAATTTTTTATTTAATTATTTATGTTATAAATATGTTAAAACAGTAACCTAGCAAAATTTTGATATGGATCTGTGCTTGGTTATTACTGAGGAATTGTAAGACAAGATCTGTGTGTTCCCTTTGTTGGTTGACACGAGGTCAGGATAATATCCACTAGTTGCAGTCAGTACTGGAAGATGTAGTGTTGAAGGATTAAGTCTTGCAGTCTGATGGAGTCTTTGAGTACGGAGAGTTGGAGGCCTATCTGTGCACGGTGAAGTGAATTAATTTTCAATAGAATATCACAATCACAGATGTATCCAATCATGTTGAGAAAAACCAATTGAAATGTACTAATATGCAATTTTCTAAAACTACACTTGTAGCACATTTTTTTCTTTAAAACTATTTAGATAACTATACATCGGTGCTGGTCACAATGGTTTTCAATATACCATGATACTGGTTACACTAGCATCACAACTATATCTTCAGGATTAATATTCCTAGTGTGTATACCAAGACACGTTTAACAATGGAAACTTCACTATTCTACACAATTCTTTTAACTTGTGTATAAATTAAATATCAAAGCAGTCACTCTGGAAGCATAACTATCTTGGCACTATTAATGCAAATATCTGATTACAGCAGTGTTTGCACAACTACTGGCACTTCTCTTGAAATGATTCATACCATTATTTTCACCTGTATATATGTTGATAACACTGACACAATGACCAGTAATTTTGATTTTTACAGTCAAACTTGTACAAGCATCTGTCTTCCACTTCTTCCAACTGTCTACCAATTACCAAACACGCGTCTCTCTGTGAAACTTCATCTGTGGTAAAAATAAGATAGGATACATTTATAATGAAAAAAATGTTTATATTTAATTTCTAAATTTATATTATCATTTCTTTATTACAAATTCTTTTTTAACTCTTCACTGCCAAATATATCAGGATATGCTGCTGTCAGTGCCAAGTATTTTTTTAGATAGAGTATAAAGAGTAATAAAGTTTTAGTGATATATAAACATAGTACGAGGACACTTGTTAATATAAAAATGTACATCTTAACATGCTACTGATCCTTATTATTGTGTTATGAACAATGTGTTGTTATTTACATGTATGTATAATGAGAAATAAAACATTTAAAAATGAAGTATTTTTTTAAGAATTTGGTAAAATCAGGTTACATATGGTTAACCTTTTGTAACTTTTACAGGAGAGCTTCAGTATATATTATATGTGAGCCGTTAATAAAAATATAACACTCAAGTACATTATATGTGAGACATTAATAAAAATATTACACTCAAGTACATTATATGTGAGACATTAATAAAAATATTACACTCAAGTACATTATATGTGAGACATTAATAAAAATATTACACTCAAGTACATTATATGTGTGACTTTAATTGTCATCAAAATAGATTATATATGATTTTAGAAAAATAAATTAATAAAGTTGAAAATATTTGAGAAAATGTGGATATATGAAATACTTTGCTATTAACTTTCGTAACTTATCATTCAATTTATCTCTCTCCTGGTAAGCTATAAATGCATTTACAAGTGCTACTTCTCGTATTCGATGAAAAACTGTTGAGTACCATTCCGAGCTGTCCTGAGGGTATTCAAATGTCCCTAGGTTTTGGTCCAGTATATCTACTCCTCCCATGTGAGCATTATTTACCGCTGCCATTATATACCTCACTTCTGCCATTATATTACCTGTGCCATTATATATCTCTGCCATTATATACATCTGCCATTATAAACATATGCCATTATATACCTCTGCCATTATATACCTCTGCCATTAAATACCACTGCCATTATATACCTCTGCCATTATATACCGCTGCCATTATATACCACTGCCATTATATACCGCTGCCATTATATACCTCACTTCTGCCAGTATATACCACTGCCATTATATACCTCACTTCTGCCATTATATACATCTGCCATTATATACCGCTGTCATTATATACCTCTGTCATTATATACCTCACTTCTGCCATTATATATCTCTGCCATTATATGCCTCTGCCATTATATACCACTGCCATTATATACCTCTGCCATTATATATCTCTGCCATTATATACCTCACTTCTGCCATTATATACCGCTGCCATTATATACCTCACTTCTGCCATTATATACCTCACTTCTGCCATTATATATCTCTGCCATTATATGCCTCTGCCATTATATACCTCTGCCATTATATACCTCACTTCTGCCATTATATACCTCTGTCATTATATACCTCTGCCATTATATACCGCTGCCATTATATACCTCACTTCTGCCATTATATATCTCTGCCATTACAGGTTTTTCTACAACTTTATGACTACCATCCCTACCACTGGATCTTATTCTTTTTATCGACAGTGTTGTTGGTATTGACTGTTGACAGAAAGTGTACACATTTAGTGTCATGCCATGCACATGCCACCACATTGTCCGCTCTCATAAAGACAAGGTCATTGCCCTTTTCCAAATGCAACCTAGTAGAATGTAGTTGATAGGGCATGTGCTTTCTTCCAGCCTTAACAGTTCTACAAGCTCCAGTGGCTTAACATTCCAACTCTTGATAGAGGTCTGGTTAGGTATAACAATTATCTATAAACAGTTTATGCCCCTTGTTTTAATATCCATCCAAAAGTTCTTAACAAATACTCTCTGTTATAAAGAAACCTGATTCCTGGAAAACAGAATCCTTTCCACAATATGTCAAAACTTCAGTGCATAGCCAGTCTTGCTGTCACTTAATGTTTATTGTTTTATTCCCAATCTATATGGTTTTGAAGGCAGGTACTGTCTGAAATGAACATGGCCTTTGTATCGGATGATACTTTCAATTCATGATAGGTCGAGAGCAGGAGAATCATATGTTTCACAATATTTGCGAGTTGGGTGCGTGTACAGACACATAATCCAAGTTACATGGTGGCAATGGAAACACAGTTGACAATTCAGCATAAATATAGTTTTTTAATGATATTGAATATGCAATGTAACCAGATATTTGGGAAACAAAACTGTAAGGTTTCTTTTTGGAGTTGAATGTAGATTGCAGATACAACAGAAATATTGGTGAAATGACTATTAAAAACATACCATAACAGAATTAAATATAATTTCAGACGAATTTCAGTTTTATTATATATTATTATTTATTAATGTAATAATGTACAACATTAGGCTTGTACCTTTAATAACTTCCAAAACTGTTCCACTATACCATTCAGTTTTGTGAATATTCTCATCTGTGCAACTTTCATACAGATTTCTGCGACCAACAAACTTTACTTGGTGGGTCTCCCAGATCTTGAACTGTAATTCAGCGTCTGAAATTATTTCAGATTAAATGTTCAATACAATATGATACAGCCACTACAGAAATTAATATCAATTGTAAATGTTATTCAAAACGCCAAACATACATGTATACATTTCTGCTACTAATACTTCTATAAATAACATCATGTCTAGATATACAGTCAAACCTGTCTTAAGTAACCAGTCAAGGGAAGGAGCAAAAAGTGCCTTTTAAAACAGGTTGTTGCTTAACAGATTGATTTGCTCTGAAAATATAGAAATGGGACACAGCATATATGGCTGTTTAAGACTCGTTGCTTCTAAATAAAGGTGTTGGATCACATACACAGTTTTGACAGTATTTGTTTGTTTGTATGGTGTTTAGCGCCACTTTCAAAAACAAGAGCTTGCCACTAATGTGGTCTTATCCCCCGCCGCTTCGTTAACCCTTACAGGCATTTCCAGAGAAGTGGATTTAAATTGTGCAAAATGAAAAAGTCACAGAGCACAGAAATCACATGTAAATGCCACAAACTGAAACACGTAGCCGACAGTTATATGACACATTGTCTTGTCCCAGTGAGCACTGGTGTGATGTTCTAAATCAAAACATAAATATGTAAATGTATAACCCGTGTGACCTTGACCTTTGGAGAACAGACCCAAGTCATTTGCATGACACATCATCTTGTCCTAGTGAACGTTTGTGCCAAGTTATTTAAAATTCCAATCACAACTGAAGGAAATATGGTGCGGACAGCATTGGACAACGCACACACAGAGGCCCGCATGGACGGACACAGCCCATTTCTATGTCCCCGCTCCATTCTATCAGCTTTATTGCGACAGTGTCTATTTGAGACAGAAATCTAAACACTGCCACACTAAAGATTCATTATATTGGCAACAGACCGATCAGACCTAGAACTATCCTCTACATGCTGAGCACGTAACAATGAAGCTTCTAGTACCATTTTTCAATTTTCATGAGAGGTGGACGCTCTACCCCACCGCTGCGGTATGGTATGACTGCATAACAGTATATTTTAAAAATATGTACAATTATTGTAGAACAATTTTTTAAGAAATAATTATTTTATAAATATAACAAAAAAACTGACTTATGTACAATTTCCTAATTCATATGCTATTTAGCTATTATAATTTTTACAGTTGTTTGTCTTGTAGATATTCTGGTATAACAGCCAGAAACAATACATATTGCAAAGTTGCAATACAGTTTTGCCAATTGGTGTTGTAATATATTGTGATAATCAGTGTAATATCCAGCAAATAGCTGCTGCTGTCCAGTGCTTAAGACATGGCCACATCTTCACTATATGTTAATATCTTGTATGTTACAGCATATGGCTAGAGAGTTGTTATTTAGAAGACCAACAATAAACCATAAACCAAGCTTGTGTTCATTTACTTAGAACCTATGGACATTACAACCAGCATCACAATGTTTTAAGCATGTATAGGGACCCTCTTGTATAAATCTAAAATCAATCAATATCATTACAATACATGTATAAACTTTATTATTTAAAGTATAACTATTAAAACGTAAATAACAGACTATGTTTAGAAAATTTTTTGCCAGTTAGCGAGATGCTGATACCTATCAATTTAAACAAGAGAGCCAGATTGGCCCTAAAGCCCTCTCCTGCAGCAGAGGAGACAATGGTAAAGAAGGCATATTTGGTGGGTTGCATGTGAAATCTGAAGCTCCCTCATAAAGTGTTTATACCTCATAACTCAGTGTACCAACATACCAAAAATATAGAAATTCCAAACAGTACATAATATATAAAGACAAATAAACAACTTAATTTAAGCACCCCAAAAAAATAAAATTCCTTTGTTTGCTTCAAATGTGTAAATAGCATCTGTTGAATGTAAATAACATCTGTTGAAATGAAATCTTACATTGTGCACATTTATAAATGAAATACACTGTGCTGTAGCATGTAGTGTTGGTCCATAAATATGATTAACTACTGTTTATTAGTATCTTTTGATCTAGCCAATCATGTATAAGTAGTATTGTTAGTGAAAGATCCTTTCCCATTATTTATTAGTAAATTTAAAAAGGATATATTACAGCTAACCATAAACTGTGTTACATAGTGAAATAACAGAAACACGTTTTCCTCTTACGCCCTGCTGTGTGTATTTCTGATACAACAAATTTATACTGTATGGTCTAGCCAGACTGTGTATTGGTCCTGTTATAGCCGGATAGCCATTAACTAGATATTATTACAAATTTAAACCATACGTTTTATTGGAAGGTACCAAATATACATAATTTCAATCTTTGATTTTATGACGGATTTACCAAATTATATATTATCAATTGCTGTCAAAAGAGGATCAAAAATTTACTATTGAAACTCTTCTCAATCATTAAAATTGCGATAACTTAATGTGTATATGTCTCTGGATAAACCAAGTATTTGCAATGAGAGCAAGGTTGAAGAAACTAAATTTGTTTGATTTATTTAGCATCATATTTATGTCATCGAGGACTAACAGACAAACTGTTTACCTAATCACTCTTCCTGGGATCCTGAAAGTTTTACCAGCACACCCATCTCTACATACGGGTAAAATTATCACTTTTTACTCATCATAACCACCATCACCACCATCAACAGCAGCAGCAACAACAACAGGAACATTAGCAACAACAGCAGCAGCAGCAACATCAATATTGACTGCAATATGATGATTCCTATTCAAAAGTGACATAACAAAACTAGTTTTGCGAATCGGACATAAAAAAGGGTGTCAATGTTTAAAAAATCCAGAAACTTATTGACAAAACTATAAGTAAATTACCCTCTTTAAGTAATGTAAATATAATTCATATGTACTTTGATGAAGTTTGTGAATATTTTTATTTTTTGAGCAGAAAATACTTACAATTCTGGTTAAAAAAATGTTTAAAATAAATAACAAACTTACCTTATTTTATTATAACCATCTCTCTTCATTTAGTAGTATAAGTGTTTTAATTGACTTAATAGAATGACCACACAACGTCTCAAACCACTACTAATTTTCTCATAATTGTCAACAACATTATGAAAAATCAAAATCTATATTATGTTTCTGGGCTTAAATTCTTCACTGGTTCAAAATCTGCAATTATAGATAAAAAATATGTATACTTTACCAAGATTTGTTTTTTGAATTCAATGGTTTTGTGATACCTGCCAAATTGTCAACAATACAATTCGAACCATCAAGTCTAAAATAACACATAATTGACTAGAAATCTGATAGCAGCATCAAATTTTCAATGGTGATTTCTAAAACACTTAATATTTTTATTAAAACATGCAATGTAAAGTCCTGAAATAAGAAGAAAAAAGGAACTATATTTTTGCTACTATCTCCTTCATCTGTCTGGAGTATTCAAGGGAGATAATAGTGGTGCGACTCCTGAAGAAGATTTTTGTATATGAATGCACTGAAAGTAACACAATATGTAATACAACTTAATCCATATTGGGTTAAGCAGTAATTCATGTGTATATCAGCATCGGTTCTGAAATAATTCAAGTTTAAGTAAAACATGATATTGGTCTACGAGGGGGGATCAGAAAGTTCGCAGACTTTTGCCATAACTTATTTATGTCAATTATACAATGCACAATAGTGTTATTGTATTTGAAATAAATGTAAATGAGACATATTTTGAAAATTTTAGCATGATACGTCAACTATTAAGAAATTAAGGCACTATTCAAAGCATAGCAGTTAGATATGCTGGTGCAAAATGATGACGTTGTATTAAAAAAAAACGACGTCAATATTTTAAACAGATGCTTTTGTATCAAACTAACTGAGTCACTTCTCAAAATACTCTCTTCCATGGTCTATACATTTTTGCCACCATTTACACCATTCAGTGAACATGTTAATAAAATCAGAAGATGGTATAGTGGACACAAAATTCTGTAAAACATGCTTTAATTCCAATATTTCTTCAAATGGACTTCCCATTTGCTCTTTTTAAATGACTAATTCCCAGCCATCTCAAAATCATTAATTTTGTGACATTTAAACACTAGAGACCTTGAAACATTAGATTCACCGTATATACTTCTGTTTCTCTATATGAGCAGGTGTATTACCTAACATGGAGCAGAACTTTACGGAACTGCGGTATTTCGCGTGCTTATCCATTTTAAAGTGCCCCAACGTCATTTTGTTTCAAACAAAATGGCATACCATAACATCATAATATTGACGTCATTTTGAGATGCGCATAATTGATGTCATTTTTTTAAAGGATGTAAACAAGCATACAATACAGAACACATTGATATTTTTTATTTAAAAATAAAACGCGTTTTGGCAACGCTACGCTTGTTTGAATAGTAGTGGTAGGAAAAAGCAAAAACTGTCCCGACTACGTAAATCTACGTTTCCATAGTTACTATAGAATTTAAACTAATGGTGAAAAATTATCATTTTTTTTCAAAATTACTGCAAATATATGAATTAGTTATAACAGCTTATACAAGTCATGCTTGAAGTCTTATGCCAACCTGGCAGCTAAAAGTCTAATGTACTGGTCACCAACACCCATGCTGCCATAAAACAAACTGCCGGTTGCATTTCATGATGTTCGCTCCCTCTTCCAGAGCAAGTACATCCTGGCCAGTGCCAGTACTTTCATTTAAAGTGAGAACAGAAAAAAAACATATTCATATTCATTTACCTTAGACAATTAATATATAGCATACACAGTTTTACTTGTAAAGGAAAACCACAGCTAATTTCGAGTTGCACCAACCATCGTCATTTTGCAAGTGTGTGCTACACACTCATACTTAACGCTTCTGGTTTAAGCTCAACTTGCACTCATGACCTTGGCAGGGAGCATTAAGTGGTCATTTGTGACTGCACTTCTGTCATCTGTTTCAGAGAGGACCCTGTTCATTTACAAATTTGGCAACTGTTTCTCATAGAGTTTCTACTTTTATTTATAATTCCACTAGTTTACTGGCACTTCACTCTGGGGTATCGTACCATCTGTTCCAAACAGTGCTAAACACCATAAAATACAATTGCTTGCCATTTAAGAATGGAATTGCTGAACAATATAAACAAGAAATGTGTCCAGCAGATACAAAACCCCAGCAATATCTTTAATAATGAACTTTACAGTAGAATAAGTTGAAAAGGTGTAATAGAAACATGTCTATTATAGGATTATTATCTAGGTAGCAGCCTCCCAATTGTCACTCAGCTGTTCCAGAACATGAAATATCAATGACAGGTAACTTTCCAACAACATCCCTACAACTTTCCTCCGTTTTTCTATGGGCACCTTCACCATGGAATCCTACAGAAAATAAATAAATCTCAAATATTATTATAACAAATTATATAATATAATAATTATTCATACTGTGTTTCTTGTTGATGATATGAATGACCTAAGTAATTTGCAGTCGAGTAAACAAATGGTCAGGCAGTACAACTTTTGAGACAGTTAAATAACAATTTAACAATGAAGATACATGCCAACCAAAAGATATATATCACTTAAAAGAGAATAAAACAGGACATATATTCAACTGTTAAATGTATAATTAAGCAGTTTGTGACATGTAGCAGGTTCCCCAATTTGAATGACCTCTAATTATAAACTGTTTCTGTTTTTTTGGTTTACATTGTTTTACAGAGTTGCTTTAACTGTCTATGCAGAACAAGGGTCCTCTGTGGCCAAGTGATGAAGGTCGTATGTTCAAGTCCCGCTCGCTCCAAAAACTTGAGAAAAATGAAAATGAGAGAATGGTTGCCAGTTACTTACTGAAGGACAGTGGTTCTACTCAGATTCATTCCAAGGTCTTCCTCAACCAATAAAATCAGGTAAGCCATATATAGCCTGAAATGTGTTGAAAATGGCATTAGACCCTATTAAAAATTGTATACAGAACAAATTATATTCTTTAATATATTTAACACAAAACAGCTGACACTGGGTTTAAGATCCTGAATTTTCAGACATGCATATCTAGGAAGTGCATTTAAGTGTTAACATATTATCTAACACTTCTATTTTATTGTACCATTCCTTGAACATTTAGATGCTTAGAAGAACTTGTGATTAAGTCCAGATTGTTTGTATAGATTAATTTGAGATGAGATAAATAGCAATGATAATACAACTGATAAGCACGGTTCCTCCATTTTGTAGTGGACAGTAAGAAAAATCTGTGCCAAGTTTTAGATTTATAGTTATATATCCACAAATAAATCTTATTTATATGTCATGAATAAAACAAATATATCACAAAAGCTACAAATATTAAATCACAGTATTACATAGTTTTCGCAATTATTAACTATAATTTATATTACTGTTACATTTAAGTATGTAGATATGAGACAAATATATATTACACAGGATAACCCATTAAGTTTTACATTTCCAGTGGATTCCTTATGAAAATATTAATGATAACGTCTCAAAATATTGGCTGCAGTAGCTACATTGACTTAATACAACAAAGAAAAGTTCAACAATTTAAAGCAGCATAACCATTATTTTCTACCCTTATAGTTAAAAAAATAACTTGTATAATTGTAATATCAAGCATAAATTCAGGATCATATCTGGTGCAAAATGTAACCATCAAAAATATATAAATATATATAATTCGCTCTTATCTCTGATATTTGAGTTAGATCTGATCCGCGGAATACAGTATTTACTAAATGATTTAGTATATAATCTCAGTTATATCCGGACATCATTGATCAAATCTTTCAGTGCTTCATAACCGGCTTTTCATATGTTCCAACAAAATGGAAAAAATATTTGTCCATAATATACATTTATATCTTTGCACATATCTAGCGACCATTCTAATACTAAAGAATAAGGAAATCAGCCGAGTATATACAACTGAATTGAAAGTTTTACTATAATTTCCATCAGCCGAACAGCTAATTTGCACATAAGATTTACTGAGGCCATGCGTATTCACAAAAATGTTTGCCATTCATATACAAGTTGTTTCTTTCTTTAAAATAAATATTTTCAAATACATGTACTGGTTATGCAGCTTCAAGTTACTTGTATGAGAGGACAAAGAAAGACAACTCTGACTAGTTACTGCTGTAGTACATTTAAGAGTTTAATTCCCTGTCATTCACGTTCTATCAAATTTGTATTGAAAGTAATTATCAAAGAAAGACTTGAATGATGTTCTACATACCGGTATTACAGGACAAATCTGGAATACCCTGCATTAAAATATTGAGAATGTGATCATGTGTAAGCATTACGACATCCACAAACTACCAGTTTGTCTAAAGGACAATATAATTTGGAACATGTAAATGGTATTAGGCTAAGAAAAATATTTTACAATACTGCTCCGCAAGATATAAGTATGTGTATAATGTCAATTTGTCTATCAATGCTTGCCTCATGTATTTCTCTAGAATGTGGAGTGCAAGGTCTAATGGTAGAGCACTGAGGCTATGATCGGAGGGTTGTGTGTTTGATCCTCCATCACGACTGTGTGGTGTCCTTGAGCAAGACCTTTTTTCTGCATATGCTAAGTACATGTCTCTATATATAGAGAACAGTACAAATTAAGTGTTGTGCGAGACGTAATACATGTGCTTGGCAGTGGAAAATTAAACAACTTGGTACAATATTAAATGGCTAAAGCTGATTACAATTTAAATTGTTGGACTATCAGAAGTAACACTAGTATCAATATTTCAGATTATCAATGACAAGTATTATCTAGTGTTATGCGCAGTGATAAATGTGTTGTTCTCCGCATTTCCATTTTGATGGAAATTGTATACTAAATTTTGTTTATTCTGTTTGGTAAAGACAAACCCCAATAAAATAAAAACTGAAATTCCTTATTGTGTAATATGTCCTTTGCTATGGCAACTGCATTTTGAAACTGTTTTATTGGTCAGATGAAATCGTGGTCAACGGTATAACAAAGATTACAGAACAAAATTATACCTCTGACAATGGCTATAGAATGCGTCGCTCCAGTCGCCTTCCAAAAATAGGAATATGACAAACAGCCTTGCAGCATCAAACATCATTATTGTTTATAATTGAAAAAAAGAGTAATTACTTTATTACACTAAAACTTTTTTTATTGATATATATATATAGCATATAATATACATATATATTTGTGTTCGTTATCTCAGGCTTGTGACTACATCGATATTTGTATAAAATTTAGAGTCTCAACTCTGTCAGTTTGTCAACAGACGAATAGAAATGTAGTTTTATTGATATGATTATTTCCCCCCTCCCCACAGTTTTTTATCTCTCAAGACAAGTTCTTTCAACGTAATAAAAATAAACAGTCTCTCTCTTTGAATGCATAATTCAACTATGAGATTATACTTAAAAACAAACATAAAAACAACAATACATTACAATGTACATATATATATATATATATATATATATATATATATATATATATATATATATATTGACTCCGAGCTAATGGAGTGCAGAATGTCAAGATTCAACTTTCTTTTAAAAACCATCTTGGCGATTGAACATTTTCTAAATATATAACTGTCTTTGAAATATATAATTTAACTTGGATATTCAATTTTGTACTTAAATTTATACATCAGCTTGGAATAAATAACTCAACTTTGAGATTTTTTTGTCCACAATATAAACAATAAATATACATAGGGAGTTTTTTTTAAATATATAGATAGTTTAGAGATAATGAATTATTTTGTCTCTTTTTTTTAAATATTTACCTCTAGGTTATCTTGAAGAATTAACTTTTTTAAGTTTATTCAACTTTTAAACTTTCTTCAAAATACATAATATAACTTTTTAAAATAAATCACTGAACTTCGAAATTGAAATTTTAAATTTATATATATATTTCAATTTCGAGATTGGACATTTTTCTTTTTTAAATATACACATATATATATTTCAATTTAGAGATTGGACACTTTTCTTTTTTAAATACACACATTTAGTTCAGCTTGTTGTTTTAATAAACACAGTCCAGAAACAATTATAAATGAATATTGTAGAATGAATTTGGAGCTAAGATTTACACATTTATTTCAGGGGAATATTTCATTTGTCTGAACTCCATGTAATCATGTACATGTAATACAGTTAGTTGACATCTGAAACCTCGTGGTCTATGGTGCTGTCCTCTGATCATATATGTTACACTGGTGATGTTTGGGGTTTAAGTCTAGCTCAATCCAAAAACTTACAGCAAGAAAAAGAAAAGTGGTTCTACTACGCTTTATGTTTAATTAAGGGTCTACGTCCACCAATAAAACTGGTTGCCATATATAACTTGTGATGTGTTGAGAAGTAATATTATGCATGTTTGTAATGTTATTGTATTCATCTGTTTAGTAAATAATTATATATATACATCAAATCTCAGATATGTAATAAAGATAATCATTTAAACATTATCATCCTTAAATCAATCATTACTGCGACATGGCCTTGTTCTTTCTCCAGCGATTCACCCAGACAGCTCCAAATCAGCATGCAGTATTCAACTAGCAACACATACAAAGCATAATTTAAAACTGACAAGGACAGTAGTTTAGTGCATAATATGTTGGCCACTCATGCCAGAGGTTGCAGGTGTGATCCCCAGCTCGATCGTGCTCTAACTAGGAAGAAAACTCAAGAGCAGTTCTGAGTGTTCATGGCAATCAATTTTGTCTTTATACAGCTACATGCCAAAAGTCAGTTGAATACACAGACTTCTTCTGACAGAAGTTATTGATCAGAATCTAACTTGACCAAATTCTCTCGGTAAAGGATAGTAACTCATTATATACAGTTTCAGTTTTTGTAAACGCCCTCGAAATGGAATAGAATAATGTTTATCTGTTCTGGTCCCAACATAAAATCCAGCAACATCTAAAGAGTTGAAAAGGCCATCACCCAGCCCTGGCTACACATTTCACGCAAAGAGTGCTTTGAATACTCACTCAGACCTATGGTCTCCATCCTGGACCTACAGGTGGATGTTCTGTTAATAGAATATATGTCAACTTAAATATTTAATGTTTTTATGTTCATTGTCTGCTAACCTTCGATTATAAAATAACAGTAAATATTCAGACAAACAAACTACATATGCCATATATGACCTAACTGATATATATATATATATATGTATTATCAAACCTATCTAAGTGATAGTGATTTGGGGTTCTCAGTAGTAGCTGCACAATGCCAATAATTAGAATACAATTTTAGGAACCCAGTCTGGTTAACTCAATAGGTAGCACATCTGACTAACAATCCAGTGGTTCCTAGACCAGAGGTTGTGGGTTCAATCCCGAAACTGACCTGAAGCCTCTCAAATAACAACACTCAGTACTGGTTTAACCAAGAACATGAAATCAAGAACAAAACATAGAAGTTTTGAGATTTCTTCGCAATTGAGCTAAAATTAGTATAAACTAAACGAAAAAAAATTCACCTACTTGCAGAGATGATTGTGCTTGAGTAGAGGTTAATCTTCCAGGATCCAAGGAAAGAATGGTTTGGTTAACTGATTACCTATTGGCCCTTGATGGCATCAAATGATATTGATATTCAAAACAACTGTAGGGCAGTTTACCATAGCATCGGGTCCATGTTCATATTATTCTTGAATTCCAGTTTAAGCAGTGTCTGAACACACTAGTTGTGTATGGTTACGATGATGTAAGTTTAATGCATACAACAATATGAACAGTATACTAGCAAGCGTAAATTTAATTGAAGTTAGTCAGCATTTACCATTGCCAGAATTAAATTTGGATGTTAACGATACCAAAGTTTGCTGATATTTACTATTGAATGTTTGCTGATGTATTTTATTTCTAACAAATGATATGTTACATATGGCATATCTAGTTTTACAGGTGAACACATCAGAATGAATCAGGTTGAACCAACATCCTTTCACTGCAAGTAATTGGTTAATTTGCTCATATAACGAATTTGGACCAAGCTGGGCCTGAACCCACAACTTCAATATGGAGAGGTAAGTGGTTATTAGATGACAGCACCTTTGATCACACAACCAAGATGGTCCCTATATGTTAAATAATCAAAAGACCCCTATTCATGTAAAAATCACATACATTTGTGCTCACAGACAGGCAAACAAGCTCAAACCAATAAACCTCCCACTCCCACAACTGTGTTACTGACTTATAACTACATACTAAGTGTTAATTAAATGCAGACCCTGTCAAAAGTTATTAATCAGAAATCATAATTTACCGAAAATTATTTATTAGAAAAATTACTCCTGTAATACTTGACCAACATTAACAAATATTGAACATTCTCCAGTAGTGGCAATAACATTACAAAATTCTGGTATGCTCAAATATAATGGTGATGAGGTAATCTTAAAGTTGTAATAAAGTGTCTATGTAGGCAACAATAATGTGAAGTTAGTAGGTGACGTCCTACTGGGAGACATCCAGTTCAGAAGTTTACCTACTTTATTGATGTTTTATGTACTGCCCATAATAGTAATACACTTTTTTTCTTCATAAACACATCTGGGTATTTTCGTAATTCTCAGTTAGCAGTATTTCCAAAGTCATTGTTTTAAAAAAAGGTGCATATTTTTTTACTGAGAAACTGTTTTAGATGAAACAATACATACCTGGGGTAGGGCCATACTGACAGACAAGATGTTTTGACCATTCAACAATATTCAGCTGAACAATTTACCGACTTCACCACTATAGAATTAATGTCACCACAGGCATCATAATCTGTTCACATGCAAATGGGAATTTAAATTAAACAATATTAAAACTGTAGTATTGCATTCAAACCAAATACAGGTTAAAGTGTGAAATCAAAATATGAGAAAAATGAAATATGTGATTTACAGTTGTTTTATAGCATAAAGATAAATACTGAAACTGTTATTTCTAATATGAATCAATACTCGTTATCAGATGTTACATTATGAACAAAGTGAGGAATGTGTGGTCCAGTGGCAGGGCAAGGAACCCATAATCGGAGGGTCATAGGTTTGATCCCCCTTTGTGGGGTGTTCTTGAACAGACACGTTTTGCGCATATGCTTGGTACTGGTTCTACCTTGGGCTGAGAAGGACTCTAAGCGTGATTTATATCAGTTGTAATAACTTGTTTTGCAATCGAAGGTAAATAAATAGGTTTAAAATAAATTAATAAACTGAGGTATTATGGAGTGCAAACACAAAATGTCAACAAACATCAACAAATTAATGTGCAGAATGAAAAATTAACGGTTTCAGTCAATCAAAGTGTATGATACTCCAGACTTGACATAATGCTGGAGCAACAGTAATTCTGTTTGTACCACCACTCGTGTAACACCTGGAAACACAAGTTCTAACTTACCATGACATAAAACAGGATATGACACCCTACATCCTCACAAGAAATATAACAAGATTAAAATTATCAGAATAATGTACTAACAATTGTAGTAAGGTGAATTAGATAATGTATAAGTTCTCAAGACACAGATATATGTGACTACAGGTGCTTACAGGTGCTTATATGTGACTACAGGTGCTTATATGTGACTACAGGTGATTACAAGTGACTACAGGTGCTTCTTGGTGACCTGTGTTAACTGGTGACTAAATGCGTTACATGGGACTACAGGTGTTTAGATGAGCTTACTGGTGATTACATGTGCTTACAGGTGACTACAGGTGCTTACTGGTGACTACAAGCAACTATATGTGCTTACAGGGGCATATTGGTGACTACAGGTGCTTACTGGTGACTACATGTGCTTACAGGTGCATGGTTACAGGTGACTACAGGTGATTTACTAAATTTCAAGTAGCACACCTGGCATTTTCCAAATCTTGGAAACACAACTTCTCCAGAACCAACCAACACATCTTTGGGAAGCAAATATTTTTTGTATCCAAGGAAACGTCTTAATTGTAACTATGGGTGGTTAACTTTTTCTTTTATAAATTCAAAGAAATGAATAGTGCATGTGTTTTGATTATATATGTTTGTCAAATCAAAAGAGAGAGAGAGATTATTTACATAGGCCTCTAATTCTGGCATTTGAAAATGTTCCTTCAAGGGGAATCTGACTCTGGTATTTGAGGATGTTCTTTTCTGGGGCATCGGACTCTGGTATTTGAAGATGTTCCTTCCAGGTGCATCTGAGTCTGGTATTTGTGGATGTCCCTTCCAGGGGCATCTGACTCTGGTATTTGAGGATGTTCCTTCCAGGGGCATCTGACTCTGGTACTTGAGGATGTTCCTTCCAGGGGCATCTTAATCTGGTATTTGAGTATGTCCCTCTCAGGGGCATCTGACTCGGGTATTTGAGGATGTTCCTTCCAGGGGCATGTGATTCTGGTAATTGAGGATGTTCCTTCCAGGAGCATCTGAGTCTGGTATTTGAGGATGTCCCTTCCAAAGACATGTGATTCTGTTATTTGAGGATGTCCCTTCCAGGGGCATCTGACTTTGGTATTTGAGGATGTCCCTTCCATTGGCATGTGATTCTGGTATTTGAGGATGTTCATTCCAGGGGCATCTGACTCGGGTATTTGAGGATGTTCCTTCCAGGGGCATCTGACTCTGGTATTTGAGGATGTTCCTTTCAGGGGCATGCGATTCTGGTATTTGAGGATGTTCCTTCAAGGGGCATCTGACTCTGGTATTTGAGGATGTTCCTTCCAGGGACATCTGAATCTGGTATTTGAGGATGTTCCTTCCAGGGACACGTGATTCTGGTATATGAGGATGTTCCTTCAAGGGGCACGTGATTCTGGTATATGAGGATGTTCCTTCAAGGGGCACGTGATTCTGGTATTTGAGGATGTTCCTTTCAGGGGCATCTGAATCTGGTATTTGAGGATGTCCCTTCAAGGGGCATCTGACTCTGATATTTGAGGATGGTCCTTTCAGGGACATCTGACTCTGGTATTTGAAGATGTTCCTTCAAGGGGCATCTGACTCTGATATTTGAGGATGTTCCTTCCAGGGACATCTGACTCTGGTATTTGAGGATGTTCCTTTCAGGGGCATGTGATTCTGGTATTTGAAGATGTTCCTTCCAGGGGCATCTGACTCTGGTATTTGAGGATGTTCCTTTCAGGGGCATGTGATTCTGGTATCTGAGGATGTTCCTTCCAGGGACATCTGACTCTGGTATTTGAGGATGTTCCTTTCAGGGGCATGTGATTTTGGTATTTGAGGATGTTCCTTCCAGGGGCATCTGACTCTGGTATTTGAGGATGATCCTTTCAGGGGCATGTGATTCTGGTATTTGAGGATGTTCCTTCCAGGGGCATCTGATTCTGATATTTGAGGATGTTCCTTTCAGGGGCATGTGATTCTGGTATTTGAGGATGGTCCTTCCAGGGGCATCTGATTCTGGTATTTGAGGAAATCCCTTTCAGGGGCATCTGACTCTGGTATTTGAGGATGGTCCTTCCAGGGACATCTGACTCTGGTATTTGAGGATGTTCCTTCCAGGGGCATCTGACTCTGGTATTTGAGGATGTTCCTTTCAAGGGCATGTGATTCTGGTATTTGAGGAAATCCCTTTCAGGGGCATCTGACTTGGGTATTTGAGGATGGTCCTTCCAGGGACATCTGACTCTGATATTTGAGGATGGTCCTTCCAGGGGCATGTGATTCTGGTATTTGAGGATGTTCCTTCCAGGGGCATCTGATTCTGGTATTTGAGGAAATCCCTTCCAGGGGCATCTGACTCTGGTATTTGAGGATGGTCCTTCCAGGGACATCTGACTCTGGTATTTGACGATTTCCTTCCAGGGACATCTGACTCTGGTATTTGAGGAAATCCCTTCCAGGGGCATCTGACTCAGGTATTTGAGGATGTTCCTTCCAGGGACATCTGACTCAGGTATTTGAGGATGTTCCTTCCAGGGGCATGTGATTCTGGTAATTGAGGATGTTCCTTCCAGGGGCATATGACTTTGGTATTTGAGGATGTTCCTTCCAGGGGCATCTGACTCTGGTATTTGAGGGTGTCCCTTCCAGGGACATGTGATTCTGGTATATGAGGATGTTCCTTCCAGGGGAATCTGATTCTGGTATGTGAGGAAATCCCTTCCAGGGTCATCTGACTCTGGTATTTGAGGATGTCCCTTCCAGGGACATGTGATTTTGGTAATTGAGGATGTTCATTCAGGTGCATCTTATTCTGGTATTTGAGGTTGTCCCTTCAAGGGGCATCTGACTCTGGTATTTGAGGATGTCCCTTCCAGGGGCATCTGACTCTGGTATTTGAGGATGTCCCTTCCAGGGGCATGTGATTCTGGTAATTGAGGATGTTCCTTCCAGGGGCATCTGACTCTGGTTTTTGAGGATGTTCCTTTCAGGGGCATCCAAATTTGGTATTTGAGGATGTTCCTTCCAGGGGAATCTGACTCTGGTATTTGAGGATGTTCCTTCCAGGGGCATCCAAATTTGATATTTGAGGATGTTCCTTCCAGAGGCATCTGACTCTGTAATTTGAGGATGTCCCTTCCAGGTGCATCTGACTCTGGAATTTGAGGCTGTTCCTTCCAGGGGTATCTGACTCTGGTATTTGAGGATGTCCCTTCCAGGGGCATCTGACTCTGGTATTTGAGGATGTCCCTTCCAGGGGCATGTGATTCTGGTATTTGAGGATGTTCCTTCCAGGGACATCTGACTCGGGTATTTGAGGATGTTCCTTCCAGGGGCATCTGACTCTGGTATTTGAGGATGTTCCTTTCAGGGACATGTGATTCTGGTATTTGAGGATGTTCTTTCCAGGGACATCTGACTCTGGTATTTGAGGATGGTCCTTCCAGGGACATCTGACTCTGGTATTTGAGGATGGTCCTTCCAGGGACATGTGATTCTGGTATTTGAGGATGTTCCTTCCAGGGACATCTGACTCTGGTATTTGAGGATGTCCCTTCCAGGGGCATGTGATTCTGGTATTTGAGGATGTTCCTTCCAGGGACATCTGAGTCTGGTATTTGAGGATGTTCCTTCCAGGGACATCTGACTCTGGTATTTGAGGATGTTCTTTCCAGGGGCATCTGACTCTGATATTTGAAGATGTTCCTTTCAGGGGCATGTGATTCTGGTATTTGAGGATGTTCCTTCCAGGGTCATCTGACTATGGTATTTGAGGATGGTCCTTCCAGGGGCATCTGACTCTGGTACTTGAGGATGTCCCTTCCAGGGGAATCTGACTCTTGTATTTGAAGATGTCCCTTCCAGGGGCATGTGATTCTGGTATTTGAAGATGTTCCTTCCAGGGTCATCTGACTCTGGTATTTGAGGATGTTTCTTTCAGGGGCATGTGATTCTGGTATTTGAGGATGTTCCTTCCAGGGTCATCTGACTCTGGTATTTGAGGATGTCCCTTCCAGGGTCATTTGATTGTGGTATTTGAGGATGGTCCTTCCAGGGACATCTTACTCTGGTATTTTAGGATGTCCCTTCCAGGGACATGTGATTCTGGTAATTGAGGATGTTCCTTCCAGGGGAATCTGATTCTGGTATTTGAGGATGTTCCTTCAAGGGTCATCTGTGCCTGGTATTTGAGGATGTCCCTTCCAGGGGCATCTGACTCTGGTATTTTAGGATGGTCCGTCCAGGGACATCTTACTCTGGTATTTGAGGTTGTCCCTTCAAGGATTTGACTCTGGTATTTGAGGATGTCCCTTCCAGGGGCATCTGATTGTGGTATTTGAGGATGTTCCTTCCAGGGGCATCTGACTCTGGTATTTGAGGATGTCCTTTCCAGGTGCATCTGACTCTGGTATTTCAGGCTGTTCCTTCCAGGGGTATCTGACTCTGGTATTTGAGGATGTCCCTTCCAGGGGCATCTGACTCTGGTATTTAAGGAAACTCCTTCCAGAGGCATCTGATTCTGGTATTTGAGGGTGTCCCTTCCAGGGACATGTGATTCTGGTATTTAATGATGTTCCTTCCAGGGGCATCTTACTCTGGTATTTGAGGATGTTCCTTCCAGGGGCATCTGACTCTGGTATTTGAGGATGTTCCTTCCAGGGGCATGTGACTCTGGTATTTGAGGATGTTCCTTCCAGGGGCATCTGACTCTGGTATTTGAAGATGTTCCTTCCAGGGGCATCAGACTCTGGTATTTGAAGATGTTCCTTCCAGGGACATCAGACTCTGGTATATGAGGATGTCCCTTCCAGGGGCATCAGACTCTGGTATTTGAAGATGTTCCATCCAGGGGCATCTGAATCTGGTATTTGAGGATGTTCCTTCCAGGAGCATCAGACTCTGGTATATGAGGATGTCCCTTCCAGGGGCATCAGACTCTGGTATTTGAGGATGTTCCTTCCAGGGGGATCTGAATTTGGTATTTGAAGATGTCCCTTCCAGGGGCATGTAAATCTGGAATTGGAGGATGTCCCTTTCAGGGGCATCTGATTCTGGTATTTGAGGATGTTCCTTCCAGGGGCATCTGACTCTGGTATTTGAGGATGTCCCTTCCAGGGGCATCTGACTCTGGTATTTGAGGATGTTCCTTACAGGTGCACCTGAATCTGGTATTCGAGGCTATCCCTTCCAGGGGCATCTGACTCTGGTATTTGAGGAAATCCCTTCCAGGGGCATCTTACTGTGTTTTTTCAGGATAGTCCTTCCAGGAGCATCTGATTCTGGTATTTGAGGGTGTCCATTCCAGGGACATGTGATTCTGGTATTTGATGATGTTCCTTCCAGGGGCACCTTACTCTGGTATTTGAGGGTGTTCCTTCCAGGGGCATGTGATTCTGGTATTTGTTGAAGTTCCTTCCAGGGGCATCTGACTCTGGTATTTGATGATGTTCCTTCCAGGGGCATGTGACTCTAGTATTTGAGGATGTTCCTTCTGGGGGCATCTGATTCTGTTATTTGAGGAAATCCCTTCCAGGGGCATCTGATTCTGGTATTTGAGGATGTTCCTTCCAGGGGCATCTGACTCTGGTATTTAAGGATGTTCCTTCCAGGGGTATGTGACTCTGGTGTTTGAGATTGTTCCTTCCACGGGCATATGACTCCGGTATTTGAGGATGTTCTTTCTGGGGGCATCCAATTCTTGTATCTGAGGAAATCTCTTTCAGGGGCATCTGTCTGGTTTTTCAGGATGTTCCTTCCAGGGGCATCTTATTCTGGTATTTCAGGATTCCGTTCCAGCAGCATCCTATTCTGGTAATTGAGGATGTTCCTTCCAGGGGCATCTGACTCTGGTATTTTAGGATGGTCCTTCCAGGGACATCTTACTCTGGTATTTGAGGTTGTCCCTTCAAGGATTTGACTCTGGTATTTGAGGATGTCCCTTCCATGGGCATCTGATTGTGGTATTTGAGGATGTTCCTTCCAGGGGCATCTGACTCTGGTATTTGAGGATGTCCTTTCCAGGTGCATCTGACTCTGGTATTTCAGGCTGTTCCTTCCAGGGGTATCTGACTCTGGTATTTGAGGATGTCCCTTCCAGGGGCATCAGCCTCTGGTATTTAAGGAAACTCCTTCCAGAGGCATCTGATTCTGGTATTTGAGGGTGTCCCTTCCAGGGACATGTGATTCTTGTATTTAATGATGTTCCTTCCAGGGGCATCTGACTCTGGTATTTGAGGATGTTCCTTCCAGGGGCATCTGACTCTGGTATTTGAGGATGTTCCTTCCAGGGGCATGTGACTCTGGTATTTGAGGATGTTCCTTCCAGGGGCATCTGACTCTGGTATTTGAAGATGTTCCTTCCAGGGGCATCAGACTCTAGTATTTGAGGATGTTCCTTCCAGGGACATCAGACTCTGGTATATGAGGATGTCCCTTCCAGGGGCATCAGACTCTGGTATTTGAGGATGTTCCATCCAGGGGCATCTGAATCTGGTATTTGAGGATGTTCCTTCCAGGAGCATCAGACTCTGGTATATGAGGATGTTCCTTCCAGGGGCATCAGACTCTGGTATTTGAGGATGTTCCTTCCAGGGGCATCAGACTCTGGTATTTGAGGATGTTCCTTCCAGGGGGATCTGAATTTGGTATTTGAAGATGTCCCTTCCAGGGGCATGTGAATCTGGAATTGGAGGATGTCCCTTTCAGGGGCATCTGATTCTGGTATTTGAGGATGTTCCTTCCAGGGGCATCTGACTCTGGTATTTGAGGATGTCCCTTCCAGGGGCATCTGACTCTGGTATTTGAGGATGTTCCTTACAGGCGCATCTGAATCTGGTATTCGAGGCTATCCCTTCCAGGGGCATCTGACTCTGGTATTTGAGGAAATCCCTTCCAGGGGAATCTTACTCTGGTTTTTCAGGATAGTCCTTCCAGGAGCATCTGAATCTGGTATTTGAGGGTGTCCTTTCCAGGGACATGTGATTCTGGTATTTGATGATGTTCCTTCCAGGGGCATCTTACTCTGGTATTTGAGGGTGTTCCTTCCAGGGGCATGTGATTCTGGTATTTGTGGAAGTTCCTTCCAGGGGCATCTGACTCTGGTATTTGATGATGTTCCTTCCAGGGGCATGTGACTCTAGTATTTGAGGATGTTCCTTCTGGGGGCATCTGATTCTGTTATTTGAGGAAATCCCTTCCAGGGGCATCTGATTCTGGTATTTGAGGATGTTCCTTCCAGGGGCATCTGACTCTGGTATTTAAGGATGTTCCTTCAAGGGGCATGTGACTCTGGTATTTGAGATTGTTCCTTCCACGGGCATATGACTCCGGTATTTGAGGATGTTCTTTCTGGGGGCATCCAATTCTTGTATCTGAGGAAATCCCTTTCAGGGGCATCTGTCTGGTTTTTCAGGATGTCCCTTCCAGGGGCATCTTATTCTGGTATTTCAGGATTCCGTTGCAGGAGCATCCTATTCTGGTAATTGAGGATTATCCTTCCAGGGGCATGTGATTTGGGTATTTGATGATGTTCCTTCCAGGGGCATCTGACTCTGGTATTTGAGGATGTTCATTCCAGTGGCATGTGACTCTGGTATTTGAGGATGTTCCTTCCAGGGTCATCTGACTCTGGTATTTGAGGATGTCCCTTCCAGGGGCATCTGACTCTGGTATTTGAGGATGTCCCTTCCAGGGGCATCAGACTCTGGTATTTGAGAAAACTCCTTCCAGAGGCATCTGATTCTGGTATTTGAGGGTGTCCCTTCCAGGGACATGTGATTCTGGTATTTAATGATGTTCCTTCCAGGGGCATCTTACATTGGTATTTAAGGATATTCCTTCCAGGGGCATCTGACTCTGGTATTTGAGGATGTTCCTTCCAGGGGCATCTGACTCTGGTATTTGAGGATGTTCCTTCCAGGGGCATCTGACTCTGGTATTTGAAGATGTTCCTTCCAGGGGCATCAGACTCTGGTATATGAGGATGTTCCTTCCTGAGACATCAGGCTCTGGTATATGAGGATGTCCCTTCCAGGGGCATCAGACTCTGGTATTTGAGGATGTTCCATCCAGGGGCATCTGAATCTGGTATTTGAGGATGTTCATTCCAGGAGCATCAGACTCTGGTATATGAGGATGTTCCTTCCAGGGGGATCTGAATTTGGTATTTGAAGATGTCCCTTCCAGGGGCATGTAAATCTGGAATTTGAGGATGTCCCTTTAAGGGGCATCTGACTCTGGTATTTGAGGATGTTCCTTCCAGGGCATCTGACTCTGGTATTTGAGGATGTCCCTTCTAGGGACATCTGACTGGTATTTGAGGATGTTCCTTACAGGTGCATCTGAATCTGGTATTCGAGGTTATCCCTTCCAGGGGCATCTGACTCTGGTATTTGAGGAAATCCCTTCCAGGGGCATCTTACTCTGGTTTTTCAGGATACTCCTTCCAGGGGCATCTGATTCTGGTATTTGAGGGTGTCCATTCCAGGGACATGTGATTCTGGTATTTGATGATGTTCCTTCCAGGGGCATCTTACTCTGGTATTTGAGGGTGTTCCTTCCAGTGGCATGTGATTCTGGTATTTGAGGAAGTTCCTTCCAGGGGCATCTGACTCTGGTATTTGATGATGTTCCTTCCAGTGGCATGTGACTCTAGTATTTGAGGATGTTCCTTCTGGGGGCATCTGATTCTGGTATTTGAGGATGTTCTTTCTGGGGGCATCCAATTCTTGTATTTGAGGAAATCCCTTTCAGGGGCATCTGACTGGTTTTTCAGGATTCCATTCCAGGGGCATCCTATTCTGGTATTTCAGGATTTCGTTCCAGGGGCATCCTATTCTGGTAATTGAGGATGTTCCTTCCAGGGGCATGTGATTTGGGTATTTGAGGATGTTCCTTCCAGGGGCATCTGACTCTGGTATTTGAGGATGTTCATTCCAGGGGCATGTGACTCTGGTATTTGAGGATGTTCCTTCCAGGGTCATCTGATTGTGGTATTTGAGGATGTTTCTTCCAGGGGCAACTGACTCTGGTATTTTCGAGGATGTTCTTTCCAGTGGCATCTGATTGTGGTATTTGATGATGTTCCTTCCAGGGTTATCTTACTCTGGTATTTGAAGATATCTCTTCCTGGGGCATCTGATTCTGGTATTTGAGGATGTTCCTTCCAGGGGCATGTGACTCTGGTATTTGAGGATGTTCCTTCCAGAGGCATGTGATTCTGGTATTTGAGGAAGTTCTTTCCAGGGGCATTTGACTGGTATTTGAGGATGTCCTTTTTCAGGGTCATCTGATTGTGGTATTTAAGGATGTTCCTTCCAGTGGCATGTAATTCTGGTATTTGAGGATGTTCCATACAGGGGCATGTGACTCTGGTTTTTGAGGATGTTCCTTCCAGAGGCATCTGACTCTAGTATTTGAGAATGTTCCTTCCAGGGGCATCTGACTCTAGTATTTGAGGATGTTCCTTTCAGGGGCATCTGATTCTTGTATTTGAGGATGTTCCTTCCAGGGGCATCTGACTCTGGTATTTGAGGATGTTCCTTCCAGGGGCATCTGACTCTGGTATTTGAGGATGTTCCTTCCAGGGGCATCTGATTCTGGTATTTGAGGATGTCCCTTCCAGGGGCATAATTTTGGTATTTGAGTATGTTCCTTCCAGGGGCATGTGATTCTGGTATTGAAGGATGTTCCTTCCAGGGGCATGTGATTCTGGTATCTGAGGATGTCCCTTCCAGGCACATCTGATTCTGGTATTTGAGAATGTTCTTTCCAGTCAGTAAAGGGAATGCCATTGATACCAACTTTCTTACAAAAATAACCTGAAATATATTTCATTCTTTTTTCATTACATATTTATTACACCAAAAAGAAAGATATTCTGGTTCACTATTTTGTAGCAGACAAGACAGGAAGATTGTCTCTCATTTCTTGCATTAAAAGACACCACAAATGTTTAGTAAAATTTATCACCAAAATATTCTCTGTAAACATTTGAAATGCAAGCAATATACAATAATGTCTGTTTTAGAGTAGCTCTTTTTTTCTTAATTTTAAATTAACAGTTCAGTAAGATGTAGTCTTAATCACCTGCAACACTTGCTTTTCTATAAGACAAACATTGTGTCAAGTTGCACAGAAGAAACGTTTGAATCTAAAACTGAGATCTAATTGGCCGAAACAAACATACCTGTGACAGTTATCTTTTAACAGATTCTGGTAAAACAATCAAAATATAGGTAAACTAGTGGCAATAACATTGCCAGAAGATATAGTTCACAATTTCAGATAGTTTACAACAGTTTTATAATTATGATATTATAATAATATTAGGTGGCAGAAAATATCTGGAACGATTTGTTTTGAAATAGAATCCTGTTCATAATAACAAAATTTTGTCTAAAACTAGGAAAACAGGTGATATTTTATGTTATAAAGATACAACTACCCAGAGACATAGACGCAGAGACTCGCAGGTGCAAGTGCTTCTCGCAATAACTTGTAAACTTGTTCTCAATCATGTGACTGTGATCTCAACCATATTTTATCTGAATTCCTGGCCGTTAAATAAATTGTTGATTTATCGATTTATTAGGGAACCAGACGATGTGCGCACCTGCAACTGTGTAAACAATAATATTGGTTTACGTGGCGACGGCTTTCTGCAGTTTTCTACTTATAATTATATTGTTGTGGTATATAAACAGAATATATACTGATGAATGGGTTTTGATACTGTTTTATTGTTATTATTGATTATGAAGAAATAATAAAAAAACATAACAGCAGAAAAATGTTTTTGCAAGTTTAATGAACAAATGTTAAAGAATAGTCGGTGGGGAATGGGTTAATTTCAGCATTTATGACTTTTCTTGGGAATCAAGATTCAAAAACACTAACGATCAATCTAATACACTAAATAAAGAAAATTATGAAAATATAATTAAAAAAATACTTAAAATTTCTCTATTTTTTCAAAAAAATATCAAGACAATATACCTCTATGTAAAACAGTGATCCCTGTGGCAGCCCCAAATTTGACCCCAGGGACCCGACTTCAAGAAAACTTTTACAAAGCCTCCATGCAATGCTACATGTAAATTATCTAAGGTCTAAGCCTTGAACTTTCAGAGGAACTGTTTTTTTTTAAGTTTCACTTAAAATCTGCTTATAAGACCTGTGGTGGGGGAATTTGTGGTCAAATGACGCTGGTTCAAAAACTCATCAAAGATCTTGTGGTTATATAACTACTGTGCAAGTTTGGTTAAGATTAAATGAAAAATGAAGGTGTTATCACGTCTAAACCTGCGAACAACAAACAATTTACTATGACATAAGCCATGCTGGCCTTTGGCCAGTAGAGCTAAAAGACTGCACATCTGAGACATAAAATCACTAAATAAGGATTAAAGCAGAGGTGATTATATCATTTTATGAAAAAAGAGTACACATTAACATGTAGCCTCTGAATGTGGTATTTCATCTATTATTTCTATGACTCCTCAAAAATCTGTGAAATTAATTTCATCTCTTCTTACCATTATACTTCTTTAAGTGTCATTTTATCGTCATTCTCTGTAAATTTGAAAATTCAAGTATAAATTCAAATTTAGCAAGTAAAAAAAGTTGGTACATGCTAAAAATTGCATGTGGGAAAAAAAGCTAAATTTGATCCCTGGTGGATTTTTTAATGTTACAATCATGTAAATCCAATATACCTATGTTTTTATATCCCTCTGCCCCATTTATCCATCATGTCTGATATTATCATAATGCTAATCCTAATATTTCAAGATTTTTTTTATACCTTTTTGATTCTGCCAAGCTCATCAAATAATGACTTACACTAGCTGCAGTATTTCAGTGCCAGATTCAACAGATTTGTTGACAGCTCTGCCTGGAACATTGGTACCACCCCGGGGTCAACTCTATCTTCCATTCTGTTCATACTGTATTCTACCACCTGAATCCTAAAATATTCCAATGCTGGCTGTATTGTTGCAGTTGTTTGTAGATTGTAACCATCAGCTTTCTCCAACTAGCTGTTTATGGTGGATATTGCCTGAAATATACATACCGGTATACATTTTTAAATGTGGTTTAACACATTGTTCAATATATTACAAGTTATGCACCATACATCCAGTTTTCCTGAGGAGAAAAAACCTCAGAATGAATCTGAGTAGAATTACTATCTTTCCACAGGTAACTGGCAAACTTTCTCATATCTTCATTATAAAGCAGCTGCACATGTACCTCTGTTGTTGGACTAACATACACTAACTATCAATATATAGTAACTGTAAACAACATAAAATTTCCATACTGATTCAGCATCATTTGTATAATTCTAATCCATTAATTTGATACATTTCCTCCATATTAACCATCCAATCTATAAACAAAGGAAATAAAACAAACATGGATAAAATTAATGTTACTTTCAAGGACTTTCATGTTGTTTCACAGATCCAATATTCCTTTGCACTATTTACTCTATGGTTTCAGTGTCATATTGAATACAGATATTTGCAGACCGGTGTTTTGTAAAAACTCGCTTTTCCGATTTTTTTTTTAAGGCAAGCCCAACAAGCAAGTAAATTTGAGAATCACAAGCACTGGGCGTCAAGCTATTATATTCTTGGAGCACTATGCCTCACTAAAATGAATGTTATTTTATTCAATATATATGATAGTAAAGTACAGTATATGTGTTTTGTGTTTTTATGTTGTTGTATGGTGTTTAGCGTCGCTTTCAACAATTTTTTAGTCATATCGCGATGGTGTCTACTTGAGACAGTATTTTGAACGCTGTCACACTGGAGTATCATGCCACAGACACATGGTATGATACCCCACCCAGTCACAATATACTGACAACGGGCCAACCAGACCTAGAACTCTCCTCTAAATGCTGAGCGTCAAGCGAGGAAGCTTCTAGTACCATTTTTAAAGTCTTTGATATGACCCGGCCGGGGATCAAACCCACGACCTTCCACATGCGAGGCTGACTTGTGTTTTAAGCAGGGAATTGCATTTCAGTTTAACCTAGGGGCATAGCCCAAGTTAGGAAATTCCCTTTCAATATATCATTTTGGCATGTTTGATTAAGTATCTTTTTGGAAAAACAGAGTCAGTTGGCATATATATAAGCATGCTGAAATGGAAATCAAATGTTTTTAGCCAATTCTAAAATTTTACCCAATCTTGATATATTCCATTTAATTTCAGAACAATTTCTTTATGGGAGGTTGATTATAGATATTGATTTACCTTGCAGTGAACCATTTATTGAAACTCAGTCCATATCAATATATATGCATTAAAAATTGTCAAATAAATCGAAGAGTAGCAAAGTGTTAAAGTGTTTACTATTCTCCCTTGTAACCGGAAATATTCAGAATGGTTACGGTAAGGTAAAAGTAGTATTGGCGAGTGCAGTATAAATGTATCACTGTTGTCATCATAAATGTATTTCATTTACACATTTCTTTTGTTTATACAGTTTATTGTTTTTGTAAAAATAAACTAGAGCTATATAATATGTGGTGTTTCATTGTTTTAAAATACTTTTATTCAAACTTTTAAGTAGTAACAGTAACTAAATGATTAATATTAATCAACAGGACTTCTTCTACCACTATACTAAAATGTGATCCGTTTGCTCAAAATCTTAATTAGGTAGATATGTTACGTAAAAATAAACAAACATGTGTGCAAATGTCACCTGTCATTTCGCGGTATTGACATTGACTTCTGTCATCTCTTAAAGTTAATTTAGCGAAATTGCTGGTGTATGGCTTCTCAATAATTTTTATTGAGTTAGTGTACCAATCTACTGACAATCAATTCTAACCAATCATTTCTACCTGTCATTTTCTAACCAATCATTTCTAACAATCATTTCTAACAATCATCTAACCAATCATTTCTAACCGATCATTTTTAACAATCATTTCTAACAATCATCTAACCAATCATTTCTAACAATCATTTTTAACAATCATTTTTAACAATCATTTCTAACAATCATCTAACCAATCATTTCTAACAGTCATCTAACCAATCATTTCTAACCAATCATTTCTAACAATCATTTCTAACAAGCATTTCTAACCAATCATTTCTAACAATCATTTCTAACCAATCATTTCTAACCAATCTTTTCTAACCAATCATTTCTAATAAATCATCTAACCAATCATTTCTAACAATCATCTAACCAATCATTTCTAACAATCATTTCTAACAAATCATTTACTAACCAATCATTTCTAACAATCATTTCTAACCATTCATTTCTAACAATCATCTAACCAATCATTTCTAACCAATCATTTCTAACCAATCATTTCTAACAATCATCTAACAATCATTTCTAACCAATCAATCATCTAACCAATCATTTCTAACCAATCATTTCTAATAAATCATCTAACCAATCATCTTACTGCTATAATTATTGTTGACATAATATTGTGTTTTTCCATGTCGTGTGAATATCTTTGCATGTCATTATTCACAGTTTGTTTAACACTATTTACCGGTTAACGACAAAGGTGTCAATTTTAATGACTGACAGAATGTTGCAGACATTGTGTCATCAAAATGGGTGATTGCATGTAAATTGTTTAAATATCATTTGATTCATTCCATCAGCCTCAACTGTTATCTCAAACTGCTGAGATGGACCAAGATATCAGTATTTATCACGGCAGTGTAATTCTTCTGAACAGACTGTAATGTGAAAGTGAAAGAACAATTGACGTACAACAATTATCAGGTGATGAAAACAAATATTGATCTTGAGACAAAATCTATGTCGATATTCGAATATCTCAATTTTTTTGGCAATTCCTCCAATATCAAGATAATGATTGTTGACTGTATACAGATACAGGATATCCTCCCCTCCATTTACCTTTTTTCTATCATCCTCATTCTCTATTTGATCAACTGAAGCTGGCCTACCATTAATTTCACATCGACCGTAATATTAACACAGTAGACTGTCACACTTACAGTTGTGCTCCCAAACTCCATGAGAATTTCCAGAATTTATATTCAATTCAAGCAGAACACAAAAAAAGTTAAAACATGGGCATTAACTGCTTCCAATTTCACAATTTTGCTCAAAGCAAAAGAAGGTGTCCCTATTTCACATACAGGGGTCAAATCAGCCAAATTATGTAAAATTCTTACCGTCTAAGAAATAGTCCCATCTGTGTGTTATAGCTACCAGTCCACTCAATTTTGCACCATTCTCTGGTAAAATATATTCCCTTCACAAGTTCACATTGCAATAGTACCTGTCAAGTGCATTTTCACACTCACACCATCTTGAACGACCACTGTCAATTTTCTATGGAACTACCATTTTGACCCCCTGGTTCCTGGTCTAAGTCCTAACTGCACAGCAAGGACAGGCAGTCAGGTGAACTTGGAGTACTTGCAGAAACCACAGGAACAGT
The DNA here is from genome assembly GCA_029582155.1 of Panopea generosa. NCBI lineage: Eukaryota > Metazoa > Mollusca > Bivalvia > Adapedonta > Hiatellidae > Panopea > Panopea generosa. The sequence goes on from JAPMAH010000020.1 coordinate 5,486,546, forward strand.
CCTTCTCAGTGTAGTTTATAGCTCTGTTACTGAACATGTAAGGATGAGCACAGTAATCTGTTTGGTGAAACTACAGGTCATCAACGAGATGCATGCAAATGTGTATGAGATATACATGTATACATGAAGATGATAGAGACCACTTACATATAAGAAATGTATGTTAAACATCACTAGATAAGTGGATGTATAGACGAAGATTTATTTACTGGAAGATCTCAGAATGAATCCGAGTAGGACACAGTTCTTCCACAAGATACTATCAAACTTTCTCATAGAAAGTTTTGGGAATGTAAAACCTAAGCAGTGAGATACAATACCTTAGAGCCATGGAAGATCACAAGTAAATCAATAAAAACAAATTATAACAGATAAAACTAAAGCTACAAACCTTTATTTGCAACACAATATTTCCACCAGTTGGCTGGTCTGCTGGACACAATGTCAAGACACACCTTCAGATGCTCTATCTGTAACATACCAGGACAAAACACTGTCTAATACCTGGAAAATTACATTCAAATATTGACATTAATATTAATTCACATTAAATAAAATTGAAGAGATAATTCATGCATAATACATTATGTTTTAATCATATGCTAATCATGATTATGTAACAACATTAAATTTGTTTGAAACAATATATGACCTATAATTTGTTCTTTAATTACTTTAAATATTAAATTGACAAATAAAATATAAACATTAAAATGAGGCATTATAATTGACCTAATGTAAACAAATTTGCTAAATAGAAATTCTATAATCAGATAAATTGTGGTGTATTGTGTAAAATAACGGCTGTTCATGCTGCTAGTCTTGAGTCCGGTCCTTGGCTTTCAAAAAAATATCACCAAGAGCTGGTTGTACCCAGGAAATAGACTTGTGTAGATATGAATTCAATTGTTAACAATAAACAAATTGACTTTGACAAAAAAATGAACAGTAAATATATCAGTATCAGCAGTAAATGAAACGGCAATTTATAACACAATGTGCAGTCACATTCCTTTGTTAAACTGGTACTACATACTACAATGCATATTACATTTCATACCGTCAATGGAAGTACATTAAAGCAACACATCCACGTTTAAACTTTTTAAAAAAAGTTTTTCATTTGAGTTGTGAGCACATTTCCCATACATAAATATATGGTCAGTGAGCTGTATATGTGCTAACAAACACTATCCAGAACGCTTTAGAATTATAAAAAAAAGATGTCCAAATTATAAAGCGTGACAAACGCTTTATAAATTATTTTTAAATTGCCGAGGATTCCAACTTGGCTTCAAATTGAATTATGCGAGTCGTATTAAAAACTTCACGTTTTAGTGCGTAATGTACTTTACCTGCCTTGAAAGTCATTTTGACAATTTTTTTTGACTCAGGTGAGTTACACGCTTGTTTTATAAAGTGTTAGTCACGCATTACAATTTGGGCATCATTTTGTTCGGGATCGTGTTAATATGCTCATATACAGCTAATTGATCATATGTTTGTATGGGAAATGTGCTAATAACTCAATTAAATTTTTTTTTTAAAAGTTCAAACGTGGATGTGTTGCTTTAAGGTCAGGTTCTATGGAGTGTAAAGCATGTGGCTAACAGTACTGGTTCAAGATATAAGCTGGAAGAATTATTTTTTTAACTTTCTCTTTTGAACTCAATGAAAATATGACGTCCCTGCTGATGATAAGTGATGAAATTAGAGGTTGACCTTAGGAGCCAGTTCATGAAATTCCAGTTGCCAAGAGTAATCGTTTAAACTTTACTTAATTTTTATTAATAACGACCATACTACTACACCAGATAATCTGAAAGATCATTGTGACTAAGTTTGGTCACATGAGTCAGAAAAAAATAGTAACACAACTCTTTGCCACCAATTACAGAATAACTTTTAAGATTCTGTAACAAGCCCAGAAGAAATTTTGAGTGATTGAGTAAGAATAATTGGATTCAGCGGTTTCTTCCCAAGGTATAACCATGGTTGTGGTAACACTCTGGCAAGTAGCTGTCAAAACCATATCATGAGGGACAGACTGTTTAATTAAAAAAAACATAAAATTATAATTTTCTTAAATACAAATCATAATAAATAGTTATACATGTAATTTAATCTTTTAAACTGTTAATCAAATTGGCAGATTTTCAATTCAAAACAATACGAGAGATAATTTTGAAAATTCAATTCTATTCAGAAGACAATATAAAAAGAAATATTTTGCTCTGTGAAACAATACAGAATCTACTCACCTTTTTGACTTGTTTTTTTATACAAGACATTCTCGTGTCATCAAATGATCATACATTCAGACAGTGTTGTATGCCAGGTCTGCTCAACATGGCTGTAGTAACACTTTGTACACCAGCTATAATCTTTTTCAGCTGTAAAACACAAATTTTAACTTTACAATCTGTTGCGGACCAAATGTGTTAATACAGAATTACAGATATAATCGTCATTTTCACACATCACAAGTTATCTCTGGCATCCACTTTTATTGCTAGTTTATACTAATTTATTTTAGCTTGATTGTGAAGAAGCTCAGAGCTTATATGAATCGCTCTTGAGCCGCTACCTAGATAAAACCAGTACTGAGAGTTGTTTTTGAGACATCAGGTCGAGCTAGGGAACAAACATGCAACATCTGGGCTGAGCGGCCAACACTCCACCCACTACAACTAAAATTTCTGTTTTACTTTGATTAAAATCAACAAACCAATTTGACACTACATGTATTTGTAAATCCTGATTAAGTGTATCATCTATATTTAAGATGTATACAAATTTTGTAATCAAAAGGACTTCAACAATTTTAAACACATATTTCTGGGAATGGTATTGTTTTGATGAAAATTTCATTATGCAATGTAAGAATTTTGATTTGTGTTCCTGAGATGAATGGAAGTTAGGATAATTGAAATTGAGATATTGCGAGACTTTGTGAGAATATGCAATCGTTCACAAAATCTCAATGAGTTGCATTTCCTTTTTTATATAATTCCTTGGTCAAAATAACTAATGACTTCTCAACCAATTATACAATCTTAGATCAAAGTGTAAAACTGTTCAAACTAGAAGATTCAAACTGATGAATTTGTGGTGAATATTCAGTCCATTGTTTGTATCTTGCAAGGAATTATATAGAGAAGGAAACATTGCAGAATGAAATTTTCATCAAAACAATACCATTCCCAACAATTTGTGTTTAAAATTGTTGAAGTGAATCTGATTACAAAATGTGTATACTGCAGCTAAAATAACAAAAAATTACAAGAAATTTTCCTTCAAACCCAATATCTTTAATTCAAGATCATTTTGCATGATGGAAACATGTTTTAACATCCAAGATTACATACAACTTGAGGTTATATACAAGAAATCAGTTGCCTGTGAGTTATGAATGATTAATTTGCCAAATAATGAATCCTTGTGTGCTGTTTTATCAACATTTAGTCAGGAGATACAAGTTTCCTATCCTTCTTATACAAGGCCTTGTATCTTGTAAGTGTTGTTTCAAATTAAAATCTCATTGTATTATATGCATGTGCTACATTAAGGACCCAAATATTTTAGTTTAGTGATTTTCAAAACGAGATTAATGCAGAATTAAATTATTTCTATCATAAATTTCCGGAGTTAGCTCTAGGCCTACTTCCTTTTTCCTCAAACTAAAATCGATTTCTAGTTTGAGGAAATACATACATGAGCCAGAGACATATAATATATAATTAAGTCACTGCATGAGCTAGTCTCATTTAAACGCTGTAACAGGAGCAACACTAGCCCGCCAACGATCAAATAAAAATATCAAAGCATTTGACAACTTGCTTTGATTAGTGCGACATATTGCACGTTTCTATGGAGCCTTTTAAGATTTTTATTTTGCCTTTCCCGAGTCGGCGTTATGGACTGCAGATCAGATATCAAAATAATAAAAAAAGCTGTAGCTACAGGGTAGTGTACCTAACTTATAGCCTTCCCTGCAGACATATACTTGGTACTCATGACAACAACTTACACAAGAGGGCATACTTCAAGATTCACGATCCAACAGTCGAATGTTAATTGTCATCTATATTCCTTCTTCCCGAGTACCATCAGACTCTGGAACAGCCTTCCTGCTGGACTGATCGAAACTCCCAGCCTACCATCCTTCAGGATGGGGTTGCGGGATGCCACGAGGTAATCATCCTAGAAGCCAGTTTTTAACCTGTATATATGTGATTTTAACTAAGCACACTTGGTCCTTAACGCCACAAGTACATACACTCAATTCGAGAATACTCAGTTTTTGAGGGATGAATTAATTGGAAGAAGAAGGTATTTGCACTATGCAGGCGTAATTTAGCGGAAGATACAATCGATTTCAGAAAACAACAAAACATCCGCGGAGGTCCACGCGTTTGCTTTAAGTTACCTCATCATATTGTCCTTAATACTTAATCTTGAATTAGATCTGCCTCAAATTAACACATTCCCGAGGCAATACTCGAAGCTGTTGGAACTTTCTAGTGTGCATGGGTGAAGGTCATTATTTTCGAATTTCGGCTTACTCGGATTTCTCCGTGAAAATCAATTGCTGTAAACCAGATAAACCGTGGGAATTACTGTAAAACTAAGAAAATAATGACCATTAGTTTCTCAAAATATGTTTTATTTCTCAATATGTGTACAATGTGGTAACAAAAGAGAAATCCTTTTTAATGGGATGAGAAATACATGAAAGTATAATGTTTATGATCGGCAAATAGCTTTACAGCTAGTGTTTTATATTTGTACATCCGACACAAATAAAGTTTCTAACTCTTCTACTCGCATACACAGCTAACTGCATGAGCAATATTATTCAGGGGCGTAGCTTCTTATAGGCACGTGCCTACATTTTAGAAATTGAAAAAAATATAAATGCCAAAAAGTGCAATACAAATCTAACCTCTTTGTGCGTAGGGGATTGGGGGATAAACTAAATTCGCAACAAAAAAATCGTTGAATATGATCCAGAAATTTAACATCATTTTATCAATTTAGATCTATTTGCTTATAAAACAGTGAATTCAAGGTTAAATATTAGGATAACCAGGCCCATAAACACATAATAAATATACGTGAAAACGCACCTACGACTAGCCCTAATACTGTGCCTACACATCGTTTTCAGCCAAGCTATGCTTCTGGAAGTTATAAAACTTTCAACGTTACATGCTAAACTCAAGATCTTAGTTTCAGTGGGATCCTTCTTATTTTGAGGCTTACATTTATGTATGAACTTGGCATGTAGCTGCTATAGCCATTGGTATCAAGGGTCTCAAGGAAGCCTCGAGTATATTGTGTAAATTGCTCGACACATTATTTATTTTCTGCAAGTTTCAAGTTTCTGTACGTGACTAATAATTAAAACCGACCTGCGAAGTCCACGAAACTTTATTTATCATCGCAAAGAGCACAGTCTTGTTGAAAACGATTCGGGGGAGCATACCCCAGACACCCTCCTCCCCCACCCCTACATCTGTGCCTACGTGTCATTTTCAACCAAGCGACGTCCTTGATCATTCTGTTTAACTTAACTTGTATATCCTGTCACTAGGCCTTTGTGATGGTAGAATGACTCATCTGAGTACGCGTTTTTATTTAATAAACTGAAATGTTGCATAAAAGTATTGTATACATATAGTAATAGGTAAATTAAAAATACATATATTTTACCAAAGTGCGTGGTCCAGGCAGCGGTAGAGCATTGGACTGAGTCTGAGAGTCGTGTGTTCGATCCTCCGCCGCGGTTAACTTTACATGTGTGTTGTCCTTGAGCTAGACATATCACATATAATGCATAGTAGTACTTGTTCCACCCAGGAAGACCTCGAGTAAGGTTTGTCTCAGTTGCAATAATAAACAGTATATAGTGTGAAACAGAAATGCTTATAGTTTAAATTAATCGTGAATATATAATACGCATTTATAAATAAGTTTTTATTGAATTTTATAATTTTATATGTAGTAAGGATAATGTGTATGACACATTTTACAGATGTAATACATAATATATACTATGGACCATGTTTCAACAACAGACATTTAATTTACTGTTTACTTTATTTATCAATGATTTGAAATCCTCTTTGAGAGACATTTTAGAAATACAATATTTAATACGTTTGATATAAATTGAACATAATTGATTTGATTAATCTTCAAATATGATGCCACGATAGTAATATATATTAGTGTTTAGAATAAATCCCCTAAAACAAGCATATTATCAATTTCATCATATGTTTTGCCTAATGGTTCAGTAATATTTGTATAAAAATGAAAATCGTGTCCATTCGTTTTTGGATGAGGCGGTGGAGGTAACATTGGATGACAGTGTGATGACAGTTACGCTCCCCAGTCAGCGGACAATTACCTATTTACGTTTAAGTCATCCGCGGTTGAAATGGAAGAGACCGAACTATTCAACCGATACTTCGGGAGAGTAGATTCTGGGATGGAATAATATTAAATGATTTATGTATAACTGGTAGCATTATATCTTTAGAATGATTGATATACTCGTCAAGAATATTATCATATATTAAACAGGCTTTGTTATTGTGCAAACTAGAGATGGCAGATAAGATTTCTGTTTCAATAATGCTGGCATTCAATTCGGTTTTATAATCTGGAACGAAGTTGAAATCCTCATTTTCTGATTGCACATTTACATTTAATTCGCAATTTAATTAAAGTGCTCAAAAAGCTTCAGATGAAATTTGAGCGAGAGTTTCTGATTTATTACTTAATAATGACCAGTATTGTGGGTCTTTTTGGACCAGAGTGCCTAACATTTCTAAATTTATTATTTAAATCCTTATGATATTTATGGAGTTTCATGTTCAACACTTTTTTGATAAGGTTTATACGCATTTTTAAATAATTCTAGTTAATTTTTAGAATGCAATGTCTATAAATACTTCTGAATACAAAATAGAATTTTCATTTCTCTCTACAATCTGAATCGAACCATGGTTGTTGAGTATTTTGTGTCATTCTTTACATTTGAGATGTTCATTTTATATTCATGTCTACACTTTTAGCAGTATTAATAAAAGTACCAGATATATTAAAAGTACCAGATATATTAGAAATAATACTCACCATGTATAATCGTACATCGGATACTGCGGCCCCCGAAGCGAGGCAAAATCTCTACACAAACAACTGGCCTGTTATTTCTATTTTTAGTATATCATTTGCTTATTCAACGGACATGCAGGTACTCTAAATATATTTACAAGTAGCTAACCGTTCCCTTCGCCGTATATTTTGTCTGACACCTAAGTCGTATAAGTATATCTAAGTAAAAAAAAAGTGATGTGGTCGTGTCATTTGTTGTGTTGTCAAACTCTTTGTTTTATTTTTCGTTGATTTGAGACGATCTACTCACATCTTTCATATTGGTAAAGACAGGATATAATCAAATAATCATGATAAACACGTAATTTTTACCGTAGTGCCGTTTAATAGTGATACAATTATCGGCAATAAAAATTGACTGGGCATAGCATACAATAAATAACATAAATTTGCGATATTTAAGAAACTATTTGTATTTGTTGAACGTTCACAAGATGTGAGTCTACTTTTTCTATGTCCAAAGTAAATGGATGAATTTCGTATTGTATACGATTGATGCACTGTCTATAAAACATATCCCGATTATGAGCTGACTTGCAGTCAACAAGGTTAATTCAGTCGGAAGCCTGTCTTACTATTAATCCAGGCATCGTGGGTGCTCGTACTTGGGAGATGTTTGTTTCTCAAATACAAATCATTTGTGATTGTTTATGTTTTCCTTTTGACAAATGGACCTACGTACACGGTCTTTATATATCTCGGATGAACTCGGAGAGACAGTATTTGCTTGTAACTGTGGTTACAAGACAAGTGACAAAAGTAATTTCAGTAGGCACACTAAACTTCATATACCTGTAACTACATATACCTGTAACTCCATATGCCTGTAACTTCACATACCTGTAACTTCATATACCTGTAACTACATATACCTGTAACTACGTATACCTGTAACTACGTATACCTGTAACTTCATATACCTGTAACTACATATACCTGTAACTACATATACCTGTAACTACAACACAGATGGGTACTACGGGCTATAAATATTTGATTACAGAACAGAGCATATCCTTTATTTACATCTCAAGTTACAAACAGGCATGGCAATATGAATACAATTGCAACAATATGAGCATATAATTTAAAGAAGCAAGGTTATAACAATGTTTTCATCTTTTTTTTTGCATAGCACAATTAATAATTAACAGTTATAGTTTTACATTATTTATACATGGGTCAAGTTTAAATAGGAAATGCATGTAAAAAAGCATTTGGTGGGAGAATCAAACATGTCTATGGATTAGTGATTGGTTTTGGACTTATTGGATAAGTTGTTTTCTCTTTAGTTGAAATGTCTATTCCTCAGAAGAAAAACATAAGTCTATAAACTAACTCTTTTGATTTAGTTTAAACATATTGTATTACTTATGTTACAGATAATTAATAATTACACTTTTTAATTATGAAATAGGAGTTAACGGGTTAGAAGTTAGTCGCAGAAGGCGTATTTTTAGTTTCGTTCTTCAGTTTTCGTTTTTCAGCGTCCACAATGTAGTTCTTAAGTATTGCAGCGGTTTCGGTCGCTAGGCGCGACGTATGGTGCTTAAGCAGGACTTCTAACTAACTCTTTTCAATTTTAATTTAAAACAGGAACAATTACAACTTCAGACAAACGTATTAATTAGCAGTGACTATGCAATTTTGTACTATATTACTTTAGTGTATATATTGTTATTTACTAAACGGATGTTTATTTTGTGTAATTACGTTTAATGAATATACAAATTGAATACAGTGGCTGAACTTTACACCATGTGTTTATCTTCAATCACTATTGTCTACTTGTTGTAGAAGTATCGGTGAAAATTCAACATACCTATAGAACTTTTCTTTCTATTTTTACATGGTCTTTGGTATTTCTTCATTTACGATTCGAGCTGAACTGTATAGTTATATTACTTTAATATTTTACAAAATTAATAATACATAGTAACAGTTAAATAAATGTGTTATAGTCAAGATTACTTCTAAACAAAACAAGCCTTAGAAAATACATAAAACTCATTCAGGAATGTTTGCCTTAGTGCTATATGGTTTACCAGTGCAGGGTAAGTGGTTGAGGTTCAGCATCACACTTCAACATGAGATCTGGATATACCCTTGTCGTTGTTAAGTTCGTGTGAAGTCTTCTAACATGCTTGGAACTGTTTGTGCATATCTATCTGGTCTTCATCTATCTCTCTGAAAGTGTTCGCCTCCATACTGCAATAGAAACACCACAGTACCATATTTCCTGAAATACATTTAGAAACAAATTAGATGACTGTATAGGATAAGGAATCATAAACTCTAATGACACGTTAAACGTGGTAAGTCGTTAAAGTACAATAAAATAAAATACGTTATTTTACTTGCAATACTCCGTACACTTAATTATGCATCAGTTGCAATACACCGTTCATCATACACGCAATAACCCGTACATCGGTAAGTTCATAATGCCGGTAATTGTATCATTTTAAACAACGATTCGATAAAAATAAAGTGTTTATCATGAATATTTGACCATGTCCTGTCTTTACCGATAGGAAAAATTTACGTAGAATTTCTCAAATCAACAACATATATGGCAAATTGTAAGCTTAGCTACTTGAAATAGTATTTACAGTACCTGCGTGTCTGTGGAATAAGCAGATGATACACTAACAATAGAAATAATAGAGCAGTTGATCGAATGTATAGTTTCGTTCTCGCTTCGAGGTCGCAATATCCGGTGTACGATTATACACGGTGATACTACTAATATTAATATCATTTATAGGGTTATCTGACATTTTGTAAAAATGTCTAAATGCATTATCAATAGCGACTTGAAAGGCATTTACAAAATCATGTTTATTCTTAGCGTTCCATACAGGGTTCCTTGACAAACTGATTTTCTATAGTATTATCATTTTCATCGTTAGAAGACATACCTAACAAGGGAAAGGAAATTGCTTTATGGATATCAGACAAAAGTATGTCAAAATGAAGCACGACAAATGTAGATCTATATTAATTTTGAAAATTATTCAGGCGACATCAAAACATGATCAATAAGATTACCATTTAGAGTGGCAGGAGAACCCATAAACTTACCATTACCACATCTTTCATTTACAATATCAATATCAAGTCAACTAATCTATAACCACTTTATCGCATGAATACCTTTCTGTTGGAATGTCTAATAGATTTTGATTTGACTTATTTAAAGCACATGAAGTATCAAATTGGCATTTAAGTCACCAAGTAGACAGATTTGAGCATCGCCTGAAACAAAATAGAGTATATCATTTTCAATATTACCAAATAGCTCCACACAACTGTAAGATTAGTGCAACATATTGCACGTCTCTATGGAGCCTTTTAAATATTTTTATTTTGCGTCTTCCGAGCTTTGGACAGCAGATCAGATATCAAAATAATAAAAAAGCTGTCCATTCACGCCTTATTTAATCAGACTACTGTAAGATGACACCACCAGACTGCATCGTCAGTAAAGTGCTTATTTGTAGACTATTTCAATACAAAACATATAATGCTCTCTCGAAATTAGGATTTGTACCTGATATTAAAAATATTTTAAACAAGTATGGCCTATATAGACTTTATCGAAATGTACATTTACTGTGGCGACTTCCCAGGCAAATACGCTTGGAAACGATTATGCAGACAACATGTTTACGATTTGAGCAAAATCAGTGGCTTACGCGCATGAATTCATCCCCAGACTTAGCGACGTTCAAGCAATTACACCGGACTTTAGTCCCTAACGGTATATGGTTAGTATCCAAGGAAAGGCCCTGCTGTCTTAAACTGATGTAATTTATGGCAAAACTGATTTGTAAAATAGATGAAAATAAACATATAGAATGTCGGAACTACGGCGTTTATACTAATCATTAATTTGACCATCGTGTATTCTCGTGTTCATCCCACTATGCCATCAGTACTAGAGAACAATACTTTATCTACATCCGACAGACTTTTGGAGTCGTACTGTGTGACATTCTGTTGAATTAAAATAGCAAACAATTTATTATGTATATATTTTGGTGTGAACAAAGACGATTCAATCACTTGATAGCTCGACTGTAACTCATATGTTGACTTTATAATTACAAATGCATACTTATTAATGAAGTTATGTTCATGAAAATACAAACACTTGTTACGTAGAACTTAAAAATGTTCAAACCTGATCTGATATATTGAACTTGTTAGATATGTAAGCGATATGTATGTATATGTGTACATTTTGTACGTAATTATATGTATATGTATTTATATGTGTGTATGTGTATGAATACATACACTTTAAACGCATGTAGTTTTCTTATGAACAGTCAATCCTGTTCAGATTATGTTACTTTTCGTTTTCGATGTAACGTTATTTCAGTTAACAAAGTGCTATTCTGATGAATGTGGCATAATCAAAATTGAGTTTGTGCATTAATCACAAGGACTTGTCTCGTAAAACGCATTTCTTTTTTTGTATATATATTATTTAATGTTTCATATTTTTAAATTTTTCTACCATTTACATTGATATTACCATGTTTATTTTTGTTTAATATTAATATGTAAATCTCCATACATTGGAGGAAATAAAGATATATATATAAATCCCCCAAGATTTGGGTTTACAAACTTTTAGATTAAAACTAAAATATTTACCATTTTTACAGGTAACCGAGTCATAATGATCCTTTTTCGTTTCAACCACGTATTGTGATAGTTTCTGTATTCTTTGTTGTATATTTAGTGTTACTTCCCTTTGCTATTGGAATATTATGGCCCTTTCCGCAGATCTGCTTTGAGTCGTAGTTAGTTTTATTGCTATAAAATCATTAAAATTGAAATTAAATTTATAAAACTCTCATATACATTCTAAAACATGTTTATAAACGATTAAAAGTTGTTTTTATGTGATTCGCACAAAAAAGGTGTTTTTGTAGGCCCTTTCCGAGTAGAAAAAGCCCTTTCCGCGGAAAGGGTACCTTTCCGGTGTTTAGTCATACCCGTTGTTTCCCTTGAGGAATAGTACCATCATTGCAAAAAGGAAGTGCTTCCGTGGGGCATATTGGTTGTTATAAATAATCCTCATTTCTTCTTCTTTAATAAAGCATTTTCCTCATTTTAATGCTCATTTTTTTTTATGGCATTATTGATGTATTTTGAACATTTTGATAGCACTGTCATGTTTGAATTATGAATTTAGAAAAAAAAATGATGCTTGGAAATTGGGGTATGAATTCATGATTTCGGAAGTCTACTTTCACTTTGTCACCAGTGTACACACTGAGCAGAAAAAAATCTCTTATATGACACATGACCCGTACTTTTCTCATCATATTTTGATAGTGCAGAGGTTAACAAACAGTAAAATGTAGGTTTCACTTCTTTCATTTGGGTTTCTCTATGAATGACAAGCCTTCAAACTTTTATTATTTACTATAGAATAAAGAACACAAATCAATGGTCGGTTTACACCTTGAAACTCTTAAGCCTTTTTATCGAACTCATGATAATCAAGAAATATTATAATCGCCATTTTCTTTGTCACCTTGCGATTGCTTCCATTGGCCAAATGACTTCGGAATATTAATTGGCAGCAGAGAGAGTATTGAAGTGTGTATGTATAGAACTACCGGTATGTAGTAAGTAAGTGGTAAAACTGAATGAACAGAACGCAAAACAGTAAAGCAAAGTAAGTGTAGTGGTAATTGGATAATACGCCATTCGGACACATTATAACAGGAAAACAGAAATAGTGATTATGGAACACTTAATACATTTAACAATGTCTGAAACCAATGAAGTTATGACATTAGCAGATAAAAACCAACTGAAGCTGAATTTGCGGAATTAAAGATTATCATGTGATGGCGGTCACCCATTCAACACTAAAGTTTCAAAACATGATGCAGAAAAGACCAAGAAATTCGGTAATGACTTATAGAAACAGTTGAAGAGGGTGTCAATACCAGATTTTGATTGAGATATGAAACATCAGTCGAGGAGTGCAGCATTCAGATAATGCACCAGCTACCGCTGAGTATAAACTTTTGCAGTTGCTCTGAGGTCAATAGAGAAGCGTGGACACTCAGACGCCAGTTAGGAAGGCTGAAGGACTCACACCACTAGTATCACATCTTTTCAGTACTCTGGACCTAAAGATGGAGGTAGAAATTAAACTAGTTCTCTCATCTTCTTTTTTCAGGGCTTTGCATTACAGTGAATTATTTTTCCTACCATGTGTTAAATGGGCAGTATTTTAGAAATAATCACATAAAATTTGATGCTGATACCACCTTCCTACAATTCCATGTCATTTTAGAATTGTTTGTTCAAACTGCATCGTGAGTGAATAGTTGACATATTATTTTTCTGGAAATTGATAGGTATCACAAAACTATTGAATTAAAAAAAAATTGGTCAATATATGCTTTTTTCCCTTTATAATTGCAGATCTTGAACCAGTGAAGAATTTGATCACAGACACATGCTGCAGATTTGTATTTTCACTTTGTTTTGGACATAAATGTTTTAATGGAGCCCTGTGGGTAATGTAATAGTGGTGTGAGATGTGAAGAGAAAATATGATGGTCAAAAAAGGCAAATTGCTGCATATTTGAAAGAACTTTTAAAGTTTCCGAGAATAAAAGATGAAGATGCAAAGAACATTGAAAAGTTTGTAGATCTTTTAGATATAGCAGTAAACAACTTGAAAGAGGCTGGCAGAGATGATGATTTCCAAAATTGCTCATTGTATTTGAAAGCCTAAAGAAAAAAGCCTGAAATCATGATGATGAGGTCAATAGCATTGTCAGTTGAGAACAGTTCTTGGTATTCTTAAAACTAATAATCAAATACAAAAAATTAATTTGTTGTTAGATATTATTCTGACAAAAGTACAAACTTTGATAGTGCCGACCAGAGAACTGGAAGAGCTTGAAAAACAACTACAAAATGGAATCTACCACAAATGAAAGGATTTAAAGGCATTTTAATCTGCAACTTGCACCACATTTCAGTGGAGTTCAGCACTATACTTGGCAAAGCCAACATAACCGAGGGAGAACTTGTGACAGCTTTCACTGGTGCTTTACTTTCAATATATATATACTGAACACGTGGAAGAGTGCACACAAAGCTACGCTTTGCCCCATAGGGGCCTTTACATTGCACTCTTCCACTTGTTCAGTATATTGAAAGTGTCCATTCTTATCATCCAAGCGCACGTGCAATAAGGAGCGGAAAATAAATGGCGCGAAACTGTATGCTTCATGAATATGCATGAGTTCTATTTATAGTAACATGTGCTATTTATAGTAACAGAGTTGCTTTCACTCGGTCTTTATCTTTTCTTACATGGACAAATTGGTGGATTATTTGAACCTGATTCAGTTGATGCAAAGTTTACAGTTTGTTCAAATGTTGGCGTCACATTCAGGAACTTGTGCAACTACTTTGGCAAAGATGGCTACAGGAATAGTTAGCGAGACTTAACGCAAGAAGTAAGTGGTTCCACGAAACAAGAGACATGAAATCAGGAGATGTAGTTTTGGTTATATCGCCGGATACTACAAGAGGTCATTGGCTGTTGGGACGAATAATTGACGTACATACTGGAAAGGGTAATCATGTTCGAGCTGTGAAGGTTTGCGTTGGTAAAACAGAAATTTGAGACTAATCACAAAATTGTGTCCGCAAGAATTAAATATTGATTTGTCAAATTATATGACAGTGAAAAGAAAGAAATGTGTAAATAGTGTAACCATATTTCTGGGATATAATAATCCCCATGCCGAAATATATGTATCTGTAAACACAATATAAGATAAAAAGATAATTCATTGTCTCAAGAGAAAAATTCTGAGTGTTTTACTTAAAATTCTAAATTAATGAAAGTAAAAGTTAACTACAGCACTGTGTTAAAGGGTATAATAAACCCTGTGCAACTATCTCAAACGAGTATAAGAATAAACTACATTATTCTTTGCTTAAGTTCTCGCTTCGACACAAACAATTGAAATCATGAAGACAGAAACAGGCCGAAACGAAGAATTAGAAGTACAGAAGAAGATAAAGTTGTTTATATAAATTTTTTAACACTCTGTGTAGCAATAGTACAAGTATTTTGCTAATGTAACTAATTTGCAAGAATTACTCTGTCAGACAAAAATTTGTATAAAAAAACAAATTCATGACAACTATTTTACACAGTACATAGTCGTGAACTAGATAACAAAAGAGTTTAGCTGTTGTTACAATGCCATTTTCAACACATTTCAGCTTAAATAATGAACAATTGAGTCTTCCCTCAGGCTGTCAGGCATTTGATTGTTTGACCTGAATTTTAAACAATCTTATAATTCTCAAGGCTGGTAAACAAGGGGACTGACGTTACAGCTTCGTGAGTTGTGTTGATATATGTGCTTGTCTAAGTCTTTAAAAAGGGGTAAATGTATTCATCTGGGGTATCTGTATCAATATATAGCATAATTTTCAAAAAGTTTACCTTTTTTGTATTTTTTTTGGTAATTTTGTAGATCGAATTCATTAAAATGAATATAACAATAATTTAATCTATTCTTGAAAAATAAGGTTTTAATTGTTCAACCTTTATAAAACTAACATTAAAACAAAGAACTGACAGTAACATAACATACTATGAACATTTATAACAGTCTTTTTTATACCAATTATAAAAAAATAGCATATGCATAACCAAGGAGCTCAGGGGACGGATGTTACATTTAATTTAAACATTATTCTAAGAGAGATACCTTTATTTGAGTTCATAAAATTGCTCTTATTATTAAAGATATATGTAAAAGCAATGTTGCTTCTATGAACTATTTAGAAAAATGCAAGTTTGAAATAGTTCTATGTGAAAATTTGTTCATTATAAATGCTCGATCGTGATTTTGTCATACATTCATTGAAATTATTCCATTTGAATTTGTTATACTATCACACACTATTTATTCATGATGAAACTGTTTTCAGCATTATGATTTTATCAAAGTTTTAGTAATTTAATTAGAACTTACAGTTTGCATATAACATGGCCTTGGGATGGACGTTACATTAAAAACTGTGAGCTACTAGTAACCAGAAACCCACGAAGCACGAGTCTGACATCTTATCATGTAGTCTGACATTGCAAAAGCAAGCACGATTAAATTCTAAAATAGTAAAAATTAAATCTTTATTATATATTTGTAATGCATACTAAGTATTTTGTCATTAATGTTTTCATTTATATCAGTTAAGAAATTTATATCTTGCAACAGACTATTGTTATGTCTCCATAATGGCTTGTAACCTTTTTTTTAAAAGGCATGAATCTAATATTCAAAGTAATCATAGAATGATCTGACTTGTAACTTATAACTTATAATAGTGATTTTGTTACAAGGAAGAAATCAAGCCTAGCTTGTTTTAAAGGGTTTTCCTTCTCCATGTATATCGCCTAGTATCCGGATTGAATTCTCAACATGGGTCAACTAAATTGTATTGAAAGTAATTTATTATGTGATGCAATATTGTTGATATGTCTATAATTAAAACAATCTAGTTTTGGATATTATACTACATTAAAATCACCGCAGAAAATAATTGAGGTATTATTGAAGGTATTCACGTGTGAAATGAAGTTATTAGTAATTCACAACTTGTTAAATTAGAAAGGTCACACAAGTTTTGCATTAAATATATACAAAATATTTAGAGTATCACACGCTCAGATGTTGCATTGAGCTGACACTATGCCAGTAAGATGCGAACGCCGAGAGCATTTGGGGGTCCGGGAACCAGGTGAGTCTGGAAAGTCGTTTATCAGTCGGGACCTACGAGAACAAAAAAACGTGTGTTTAATCGATAATCAAAATCATCTTTCATACTCTTGCTACTTTTACCGCACTGAATTATCTCCCTTGATTTTCCTTGAATTGTGACGTCATTTGCGACAATCGGAACGGGTAGCGTGCAGGCATAGTGCCACCATTGCAAAAAGGAAGTGCTTCCGTGGGGTAGTCGCATAATGGCGGTTGTAAATAATCCTCAATTCTTCTTCTTTAAAAATGCATTTTCCTATTTTTAATGCTCATTTTTTTATTTGAATGGCATTATTGATGTATTTTGAACATTTTGATGGCATTGTCATGTTTGAATTGTGAATTTAGAAAAAAAAAATGATGCTTGGAAATTGGGGTATGAATTCATGATTTCGGAAGTCTACTTTCACTTTGTCACCAGTGTACACACTGAGCAGAAAAAAAATCTCTAATATGACACATGACCCCTACTTTTCTCATCATATTTTGATAGTGCAGAGGTTGACAAACAGTAAAATGTAGGTTTCACTTCTTTCATTTGGGACCCTCTATGAATGACAAGCCTTCAAACTTTTATTATTTACTATAGAATAAAGAACAAAAATCAATGGTGGGGTTACACCTATAAGAGAGACTTGAGTGAAATGGGGGTGATTTTCCAAAATGTTAATTGTAGGTAAAATAACCTCTTTTCTACACTCTCATAGTATTAAATGACAAATTGGAGACATTTGCTTCATAAAAAAACACATTTTGGCAAGTGTATGCCTCAAATAAAGCATATATGTGCATATTTACATTGAAATTTCATGAAAAATCACAAAATTTTGAAGATTTTTTATTTTGGATGATTTAAATGTGCAATTTTTAGCATGTACATTGTATTGAATAATGTATTTTGGTAAGATAATGTCTTCAGTGTATCATGAGACTGTTTTGGTGTAAACATTTTAATGGAATTAGGTAAAAAAAAATTTTAATGGGTAAAATTAGTCAAACACATCAAAATTGCATGTCGGTCAACATCTCACGCCTGTATATAATGATCGGCCGTGAGCTAAACAAAAAATTGGTACCATTTTTCTGGCAAATTCCCCCTATGATTTTTTGAAAGATATATATCTCTACACCAAGAAAATTCTGGGGGGCCATATCTCGGGCACAGCTTAATGTCTGAAAATGAGCAATTCCAAAATGGCTTCCAAAATGGCCGCCAATTTCTTAAAAAATGTTATTATCTATAATATACACCCGATTTTCAAATTTTAACTGCATAAATGTATGTGTTTTAAGTTACTTATCACATTAATGTATGAAAATTGTAATGTTCTTCATTAAAACACACTCTGTTGAAAAATAAATGGATTTTTGTTAATAAAAACTAAAAACATCAACACCAAGAACACATTTTTGCATTAAAATTGTATAAATTTTATGTTTTTTATATGTTAGATAGTATATGTCCTAATATTTTAATCAGATATGATATAAGGTTAAAAAGAACTATAGATTTTATCAAAATTAGGTGTTAAACTCTCTTTTTTGTGAATTACAGCAAAATCAAAGTTGGTGGGGTAAATTGCACAATATTTACACAATTTGACAATTAGTCATAATTTATATACATATATTGTTCAATAATTTTTAACATTTATTTCTAACGAAATTAATTCATGAACACTAAAAATTGATGAAAATACAAACTTGAAATATTTATACATTTGTTTTAAACAAGAAGCCCATGTAAGTCGATCACCTGAGTAAAGGATTGACCCCTGTGGAGGCCCTAAATTTGACAAAAGGAGTCCAGACTGATCAAATTTTATACAGGGCTACCAGACAATACTAGATGTTAAATATTCAAACACAATACATTGTGCTTATTAACACTTTGTAAACGTTAACCTCTGTGGAAGCCCTTAATTTCACCCCAGCAACCCAGTTTGAACAATTTTGATAAAGTACTACCAATTGACATACAACATATCACTTGCAGAAGATTTAAAAAATCTATATTTACCTATAGCATTCTCATATACTATAGAAGTGTTTTTAATACAAGGCCTCGGTAGACCCCAGTCCATTTATTAGAATAAAGAAAACTCTATCTTAGGGATATTCTACAGGAAATAGGAAAACATTTGACCTACATTCTTGAGTTGAAGCTTTTTGAAGATTCACATTTTCATTTTTCCTAATCGAAGTGGTAGTCTAGTAATAGAGTTTCTGCCTCGCATGTGGTAGGTTATGGGATCGATCCCCAGTCGGGTCACACAAAAGATTTAAAATGGTACTAGAATCTACTTCACTTGGTGCTCATCACTTAGAGAATAAGTCTGGCCGACCTGTTGTCAGTATCATGTGACTGAGTGGGTATCATACCATATGTCTGTGACATGATATTTCAGTGTGACAACGCTTAGAATATTGTCTGATTCCAGTAGAAACCATCTCGATATGACTGAAACAATTTTGAAAGGGACACTTAACACCATACAACATTAATCCCTTCTCTTCTACCCCTGCTGGTCCCTTATTGATATTTATTCCTCTTTAAAGGACCCAGTCTCAACCATTATGGCTTATTACTGCTCAAGATCTGAAGATGATACTTTTGAAAATCCACAAAAAAAATTCCATCCCTTTTTAGACCCCTGCTGAAACTTTATGGAGATCATAAGACCACTGTTAAAGGACCCAGTTCCAACTGTTATTACTAAACAATGGAGTTCTCAAGATGAATAAGATATAATTCCAAAAATAGATCAGAAAAACATTCAGCTCCATGGGTATCTAACTAACATGTCAAAATATCAACACTTTTGTTGGTTATATTTTGCTGAATGCAAGCCAATCCCTGGTCCGTATTTAATTGATTATGCTATTTAAAGAAATACACTTTTTATAGCAGGGTGAAGATATATGCACTCAATCATTTAACTACAGTGTGTATATTCTAATAAAACCAAACGTCCATAGCAGAATAAGGGTTAAAGGACACAGTCGCCCCAATTGTTATGATTAAACAACGATTCAGCTCTTAAGATGATCAAAATAATTCCCTTTTCTGGGGCCCCAGTGAGTCCTAACCCTTTCATTTGAACAAACCTGAAACCCCTTTTCATAGGGATATCTATACTGAATAAAAACGAATTTGGCTGGTCGGTTATTGAGACTTTATTAAATTAAGATTTCTCGTCATAGCATAAATAAAACTGAGAGATACTTATTGCAAAAATCAAAGCCAGGTATTACACTTTCCAAGAAGAATATTGTTGAAATTTTGAATAAGAAAACAACTGATAAGTCTCTGGGACGGGTCCAGTCATGGCACCAGGGTCTTGATTTGAACAAATGCTTCACTTCAATGTAAGAATGCTTCACTTAGAATTTGGCGAAAACCTATCGCGCAGTATCTGAGGAGTGATTTATAGAAATTGTTGACATTCGAGCTAATAGGTATTTAAGTGATCATTAGCCATATAAAAGCATCTTTTAAGTAATTAGAAACAGTTGCATATTTTTCATCTGTTTATCAACTGTCAAAAAAAATTATCCTACCCAAACCATAGGCATTTAAATACCCATTCGGACATTCGGACAGACAGACAGATGTATGGACGAAAAGCGATCCTACTAGCTAATTTAAGACTTATCCATGTTGATATTGAAGCACAGCTCATTCAAAAGGATGACAATTTAGACCAAGAAATATACTTGAGAAATGGTTGTGCTCTTTTATCAACAGCTACAGCAATATCGACTGCCACTGTAATGATCTTTTAAGTGATAAGGAAAGGGAAGAGAATGGTTTATATATGCTTTTACATATCAAGAATACAATTTTTTGAATGAAAATCCATATGATTTGTTTTAAGACATATTGCGAAGGAAACACCTAAATATATTCGGTAGCGTTCAGAAAACAAATTAAAATAGTTTGTAAAGAATGCATTCTCGAGGTTGATAACCAGTTATTTGGATACATGGTTTTGGTAGCATCTAGCTGACATTTGGTTGTGAAGGAAGTACTTCAAAATCCACCAGGACCATTAACCTTGGCATTGGCTAACTGTCATGGTATCCTCAAGAAAACAAATAAATATGCACTTGCAAGGAACATGTCCAACTAGTATGTGTTAGTGATGCTATGATGATTGTCAACAAAGTAAGTGTTGAGAACCTAACGTTTGGAGATCTGTACAAAAACACATTTGATACTGCAATGCAAGAATAGCTTTACAATTATTGTGGTATTTGATGTAAACTATAATGCAGAGATGAATAATAGAAGCTCGGGTAGTCAATTGTGGATCTGTAATATCAATAGAGGACAACCAATTCAGCAATAGAGATGCCTCTAAGGTTTTCCAGAAGGCAAGACAGCATTAACCAATTTTCTTGTTGATACTTGGAAGGTCCCGTAGTACCTTGCCGTCCTAGGTGACAAAGAGATGTTTCCAACATCAGAAAACAAATGTTATAAACTAACGCATGATAGTGTTTGTCATGTAGAAGAGCCAGCATCTTCACACGAAAAACTGAAACTCGCACCCTGTTAAATGCTGCTACATGCCAGTCAACACTTTAACTCTATTGCCATTGAATCAGAAGATGTGTGTATGCTATGTCTGGCACTTAACAGGGAGATCGAGCATATATTTATCAGATGTAGGACCAAGAATAGACAGCGATACAGAGATATATGGAAACACTCTTAGTGATAATGGAAGTTTTTCAAGCATTTACCAGGTGTGACCCAGTGTGTGCCTTCAATGGTCATGGAAAGGTGTCTGCAATTAGATTTGTTATGAATTCCAATCAGCTATGTTAAAGTTAGGTGAAGATTGGATTGTACTACTTTGCGAGCTGATTGCATCTCACCAAGACTTCAAATGTAGGATATATGCTGCAAAGGCTACTGATACTAAAGTGAAAAGCTTGTGCAACAAGATGTTTCAGGTTTAATATTTTAATGTTGAATCAGGAAAACTTCCACCCTGTGAAGGCACATTATATCTCCATTCATTGCGAGCAAATTGTCAGACATCTGGCGTAGAAGCCTGATAAACTTTACTGAAATTCAAGTCCAAAAGATCACGGATGGTTCATTGAAGATGTTTTGTTGGAAGCTAAATGGATGAAGTGATATTATAGAATTCATGTCTCCTGCAAGTACACTAGATAATGTAAATTACCAACATGTCATTGTCTGTTAAATGCACTAAAATGCTCATCTGTCTGCAAAAGTCGAGTAAGAGTTTTGATATGGAACATAGAGAAAGCTCTGATAGAGAGAATGGCAGTAATGATGACATGTACACTATCAAACTACTTCTTGTAACAACGGAAATGTACAGAATGGATTAAAAACACATAGTGTTTTATAACAGTATAAGTTTATGTTACTTTAGAGTTCAAAATTGCTTGAAACAGAATTTTATGTTGTGTAAAATTTTCCTAAAAACACATTCCATATTTTGCGAGTGTACCTATATGTATCGTCATTCTTATTATGTTATATGGAAGTCATTAGCAGGCGTGTATGATTTAAATTACAGTTCATATGATCATGATTTAAACTTGATAATTATATTTTAAAAAAATGAATAAATACTACTTGTAAATGTTACATTTCACATTTTTGTAACATATTTTATGTTATATAAAGTTATAAAAAATTGTTTGTATTGTACTTACATGTGTCCAAAGAACATTTATAAAAGTACCAGGGCGAGACGATACCATTTGGGTGTTAATATGAATCAAAGCCTGCAGGAATTTGATCTGATCCAATTTAAACTTGATAATTATATTTTTAAAAAAATGAATAAATACTACTTGTAAATGTTACATTTCACATTTTTGTAACGTATTTTATGTTATATAAAGTTATAAAATTGTGTTTGTATTGTACTAACATGTGTCAACAGAACATTATATAAAAAACTTTAGGACGAGATGAAACCATATTGGTGTTAATATTAATCAAAGCCTGCAGGAATTTGATATGATCCAATTTAAACTTGATAATTAAATTTTAAAAAAGTGAACAAATACTACTTGTAAACGTTACATTTTACATTTTTGAAACGTATTTTATGTTATATAAAGTTATAAAAATGTGTTTGTATTGTACTAACATGTGTCCACAGAACATTATATAAAAGCATTAGGACGAAAAGAAACCATATAGGTGTTAATATGAATCAAAGCCTGCAGTAATTTGATCTGATATTTTAAGATGATTTTTGGAACGATTATATAACTGTTTTTATCAGATGATTGTAACGTAAATATTGTTTAGAAAAAATAATTAATAATAATAAATTACATATTACATTACTTATCTGATACACTTGTGTTTCATTATGTATTTTTGTTTATGTTAAATTAATACTTTATAAACAAATCTAGTAAGGGATTTCAATAGAAATATCGGAAATCAATATTACTTCTAAAAAGTAACGTCAAATGTAATTGTAACGTAAAAATACAAAATGATAACAAAATAATTGCTTAATGAGGTATTTTATATCAGAAGAACACTTCTGCTCTTGTTTAAACACCATTGGATAGCACATATAACAATTATTCACTGCACTAATGCAACTGTTTTGTATACCAAAAAATAAGAAATTATTTGTAATGACTTTAATGAAATTACAGTAACCATAGAAACTCACTAAAATCAGACACTAAGCTGTGCCTCAGAGGTGGCCCCCTGATTTTTTCATATACCACAGACATGTATCTATTCAAAAATAGTATAGCAATTTGCCAGTCTGATTGGTACCGATTTGTTAAATTTTGGGTCTTAGCTCACGGCCTACATGTAAAAAGTGGTATTTTGACAAAAGTTTCAGTATTTAATGCCTGCAACTTGGCAGTATTACTTCAAATTGGTAGTACTTAGCATAAATGAGGTAATTATGAAATTAAAAAAAAAAAGAGTTTCCTTATAGGCATAGTGCCACCATTGCAAAAAGGAAGTGCTTCCGTGGGGTAGTCGCATAATGGCGGTTGTAAATAATCCTCAATTCTTCTTCTTTAAAAATGCATTTTCCTATTTTTAATGCTCATTTTTTTATTTGAATGGCATTATTGATGTATTTTGAACATTTTGATGGCATTGTCATGTTTGAATTGTGAATTTAGAAAAAAAAAATGATGCTTGGAAATTGGGGTATGAATTCATGATTTCGGAAGTCTACTTTCACTTTGTCACCAGTGTACACACTGAGCAGAAAAAAAATCTCTTATATGACACATGACCCCTACTTTTCTCATCATATTTTGATAGTGCAGAGGTTGACAAACAGTAAAATGTAGGTTTCACTTCTTTCATTTGGGACCCTCTATGAATGACAAGCCTTCAAACTTTTATTATTTACTATAGAATAAAGAACAAAAATCAATGGTGGGGTTACACCTGCAGCCATTTGCAATAGTTTGTAATTGATTATTTGTTCGGATAAAAATGGTTATTTGTGCCGCTTATGGATGCAGTTCAGGGGTTGGAACTGGAGTAGGACTGTACCAGTTTCCTTTAAATGATCAGAAACGTTTGAAAGTGTAGGTTGATGCGACATTGAGACAAGACAGTGTCAAGTGTACCGAAAAGTTCAAACCAACAAAACATTCAAGATTGTGCGCTTTGCACTTCCGAAACGATCAGTTTGTAAGGGACCCCGCGTTATTAAAGTCAATTAACATTAGCACATCATATTTGAGACTAAAATGTGATGCAGTTCCATTCGTGCCAGCGAAAAGAAAATGTAATGATGGAAATTTCGGATGACCGTCGTACGATGCACTGCAGAATAAGAAGTTGAAACTGAAGGTATTTTTTTATTTATTTTTTTAACAAATTTATCGAAAAGAAACAGCTATTTGTTGTTTGTTTTAAGCTCACGTGGAATGAGCGTTTGTGATCGCTGTGTGACCGTCGTTCGTCTGTCCGTCTTAACTATTGCTTCAAACGACTTCTTTGAAACGGCTGGACCGATTTTCACCAACTATTGTGCAAATCGTGCATGAGGTTCTCAGGTTTGTTCAAATCATGGCCATGGGGTCAAAATTGAGCCTGCCCCAGGGATCCGTAACATGCTATGATAGAGGGGGTTATTATTTTTTTTTAAAAATGTTTTTATGAAATTCATTCTATATGTGGTTTATGTGTGTATAAATATATATTTTTTTACATATAAGTACTTGAATTTCAGAAAAATAACCTTTTTTAAAAAAAAAAAAAAAATATTATTAAAAAAAAAAAAGTAATTCCCGTCATAGCATGTGACGGATCCCTGTGCATGGGATTATCATTTTTTCTTTACCCTCGCGCTTTCAACCAGTCATTTTGGCGACCACATTATCCTATCAAAGTCTAAGAGATAATCATTTTACCTAAGTACTTTTTTCCTGGAAACCAGTACTCGAGTACTCCGACCGACGCATATAGCTAATAATGTCCCACCTGAATCCGTGGTGAGAAACAAATAAAATTGACATGAATGTTGTATATCAATAATTACGGAGACTGTGATTGGGCTGATATTCCAACTCACTATTCCTGGATTGAGAGTCAATACATGCAACTGACTGAGACAAGCTGCAAACGGGGGTCATATAGCCTATTGAATATTACTTGTCAGAAAATAAATTGTATTGTCAAAGCTGACGATATAATGCTGCAACAATAACTGTAAAAGATGTTTGTATGTTCATTTGATTATGGTGTCAGAAAAAAAATGTGTTTTACTGATTAAAATTTATTGGCAACATCATTATTTTAGTAAATTATTGAATCTGTATTTTTCTCAATTTCATATAGATAAGTATACCTATATTGTATGCAACGAAGGCATTTATTGATAATTTGTCAATTAAAATTTCAGCTAAAATATGAAGTAGACAAAATGAGGGAGGAGTTACGACAGTCATCAAGTTCAGTCATGGTTAAAAAGACAGACAATCTATCCTCAGTTTCAGTGTCAGGTATTTAAAATGGAACCATTTCCTTTGAATAATAGTTAATATTTCAACTGAGGTAACATACTGGTAGATAACACTTTTCAAACATGTATTTTATTGATGCTCATCCCAGAAAGTCTGGTATCCTGTTAAACCCTGCACTACACTAATGGTTATGTTCTTACTTTTCACACAATATCATCTGATTCTACAGTTTAGCTAGGCAGCAAAGTCCATTCTAATATTGGGGTATTGGTTTATTTGGATTTAATTGTTTGTTGATTTTGTGAAATCAATTAATTATATATATTAGCTCACCTGAATATAAGTCAAGGTGCATACATGTGATACCTCACGGCGTGAGACAAAATCTCAGTTTTTTTTCAAATTCACGGTCTCGCGGGTCGTGATCAAAATCTCACGGTAAAACCATATTTCAACAGAAGTAGAGAAAATGACCGCTGTTTTCCGAGTTTTACAGTAATGTCCGCCTTTTAACTTGTTTACGCTTATTGTTTTTCGGGAACAAATCTGAGTTAACCGAATGGCGCGCATCTGGTAATTTGCAAAACAAAACATGTGTCCTCAACAGTATGCCTCCGGGGAGTAGGTGTTAATTAATTTGTTATTAATGATACACAGTCTTAAATTTAAACATCATTATGATGCTCATAATTAAATTCATTTAGCCACATTATGTAAATTTTTATAAAAATTATTGAATTTCTTGCGCTAAAATATACGTTAAAAAAACTCAGTTTTAGGCATGAATCTCACAGGAAAATATCACTAAATTCACAGGTTGGGGTCCTGAAATTATCACATGTATGAAGGTGAGGTATTCCCGTTGTTGGTCTGTAAATATTTGTGTGCACTACACTACCAGTTTTTGTCATTAGACATGTTGGATATTCAGAAAACTTACATAGTAGTCATTCCACAATATCTCGAACAAGTTCTTGAACTGGCCAAATCTGATAATAAGTATTGCAGTTATGGCCCTTAAATCATCAATAAATTAGTAACTTGATATTATACCCACACAAGTATCTACAATTCATTGTCTTTTCTGTGACATAAGCAAACAAGGGCATATTCTTGGTGGTTTCATCTTCAAGTCAGTTGATTAGTTATATAAATAGTCACAATCAATATCAATAATTGCAAAGCCAACAGTATGTAAGCATTAATCTATACAATTCACAGATCTGTGTTTTTTAATTAACAATCACTTCACAGCCTGAATGTTCCAGTCCATCCACATTGGATATCGCAGATACTCCTTCCACAGCAGATACCAGAGGTGGTCCTATTGGAGATGGTCCTTCCGAAACAGCATCAACAAGTACAAGCTATTGTATGCCAGATGTGGAAGTAACTGAAGTTGTGAATACTCTATTGTTCTTTGCTGACAACCCGTGTAAACATGTGGGTAAGTAAATATGACAATTAATAGAATTTTCATTTAGTTTATACTAATTTATTTAAGCTTGATTGCAATGAAAGCTCAGAGCTTAGATGAAGCGCTCCCAAGTCCGCTTCCTGGGTACAACGAGTACTGAGTGTTGTTTTATGAGTCTTCAGATCAACCGGGGGGTTTGAATCTGCAACCTTGGTGTGAGTAGCAACATTGTATCCAAAATTTCATTTAATATGCCTTGTGATTGTTCCTATAATACAGTCAAACTTGCAGTAGAGACCACTTGTTATAAGCGACCCCCTGATGTAAGCGACCACATTAAATTCCCCAAAACGGATTTCATTCATAATTACACATGCAATAAGTGACCACTTGCTCTCTGCAACCAGCAACCGCTTAAAATCCATCAAATTTCAACAAATATCCTTTACCATACGACCACGAATACACAAGGTGTGAAATTTCAGCATCATGTTTTGTGTACGTGACAAATGTGTATGTGTAAAATTGTCGATCTCCGAGGTAATGTGCTAAAAATAACCCGAGGCCAAATACTGCAGTGTCTCGTAAAAGCCGATAATTGTTCGATAACAAGTTATAGAGTTAAAACACTTTAACCCCAGTTATATATATCAACGTTTGATCATTGTTTGGGTGGAATAAATTGACATGTTTTGTATTTGTTTTATTACGATTAAAGGATCGTCAATTACTTCAATAAAATTGGAATTAAAGATTGGACAGTTTGAGGTCTGTTTGTTGTTTGTTTTTATTACGACAACAAAAATTAAATAGGTTTGATCAGACTTTTTGATCAGGTTAAATTGGAAAATTGAGATTAGACTGTGTGCCTTTTGTTTTTATATTTTTTATTATGATTAAAAATTATAATTATGTTTGATTATTTGATCAGCGTTTTGATTATATTAAATCACAGGAGCTTGGGGATTGGATAATAAATCATTCAGCGATAGAACGAGACCGGGTTTGTTAAAATTGATGGCCTATTGACTTAGAAATTCTAATTTTGATCGGGGAAGGGGTCAACGTTTGTTTCTTTCCTTGTCTCTTTATATACGCCAGAGGACCCCCATCCCCATCAAACGTTATTATCCACTCCCTAAGCTCCTGTGGATTAAAGTGGAAACTAAAAACAAGATAGTTTGTCATTGTTTTCATGGACGGTTTGAAAGTTTGTCGCACAAAAATGAGTAAACATAAGACAATGAATATCAAAGTTTATTTGACTTGGTTTCAATATTGTGGTTTTATACTGCGATATTCTATCAACGTTGCCATATCTTCAGCAAAGAGAAAATGTCTAAAATTAGAACAGCGGGTGAAAGCCCTAAAAATGATGGAAATGTACATGCATTAAAAAAAAGACCAACAAAAAAACATTTTACCCCAATAAGAGACCACCTGCCTTCAGAGACCACTTTTCAGATCTCCCTTTAGTGGTCTCTTAAGACAGTTTTGACTGTAATAGACTATTAAGTGATGTGTAACTGATGCTATCCTGAAATGGTGTAACCAGGTTTTTGTTAGTAACATAAGTTGCTTTGCTTTTGAAAATAACTTGGTACAGAATATATACACTTTTTATTGTCCAAGCTGATCATGATCGTGTTATAATAGTACAAATTGCACCTACATAAAATTATTGGGAAAACCAATTGAGACATTCATTTTAAAATAAGTATAATTGATTATTAATAAAAAATGAATGTATATTTATAACAAATATGGTTTGTGCCTTTAAAATAATCCATTCTGTGTTTGGGACTTGGAATCTGAATGATGCTAGTCCAACCACCACCATGACATTGACTTGTGTTCATGAGCAAAGCTCATTGTGTAAACTGGATGGTTTGATAGTTTCAGCTTATATAAAATATTTAGTAAATAGTTAGTATTATTTTGAATGTCATTTGTCACTTATAAACAAGTAAAATGTTATGATAACTTTTTTTGTACCACATGTATTGAGCACTGTAAATGAGAAAAAATAACTAATTGTCAGGGTCATGAATTACAAAAGTGATTATTCAAATCTTATGTTGATCTTGATAATGTAATAGTATTTGTTATAATTGTACACTGGAAAATAAAAAATAATTATCCATTTGTAGCTGATGACACGATGCTAGAAATTGATACCTACTCAACTGATACCAACACACAAGAGAGAAAACATCCAGAAATGTACAGTGTCCAATGTCAAGTACCATATAATATAGTTGTAAGTGATTTATCAATGCTTTTTAGCTTGACTATTCGTGGGGGGGGGGGGGGGGGGGGGTGCTATTGTACTCGCCCAGGCATCTGTGTTGGTGTTGTTTTTTTTCAGGTTAAAGTTTTTTATCAGGTAATATACCACTCATTTGATATGAATGAAACTTCACATTATGTATAATCACTAGAATGCATAGAGATAAGAACCGTAATGCTGGGTTGCAGAGATTTTCAGAAATTAAAGGTTTTGATTTGGTACTTATTTCATCATCATATCATTGGAAATGAAGAAAAATTCACCTGTGTGTTCAACATCTTGTAGGAAAGTTATAGAGACAAGAATCACAGCGCTTTGTTGCAGTTTGGCAGAATTATTTCCCTTTTAGACTTTTGAGAAATTTTTTTTAGCAGGTTAAAGTTTGGCATTGTTCTTAGATGTTTGACAACTAGGGTCAGTTTGTGGTCCTCTCTCAGATTTGTTCTAAACCATGACTGGGGCAAAATTTGCTGGCCCTAAGCAGTCAACATTTTTATTTTAATTCTTTTCCTAACTTTTTTT
Source organism: Panopea generosa (assembly GCA_029582155.1). Lineage (NCBI taxonomy): Eukaryota > Metazoa > Mollusca > Bivalvia > Adapedonta > Hiatellidae > Panopea > Panopea generosa. The sequence continues at coordinate 5,516,751 of JAPMAH010000020.1, forward strand.
CTAAAAGTTTAATATTTTTTTCTTTTTTGTACAGTTTCAATCTTTGTTCTTTATATTTTTTTAGATTTATTTTCTTCATTTTCATGAAAGGGTATCCAGCTGCGATAAACTGTGCATGCTGTACAAGATTATTTGAACTATAGATTGTGGTACCAATATATTGCCCTCTGAGGGGAACTTAGTGCATAGGACTTTATGTCATGCTGAGTTATATAATATTAAGGCAATAATAGCCATCCATTCACTTTTTTTATTTAAAAAAACATATCTGATGATTATGTAAATTGAAGTAATGGTGAATTATTTTGCTGATTTATTTTCAACAGAAAAGCAATTATTATAGTTTAATTTTACCACCCATGAGTTTTAATTGTCTTCCATTTGGTACTTATTTCCTGAAAAACCTGTTGTTTCATAACAGCATCGAAATAGTCGCGCACTGTCCCTCCGACAGCTGTTGTTGAATTTAATATTTATATTTTATGTTGATAAGAATAACACAATTCACAATCGTTGGGGAGGCGGAAGAAGTATTTACTCCTTAATTAGTATCAGGCTCATTATGCCATTTTAAGCAAGGTTGATTTTTGTGGCTACAAAGTGACTTGTGAGTGCTGTAAAGAAAGGACTGGTGGCTCTTACATGGCATAAGACAATTAATTGAGAGAGAAATGCTATCTTTGTAGTGTTACAATGTAGCGGCAAAATTATTTAAGGTTTCATAATATGGCTTTGTATTTTTGTTAATATCCATATTTCAAAAACATTTCTAGTTTGCTCTATTCTCATTCCATAACAGTTTTATTCCAAATCATTGAATAGTGTCAATATAGTCTGTTCATCATCAATATGTTTTATTGTGTAGACTTTAGGTTAAATACATTTTTGTTCTTGCAGCAAAGAAGACACATTGCTGTGCAAGTGATGCCTTCCAGTGTTGAAATGGAAACACAGACTGAAATTTCTTGTTTTACACCTGGTATATTTTCAATTTACAATGATGCCACAATCAAACCGGATATGCCAACAAAAATCACTCTTCATTTGAGGATAGTTTCATTAGAGAAATATCTACTAATTCTAGATCAGATCCAGAGTGGAATCATAGTGATATTAATGCCACTATAAACGAAACTATTCCATATGAAGAGGAGTTAAATGAGGCCAAAGAAAGGAAATTTATTGTATTCCAGTCAAAATTAGATCAGTTATTGAACAATTGTCCTAATTGTACATTTAAAGTGAACATCACAAAAAGAGTCACTGGAACATCAGAAAATATAGCTACTTTTTGTAGTTTTTGTTTAACTGAAGGGAGTGGTGCAGTCAGCCTCAATCCCATGGACTTGCATATGGTAATTTAATTCTCTCTGCAGCAATCTTATTATACCCTGACAAACAAAGTTTGAGGGGGTATATTGGAGTCACCCTGTGGTCGGTCTGTCGGTCGGTCTGTCTGTTTCAATTTTCCTTGTCTGGAGCATCACTTGAAAAGTACTGGATGGAATTTCATCAAACGTCATACAATGGTAGAATATAATGAGAGGAAGTGCAGTGTACAAGAAACAAAACTCTATTCTTGCTAATAACAGAGTTATTGCCCTTTGATATTTTTTCTTGTCCGGAGCATAACTTGAAAAGTACCGGATGGAATTTCATCAAGCTTCATACAATGGTAGAATATAATGAGAGGAAGTGCAGTGTACAAGAAACATAACTCTGTTCTTGCTAATTACAGAATTATTGCCCTTTGATATATTTCCCTTGTCCGGACCATTACTTTTAAAGTACTGGATGGAATTTCATCAAACTTAATAGAATGGTAGAATATAATGACAGGAAGTGCAGTGTACAAGAAACATAACTCTATTCTTGCTAATTACAGAGTTATTGCCCTTTGATATATTTCCCTTGTCTGGAGCATTACTTTTAAAGTACTGGATGGAATTTCATCAAACTTCGTACAATGGTAGAATATAATGAGATGAAGTGCAGTGTACAAGAAACATAACTCTATTCTTGCTTATTACAGAGTTATTGCCCTTTGATAAAAAAATTGTTTCTTGTCAAACTGTTTTTGTCCATAAAATTGTTGTCCCTCAACATAACTCGAAAAAGTATAACATTTATTGATTGCCATGAAAGCTTGTACACTGCACAATAATTAAAAAGACTGATTTTAATTTTAACAAAACCATAAAAAAATTAACAATACAAAAAAATCAATCCATAACATTTCTTTTATTAAGTATTTTTTATGTCTGGAGCATAACTTTAAAACTATTGGATATAATTTAATAAAACTTCATACAATGGTAAACCATTTTCTGTCATGGCGGCGTTCGGGGGTATTCATCACCTTCAGTGATAGCTCTAGTTTAGTGGTAGTAGTGCAACTAGAGTCATTAACATTTTCAATCATGCAGGGATTGCCTGTTTTTGTCAGCGTACCTATAGTTATCTGCAGGAATTGTATTAATACCATCTATAATGTCAGTATGGCAGCTCCATCAAGACCAGCAATTTGAAGAGATGAGAACGTTGTGCAAGCCAGTAAAATTGGGTGGTGATGCTCGATGTGACTCTCCGGGACACACAGCCAAGTATGGATCCTACTCTGTTATGGACCTTGAAACCAACAAGATATTGGATGTTCAACTTGTACAGGTAATTAAATTTTATTGATTTTATATATTGTTCAGTTTGGCTCATCTCGGAAATAGTCTGACTAATTAATGGAGGTCATCAAACTATGTGTTTTATATTTAATGAAAATAAGAAAAAATATATGACCAACAAGAAAACAGATTTCAGGGGATGGTGGAGTGCACTATCCTATGACTGGCCTATAAATATCTTGGCAAGAGCCCTTTTTTGGCCGCATTTTAAACATATTATCAATCGAGTAACCTCCGTTAGTTGATCAATATCACCAATCACCATGATGCTTAAATTTATTGATATTGGGCCAAATGGTTGTAATTCCATGCGTTTTGATAATTTGAATAATTGATCATGTTGACTAGGTGCAAACTAGCGGTAAAAAAGTTTGTTAATAGAAGTTGTTTTGCCAAATAGGGGGAAATGTTAACTATTTGTACTTGTGCAAAAGGCTAAATATCAACTTTTTTGTAAAGGGCGAAAATCTGGTACCTGATATGTCCACGTAACCTTCAGATGTCCAACATATTTACGATATATCTTGTATGCATATAGAAAGTTGCATTTGTATCCAGTCTGTTACTGTGTCATGTATTGTTTGATTTTAAAACTGATTTTTTATTGAGAGATTTTTAAATAACTAGACACAAATGATCACCATGACATGATGCTATGTCTTGCACAAAATCACGATCCTTAGTTCTATAGTGAACAATATCTTTTTTACACTTTTTATGGCAGGTATTTTAGTCTGCGTCATGGCCATTCGTCAAGTTATTTTTCTGTTATCTTTGTCACGAACAAGTAAATATTTAAAGAAGTTAAAAAAATAACTAAACAAAGTTTTTATTCTCTGTTGAGTGTTAGATGTCGAATATTAATTTGATGACAATAGGAAAATGTCTGTTTCAGAGCAATGAAGTTAATAACTCATTTTGGATGGAGTTGGAAGGCCTCAAGAGGTGTTTGTTGAATATGGAAGAAGAGCGTTTTACCGTTTCACATCTGGTCACAGACCGACATGTGCAAGTTAAGAAGTGTATGAGGGAGGAGCACCCAGAGACTGTCCATTGGTTTGATGTCTGGCACGTTGCCAAAGGTACAGAAAATTTAATTTGAGTACTAGAAACACGCATCTCAGCAAGTAACTGCTAACTTTCCAACTTAATCAACGGTGAGAGAAGAATGACAGAGACATGGCTGGGCTGGGATTCAAACTCACAACTCCTTAACTGACTCTGATGCACTACAAGCCGAGCTAACAGGGCCCTGTTATTAATATATAAAAACACATGCAAAGAAAGAGTATATTGTGAGTATCCATTTAGATAACAACTTCATTTAAAGTTTTGCTGTAGTTCACTGATTCACAGGTTCACTTGTTGGACTCTAAAAAATACCCACTCGATACCAGATCTAATCTTGAAGCCTATTTGAGAGTGGTTAATATAAAGCTGAGCTTACTTTACAATTGAGCTGAAATAGATTTATTTAAACTAAAGTTACATAGTTTAAAGTTATTCATTTAACATTACTTGTGTAACAAGTTATTACAACTTATAGGCCGCAGAACCTCAAATAAGATGCGTAATTGCATATATGACAAATGTATAAAAATTTGGTTGATATGCAATAAAGTTCTTTTACGTGCGTCTCAATTTAAGCAATGAGTTTTAAGCTAAATTCTATTTTTATGTGCATAAATAAGAATTGATCTTCATTGCACTTATTTATTGACTCGCCCCTGTAAATAAAAATAGCTGAATGGTTTCAACTGAACTGGCTTCAGTGATACGTTTTAACGGTTATAATGGTAATTTAGTCTGTGTAAATAATGTACAAATTGTAACAATGTAGGTAAGAAGTTTGATTTATCATTGATACTAAAATCCATCGGGGTCTCCGATAGCCCGGCCATACTCCTGCTGCAGGGAAAAGACACATGTTGGGTTGGTTATTGTGAAATCTTGTGGTGTTTATATGCACTTCCTTATCTCAATCATTATGCATTGCCACTTACATATTTGATAAGAAAATATTGGAATAGTCAATAAACTGACAGGTAATTTAGTTCATTAATGACAAAAAATAGATGATGTTTCTGCTAATGTAACTACTCAGCAATGATCTATAAGATTTCAAAAGATTGACTGATTGAATATTTAGCATCATATTGATGCCATCGAGCCTAACAGACAATCAGTTAACCTTACCAGTGTTTCTTGGGATCCTGGAAGGCTGTCCAGTACTCAAGCACACCACACCTCCACAAGTAATCAATAACATTCCAACTTGAATCAGTGGCGACAGACAAATGATAATTAGACGCAATGTCATATATCAACCATCACAGAGATTTGGGCCAGACGTGGTTGCAAACTCGCGACCCGTGGATTAATAGTCATATGCTATAACTACTGAGCTAATCCGACCAGGCCCAAAGATTGAGCAGCAAATTAATTGATACAAGATAAAAGGCAAAATGGAAATATTGATGTCCATTTGAACAGCTAAACACAAAATATCCAAGTTTGCAATTACTTGTTATGCAGCTACTTGTGTTAAGCAGCCAAGCATGTTAGTTTTATATTTACAAGTGTGTTAGTTTTATATTTACAGCCAAACTTGGTCTGCATTTAACAACCACATGCTCTATAGTACCTCGCCACTGTATGCTGCAGCTGAACACACATTTAGTTGTAAATCATTTGCACAATACTCATCACTATTTTGAAAAACTGTTGAATATTCATCTACTCTGATTTTGATGGGTAATTACTACTCATCAACTTAAAACATTATCTGGGGCTCTGTAGGTGTACATCACATTTAAACTTCCTTGGTAAAAAACATTTTTATGCATGCAGGTAAAATTGCCTTCCTCGTGTATGCCCATGGCAGAGAACCGGACATATGATAATTCGTCAAGAGGTTTATTTATGAAATCACATAATTTTTATAAATTACAGGCATATTCAAAAAAATGGAATCTGCTAGAAAGAAGAGAGGTTGTGAGAAGGTAAAGTTATGGGCCTGCTCTATCAGTAACCACTTGTACTGGTGTGCAGCTTCTAGTGATGGTGATGGTGAAATGATTAGACAGAACTGGACGTCTATCCTCAACCATATCCAGGACATACATGAAGGACATAGAGACAAATTCCCAACCTGTCAACATGATGATATTGGTGAGAGGCAGTGGATGATAAAGGGTAAAATTAGTTAATCAGATATTTTTTTACACATTCATTGCTAGGTTATCTTATAAGTTTTCAAATCAACACTGCTCCCAAGGCAAACAATGCTCTTTGACTGAATATAATAAAAATGTAAACATACTGTATGTATAAAGTATGGCAATACAGCTATTTTCTCTGTTAGATTATTTTCTTGCTTTATTATAATTCAGCTCATTATTTAGCTCTAATGGCCAAAAGACAGCAGGGCTTATATCATGGTAAATTGTCCATTGTCTGTCCGTCTGTTAAACCTTTTTTTGTACACACAATAGCACCTTCTGTTTTAGCTCAACTTGCCAAAGGTCAGCAGGACCTATGGCACGGTAAATTGTCCGTTGTCAGTCCGTTAACCTTTTCCTTGTAGAGGTGGCACCTTCATTTTTCATTGAATCTTAATCCCAAACTTGCATATCAGACAACTTCTTGAACCAACGTCATTTGACCACAAATGCCCCCGCCACAGGGCTTATAAGCACAATTTTAGCAAAATTTTAAGAACCATTTTCTCTGAAAGTTCAAGGCCTAGACCTTAGATATTTGACATGTAGCATCTGTTGCCAGTGGAGCGTTCAGGTCTATGTTCAATCAAACATATTTCTGATATAACTAATACACTAAATTTGTCACCTTACCAAGAAGGCTTTGTACTGTATCAATATTAAAGTAACTCGCTACAATTTTGATAAAACTTCACTTAATTCTATTTCTGTAAATTATATGTCTACATGATACATGTAAATTACATTTGATAAAAATAGTTTTGTTTCTGTTTTGGAAAGGGGTCTTACTTTGTAAAATGCGTAAAAGTATTTGATTTCACATATTTCTCATCACATTCACGTCTTCCGTGGCCTAGTGGTTAAAGTGTCGGCATCAGAAGTGGGAGGTCGAAGGTTCGATTCCCAGGGAAGCACTTGGATTTTTTTCTGATTGGGCCGGTTACTCACCCAGCAGCTAGTTGAATTGATGGGTACAGAATGTCTAACAGCCTGACACCTGGCAATGATAGCTTTCGGGAAGTAACTGTGTACAACATAAAGGTGTCTCATAAACCCACTGTGGCTGGCCGTTGGCTGGTGACACTATAATAAACAAACATTTTACTTCTACTTTTTACTCGTTTGATGACATATTTTATTTTTATCAGTCTCGGATGGATAACGTTTTAAAAGGTAATCATTTCAAAAATTAGTGTGACTTAACTACTTGTAAAAAGAATATAAAATGTCATTGCTTTGTATGCAGGGCTCAAGCCATACAAAGAACTGCGACAAATAGTGGAAAACAAGGTTCTTCTGAAAGATGTAGTGAAGCTTTTACCAGCCCAGCAGACCTCTTCCCTGGAGTCCTACCACAAAGTAGTTTGCCAGTTTCTACATTACGATCATCCACAGATGCAAGCAAGGTAAACAATACATTCATATCTTTTTAATATTATACCGAATGCGTCCATCCTTCAAAGACATTAAAAAAATTGGACTATTATTAATTTCAGGTTGTGAGAGTGACACGGGCAGCATATACTTTGCCCCACCCCCATCCCTGGTTTAGACCCCGCACCGCCACCAGTCCCTTTCACACTCTTCTTTACATTTTGGCTTGTCATGCATATGGTTTGAAACCCATTTTTTAATATATCTGATATTATTTTCTTAATAAAATGTTCAAATGTCACAAAAATATTGGAGTAAATCACAACCATTTCTCCTATATAGTATCCAACCAGAAAGTGATCAATTTTGATCGGGGGTGGGTGGGTAGCCACTAGTTCAATCAAACATTCTCCCACAAATTTTAACTGGCAGTGGAGGTTCTGGGTTTGAAATCCCATTCATTTTACATCTGATACTACTCCAACCAGCAGAAAACACCATATTCTCTCAGTGCTCACAATGCATGACATATTGGGTTTAAAACCCGTTTTTTTTGCTCAACCATTCAGACAATAAAGAGAGCTATTCTACTCACCTGGTTACACCGTGGTTAAGTTTTGCATGTAAGCCCCTATCTTGGTAACAATTGCATGTATTGACTTGATACTCCCAGTTATCAAACCTACTAGAATAACTAAGTAATATATAACTCTTGCATTAATATAATGCAAAGTATTTCCCTTGCTTCACTTAGAAATTTGGTTAAAGTGTTGTGTGCAAATACTGTGGAGTCCATATCACAACAAACACTCAATGCATTTAACTGAAACCCAACAGCTTTTGCATGTATTGAACTGAAACTTCATATAAAGTATTGCAGTTATAAGGTCTTCTCAATTTAGTAAGTTAGATAACTCTTGTTTGTTTGGATTTGTCATCAGTCTTAATAAAATTTGTACTTTTGTGACATATTTGTATAGTCAAGCGCGCTGTCCCTCCAACAGCTGTTGTTAGGTCACCTGAGATTTTGTCTCATGGACCTTTTGCGATTGCCTTTTGTCCCTCGGCAGAAGGGTATACATTCTTAAATACTCTCTCCTCAGGTTGCCCCCCCCCCCCCTCCCCCACCCACCCTCACTTCCACACAAATAATAAAATAAATGTCAACAAAAAATCAAATTTCAGTCTGAATTGTTTAATAATTTACAGATTTTGTCTAGCTGTATTACATTTTAATGAAAATCAAAATAGAGACCAGAGTTACAGATTAGACAATGAGAAGGGGTAGAGAACATGCAGTTGCAAAAGATGTAAAGGTCAAACAGACATTTGGTATGTATACCAATACTAGTTTTGTTATTTTTATCAGTCAGAATAGGTCCTCTGTAGTCTGGTAATGAGATTGGATTATCTCACACCGCTGAGGGTGGGGGTTAAAAGTTCAGCTCATTAAAGAAATTTATTATAGAAAGTTTGCCAGATACTTTGGATTGACTGTTGTTCTTATCAGATTAATAATAAAATTTATTAATAGTTTGGAGCAGCAGAAATAGCACACTTTCAAAAAATATGAAGATGGAAAAGTGAGTCTAAACCAATAAATTCTTTAAATAACTTTAAACTATTTTTAAACAGAATAGGTATTTGTGAGAATACATATTTTATGTATTCGGTCATACACTATCTATTGTAAATATTGATGTAACAACCTTAGAATTTTTGCTGTTGGCAAACTATCTATATGAAAATATTTCGACTGTTTGAATTAATGGCTGAAGTGTTACTGTTACAGTTTGAATACAAAAATGGACAACATGAAACTTTCACAGATTTTTTAATATGTTCATGGCAGTTCAATGAAATAATAGAATTCTCATGGCTCAGTTGTAGAGCATGGAACCCATTGTTGTGTGCTATATGGTAGCCACTGCCATGTGTGGTGTACTTTATACTAGTTGTAGAAAGGAAAACGTAAAGAGTGATTTATCTATGTTGTCATAATTCCTTTTGACAATCGGTGTAAAATGAATATTAAACAAATAACAGAAATCATTGTAACATAAACAGTTTTTATTTTGTTTAAGTATACGCTAAAATAATTTAGGATCACACATGGAATTAAAATAGTTCTACCAGACTAAGATATGTATACTAAGATATGTATACATATATACTTAAACAACAAGTTTATTCAATTAAAAATACATTGAAAATGCCATTGAGTAAATTTAAAACCAGATACAGCATGTCTCATGAACTTTCTTTAAACTTTTAATTTGAATTATTGGCATTTTCTCTATCTCATTTAACAGCATTCAAATTTTCTAACAATAACAAGCTAATAACGTGCCAATATATAAATATCACATTCCTGTCAGGGCGATATTGAAAATTGTAAACCTGAGAATAATATAATTTTTCGACGGTTGACAGTTTTCAAAACCGCCCTCACTTCAATGTGATAATTATTTTATTATACCGAAAAAAGACTTAAGGAGTAACATTTATACGTAGAATTGTGTTTATTTATTGAGGTGCTTGATAGTCCAATGTTTTTTTGTATATTTTGTGAACACAATTACATGAAATGTGTTAGTGGCACACTCTTTTTTATTGTAAATAAAATTACTTCTGTTTTATTAAATTAAATTGAATAATCTACTGGTTGAAACAAATCTATACTAAAAACATGATTTGGGTTTGGGAATTTTGATGTAAAATGTTGATGTTTAATTTTTCAGAACTTGTACATTAAAAGATTCTTGTAATGTTTGTCAAATGTCTATATTTAGAAATGCTGAAAATGTAATCTCAGTAATTGCGCCTATCAGAAGATATAACAAAATTATTCAATGGTTGCTGTTGTGGCAATACTGCTTTTATTTGCTCCATTTTAAATCATGTTTTGCTGTAAAACTTATTGTGCCGGGCAATATTAAAAACTATTGACTGATCGGGTATGGGTTATTTAACTTAAGAGACTTAAATTGAGGTATAATAATTAATTATAGCACATGTTCTCACAGATGTCATATGTGAACTATATCATGAGATCAATATTGTCTTTATGAGTATTGTAAAAACTTGCAAAATCAAAGTGAATAATAATGAAGTATTGAAAGCAAGTATTTCAAACTTCCCTTTTATGTAAATACATGTACTTTCAAAACCTAAGTTATAATAGCAATTTATAGTTTGAAAACATATTGCTCAATGTATATATATTATTTCCTGTTGTTCATTTTAAAATCTAACATATTTGTTTATTGTTTACAATTACGTTTTCTTTTGATGATTAATTGTTTTTCCTAACACATCATGTGCATTGTGTAAATCTAGCACCAATTCAGTATTTAAGAGTGGACTTCTAATTATTGAGAGAGATGTTAAATAACAGAGGTATATATTGTAATACTTTTTGGACATTGTTGTTGGCTGGAAAAAATTTCAGACAGATAGGAATTACCGTCAGGACTTTGTAAATTTACTTTTATAACTTGTTATTGTAAACATAAATTTGGATTCCAGCCATTATTATATATACTGTGTTAACATTTAAGTTTTATTCACTGAAATACTATTTTATTGGACACTGCTTTTAAAGTGTGATTTTGAGTGGATTTAATATTACTGGATACCTGTAATTGTAACACTGTAATTTTTAATAATCAATATAATATACGTTTGAAACTTTATTTGTCAATAAACAGTGTTAACCAAATTAAAACTGTTAGAATTTAACATGTGTTGTTATATTTGGTGTCTGTGACCTTCAACGTAATAAATAGAGTGTATTCAAAATCATCAATTCTGCACCATACTTCACATTTAAAAAAAACTGTCGCACATCGCATGTTCTTGTCTGCAAGTGGAGTGTTTGGTCCAGTGTTGGAGCACTGAACCCATGATCTGAGGGTTGTGGGTTCGGTCCTCCACCACAGCTATGTGTCATGTCTTTCAGCAATACACTTCCGCATATGCTTAGTACTGGTTCTACCCAGGAAGACCTGGAGCATAAGTTGTAAGAATTTTACAATCGAAGTCAAATGAATAAGTTTAAGTTATTTGTCTTCTCACAGCCAACCGGAGTAACAACGACCAAAGATAATTCACGGCTTAGTAAAAGTATACAAACTTTTATTATGGTGATATCCTTCATTCTAAATCATTCCTCTTTCAACATAAAGAAAGGTATTATTAAATTTACCACTTTTCAACTTTCAAGACTGACTGCAGGTTCTGTGATTGCATGTTATATATATGTAAAAAAAAAATATATACACACATAAACCATATATAGAGACAAGGCGCGATAGCATGGGGTACAAGAACGTTGGGGTCAAAATTGAAATTATCCATGTTCTTCCCCTTGTCTCTATATATTGTTTATGTGCGTATATATATTTTTTTTACATATAAGTACTTGAATTTCATAAAAAACATATAAAAAAAATAAATATAAATATATATTATTTAAAAAAAAAATTTTTTTATTAAAAAAAAAAAATCCCCTCTATCATAGCATGTGATGGATCCCTGTGGGTGCATACTGATGTAATTGGTAAACAATTAACGCTAATCACTCACATGAGCTTGGGGAGTGGATAATAATATTTAATGGGGGTGGACAGGTCTCATAGCGGTCAGTATCTATATATACGCTAAGGGGACCTGCCCACCCCCATTAAACTTTATTATCCACTCCCCAAGCTCCTGTGTAATCACTGAGTATAATTATGCCTGTCATTACATAGAAATACAATTATTTTTTCGTTGTAAAGTTGGTTTTATTTAATAATTTTATTATAATCGCTGCCGAATATAAAAATTGCCAACGAAATGGTCAATATATATTTTTTTCATGTGCTGAAAGGGCACGGCACTGCTCTTACCATTCGGACGGATCCGTTCCAGGTAAATGTTGAGGGTCGGTTTCTTCCTCAGATTCGCTCTCAGATGACGAATATTTCTCGTGACTGGCGTTAGCCTGATTCCTTAAAACCATCGGTTCGAACATATATGGCTGTATTCCGTCATTTAAGTCCAACCCTTCAATTTCACCGAGATCGGAATCGTACTCAATATCCATGTTGTTTACCTTTATAAAATGGCGGCTCGTCATGATTTACGTCACAGTGTTATGGGAAATAAGGGGATATAAGCGAGGCAATGTTTCGTAATGTTGCTCTTTTACAGTATGTATTACATGTATTTTTAAGTACTTCGGATTGAAATAAAAAATCGAAAAAGTGTATTTCGTCAATGTTTTAATGATGTCTATTGATTTTTAAAGCTAAATTGAGGATTCAATTTCATTGCTTATGACCTTTAAACCTTTACTCCATATGTGCAAACAAAGCTGGCAGCGCCCACAGTCCGGCCTCCACAGTCACATTGTAAGATGATTGTGTTCAGCTCTCCAGAGATGAATCGTGCTTGAATTTTCTGTTCAAAGATAAACAACTGGAAAGATCCATCTGTGATTGAAATCATACTGTTGGTTATTTTGCGGTAAGAATCGTTATACACATATTTATTGAAGCCCTTATAGATACATCATAATCATAATGCAGGGTCAGATTCAGAAGTTCTATGTAGCTGATATATCTATCTTCTCGTACTGCAACAACCTCTTGCAAGGATAAGGTACACTGTATAGTCATTTGAACCTGAACAGCTGAAGCTGAAAGGGGTTCAGTGCCTAGTAAATATCAGTTTTATTTGGGGATGGGGGATGATGGGGTATTTGCTAGTAAGGAATCATTTACAGTCAATACATGTCCAAATTAAGTGACATTAAGATTCATGTAAACTATTGAAGCTCTAAATGAGACCATAAGTTTTACTAGATTATCTTAGTTTGATTGGGAAGAAAGCTTCACTCCTATATGAATTGCACTTGAGTTTGTTTCCTGGGTAGAACAAGTACCGAGGATTAATTTTTGAAAGGCATCAGGTCGAGTAGGGGATCAAACCTGCAACCTCTAGCATGAGTGGCCGGCACTATCCACTACACTACCGCCTGCTTAAATTGAAACCTACCAGGTTGAAGTTAAAGGTTAAGTCACACAATATAAAAAGTGGTGTTGATGTCTGGTCTGTAATTTTGCCATTATACCCACTGCAACAAAGTTTTCATGGGGTATTAAACCAGTACTGGTTTCATAATGATTGGGAGTACTGAGTGTTGATTTTTGAAAGGCAATGAGTCGAGTTGCAGATCAAACCTGCAACATCTGGCATGAGCAGCCAACACTCTATCCACTGTTGAGGTCACACTAAAAGGCTCAATAGCTTTTCACATAATATAGAAAGTGGTATTATGGTCGTGTGTAATTTTGCCATTATACCCACTGCAACAAAGATGTAGAGAGGTATACTGGTACTGGTTTCATAATGACCATACATAGATAAAATACTGTCTAGCCTGTACTCCTTTCTTGATACATGGATCTTATAAATTGTCCATAGTTGTTGCCAATGGATATTAATTAAAAGAGTGTATAAAATACTAAAAAGTTTGCCAATTCAGTGTGGGTTTATTTAAGTCTGCGTATTGGTGACAGTTTAAATTTTACAAATTTAATATTTAAAAGCAAACATTTTGAAGCTAAAATTACTCTTAAGACTTACAATAAAACAGGATTGTGATGATAATTAATGTACAGTGCTTAAATGTAGCTTCAAAATGCATCCTTATAGTACAATGAAGTACATCTGTCTTTAAGATGGAAGATGTTGGTTCAATCCCAACTGAGGATATCTGTTGGAGGCTTCTTGCTATGCATTGTAAATCAGTTTCGAATTTATGAAATTAATGAGGGTAGTGAAAAAAGCTTTTATTTTTAAGTAAGTTTTGTGTTTATTTCAGGAATGATAGCATAATTTTGAGTTTGATCCGGTGATGAAAAACAGGCTAGTCTGAAGCTTGAACTTGGCTAGGCAATGTTTTTATGCCCCCGCCATTTTCAATAGAGGGCATATAGTATCACCGCTGCCCGTACGTACGGAAATATATCTTTAACCAAATTTGGTGTGTGACTTCACATTCCGGTAATACAGGTCAAGTTCTTATTTCGTTCCGGTCTGATGATTTTTAGCTCTACTGGCCAAAGGCTTATGCGATGGCGCGTTGTCTGTCGTCCGTCGTCTGTCGTCTGTTAGCAGCACTTTCTCTGAAACAACTAGGCCAATTAAACTGAAACTTCACATGCATGTTTCTGTTGCATAGGAGACTATCTGAAATTCAAGATGGCCGCCGTTACTAAAAATAGTCCAAAACTTAAAAAATCTTCTTCTCATGAACGGCCCAACAGATTTTCAAAATGTTTATGTAGTAATGATGACCAACTATAGTTTTGTTAGATTTGTTCAAATGGTGTCCCTAGGATTAAATATGATCCCGCCCCGAGGGTTCAATTAGGGGACACGTCATTATATTATTATTTTTTTATTTTTTTTAAAATGGAAATGATTTTGCCTATATCTTCACAGAAGCATTGTTTGGTGAAGGAGGTTCAGATTTGTAAAAATGACTGGGTTCCACTGTCTTAAGGAGTCAGGAGGGGCCCCAAAAGGATAAAAATTGGGAATTACTAAAATAGTTTTCTTAAGAACCGGTATGTTAGATTTGTTCATATTTGGTATAAATTATCCCTATGTGTAGGGGTTTGATTGCAGGTAAGAATTAAGGGGCTAAAATTTATAGGGGCCCTGTAAGGGGACTTACAATTTTACATAGGGATACTATGGGAAAACAGAAAATTCTCTTTTTCTTTCATCTATTCTGAAACCACTAGGCCAATTAAACTGAAACTTCACATGCATATTTCTGTTCCATAGGAGACTATACAGAAGATTTTTTTTTCTATCTGAAATTCAAGATGGCCGCCGTTACTAAAAATAGTCCAAAATTTAAAAAATCTTCTTCTCATGAACGGCCCAACAGATTTTCAAAATGTTTATGTAGTAATGATGACCAACTATAGTAATGTTAGATTTGTTCAAATGGTGTCCCTAGGGTTAAATATAACTCGCCCCGAGTGTTCAATTAGGGGACACATGTCATTATAATATATATTTTTTTTAAATGGAAATGATTTTGCCTATATCTTCACAGAAGCATTGTTTGGTGAAGGAGGTTCAGATTGTAAAAATGACTGGGTTCCACTGTCTTAAAGGGTCAGGAGGGGCTCCAAAAGGGTAAAAATTGGGAATTACTAAAATCGTTTTCTTAAGAACCGGTATGTTAGATTTGTTCATATTTGGCATAAATTATCATTATTTGTAGCAGTTTGAATGCAGAAAAGAATTAAGGGTATAAAGTTTATAGGGGTCCTGTAAGGGGACTTAGAATTTTATATAAGGAAACTATGGGAAAACAGAAAATTCTCTTTTTCTTTCATGAAAACCGAAAATTCTCTTTTTCTTTCATCTTTTCTGAAACCACTACGCCAATTAAACTGAAACTTCACATGCATGTTTCTGTTGCATAGGAAACTATACAGAAGATTTCTTTTTTTCGATCTGAAATTCAAGATGGTCGCCATTACTAAAAATAGTCCAAAACTTAAAAATTCTTCTTCTCATGAACGGCCAAACAGATTTTCAAAATGTTTATGTAGTAATGATGACCAACTATAGTTTTGTTAGATTTGTTCAAGTGGTGACCCTAGGGTTAAATATGACCCCGCCCCGATATTTCTATTGCATAGGAGAATTTCAAAAAGTGCTATGACCACTTTGAGTCAGTAAAGCGTCCTCAGGCCCTCTTGGGCCTCTTTTTGATGGAGTTATGCCCTTTTTTGGACTTAGATTATTGACAAATGTCAAGAATTTGTTTCCGCTCGATATTTCTTGAAGGATTGGATTCATTTGATTCATATAAGGTAGAAAGATGTATTGTGATAAACTACAGCTCAAGTTTGATTTCCGTCTAAATCCCTGCATGTTTAATTAAGTGTTCTGGGCTCTGTTTTTTGTGTTCTGGCCTCAGATTGGCTGATAGTTTCCGACCTCTAAAGTCTTAATTTATGGACCGATTTTGACAAAAAATTATAATTGGCTTTATATCAACAAGACCCAGGTCATGTTCGACAATGGATGGAATTGGCGCATATTAATTAGGTGATCTGGACTCTGATTGGTTACGGTTTCTGACCTCTTGCTGAAATTTGCGATAGCTGCCATCTACAATGTAGCTACAAAACGGGGGCATCTGTGTCCCATGGACATATTTCTTGTTCATCTATCGATGAAAACTCAAAATTTTACTTTCCATTCTTGTATAATTTACAACATATTTTCAAACTATTTCAGATGAAAGAATATTTATGATGTTATTTTTTTATATTAAAAATTCAGGAATATACATGTATCTAGCTACCAATTCAATGTCATTGTTTGAACAGCAGCTTTGTCCACAATCATGTTGAATAAGTGCAGCCATGCATATTTTCATGGCTACCTAGACTACAGTAAATATTGCCTGAAACGTTATGTCCTACAAGCAAAGCAACATCATGGTGCCAGTGAAATGCAAACTGGTACTTTTTAGCACTTCCCAACTTCAACTGATTTTCATAAAGAAATGAGAGCAGTTTCTATATAGTTGATACAGACTGAATGATTGTATGCAATCATTTAAATATTTTTTTTATATATATCTTCACCTCACTGAATGGAAATTATATGGGGTTTTGAAAATTTAAACCATATTAAACATTTAAAACAAAAGTCTACTTCATTGCACAATTAAAAACCTTTATATGAAAAATTAATGGAAGTTTATCAGTTTGTCAAAGGTCAGACTTGAACTGACATCTCACTCCTAGAAGGAGGTTGTACTTTCTTGTACTACAAAGACTTTCTCCCTGATAGACTTCCTGTGTCAATCTGAATAAAAAGTATAACTTCTTTTCTGTATATCAATTTCTATAATAAAAAAACATATTTAATATTGATACACAGAAGTTACAGAACAAATGTTTTTAAACCACTCTTTAATTAATATAAACACAAACAAACACTGTCATTTTTTTCTCAAAGAATAAACGCTTGTTGAGACTTCAGTGTGAGCCTTTAAGATAAATGCATATACTATACATCAATCTGTATCAGTATGGTTTATTGAGTATGGCTACCATCACAGACCAATTATGGGGTGAATAAATCAAAGACATTTACAATTCTTTGAGTGATCAAAATAAAAAAATAACACACACAACAAGTCCTACTCTGTTTGAAATGAACACAGATATATTATCATATATATATATTTTTCAAAAATATCAGTTGTACAATGTAACATTATAATATCAATTAGTCAATGAAAGTGAAAAAACAAGTATTTAAAATATTGTTTTATGATAAAATTATCTTGAACTTATTTATTTTACGTTGACTGTGAAGCAAGTTCTTACAACTTATACAAATATTGAAGTCGTTCTGGGAAGAAGCAGTACTAAGCATCAGTGTGGGGATTAAACATCTTGCTCAAGGACATCACACATATACGTATATGACTGGGGATCCACAACCCTCCAGTCCTGGGTTTAATTGATCATGCACTCCATATTTAATATTTAGAGAAACCATAGCTTAACAGTGTACTTTGGACACTAATATTGTTTTAGTCAGGTCAGATGCCAGAAGTTTTTACACAACCAGTATGATATAAATATTTATGTCAATGTAAAGTTTTCATTTTGGGTTTAGTATTCATTATCAGGTTTAAATCCATATTCTTCACACAAAAAGGTCAATCAAGGATTGCCTAATTTGTCCTCTGTTTTCATTATTTGGCCCTTCAAATAAATGGTCATCATGGTCATCCTCTTCAACAATATCTTGCATAGGTAAGTTTAAGTCCATGCACATATTATACAAACGTATACAACAGTCTAGAACCTGGCTACTTTCACTGGAGTAAAGGGTAATCAATCACCACTTTTATGCAGACACCAGTTAAAATAACAATAAAGTAGTGTAAGAATCACGACACTGCCTTTAAAAATATTAGATCAACCATTGATACAGGCGTGCATACAGTAAAAGTTGTTTCATCTTAGGTTAAAGTCAATCAGTATTTAGGTGATGTCTATTTTTAAGATGGGGATTTCATTTCAAGTTTACCAATCCAATTTAAAAAACGATTTTGTCACATTTTGGTGGATTGACCCACCAAACCATTATTTATTAATGATAATGAGATGCCTTTTATCCATTTTAATAACTTTTTTTTATTTTTAAGACATTTATAGCGTTTTTTTTTATATACTACCTTTAATGCTGAGTTTGATTATTTCATACTGATCTTCTTTGGCAAATCGCTCTGACAATTAATTGATTACTTGTGTATTGGTGTTTCAAATATTCTCACCTCTTCCTCTGCCTGTGTTTCTAATTGGTAGCATGAAAATATGGGGATGGGTATAGAACTCATTCAGGGTAGACATTTTACAAAATAGATAACAACAATGCATGAACATTACCTGAATTCAGGTTGTGATTGAACCAGGTTAATTAGTTTTATCAAGCATGCATATCATACAGTATAAATATAATTTACAAATTTATGAAAAAAAAACAAATACTTACATCAAAATGATCACTTATCTAAAATATTTTATTAGTCTGTTAATTGCTCTGAACATCACAGTTTGTCATATATGATGAAAATGGAAAACGACATATATGTTAATAGAATAAACTGGGTCTCACAAGTGAAAAGTATATTATCCACATTTGGATTTTACGAAATCTGGTATGCTTAAAGCGTAGGTGACACAAATAACTTCCTTAGCCTTTTTAAACAGAGATTAAAATATGTTTTCATACAGAACTGGATTGCAGAACTTAATGACTCAACTAGAGCACTATTTTACCGTTCAGTAGCAACTTTTGAATTTAAACCTTATCTTGACATTGTAAACATTTCAAAATATCGTGTTGCATTATCAAGACTCCGTCTTTCCTCCCACAGATTGAAGGTGGAAAGCGGTCGATGGAGAAAACCAATTAGTGTACCCTTCAATGAAAGAATGTGTAAACAGTGTAATATGCTAGAGTACGAAAACCATTTTCTAATCAAATGTGTAAATTTTATTGAACTGAGAAAAATCTACTTAAAACCATACTATTGGAAAAAAACAAGTTATTTTAAATGTGTGCAACTACTAACTACTGAAAATAAGTCCGAAATGAAAAAGTTAAGTGTTTATGTACATAAAGCTTTTAAATTAAGATTGCTCATTAATAAGTTTATATTCTCACCTTGAAATCAGTAGACCTACTTGCATCCTGTGATTGTTACATGATTATCGTCAATAGTAAATCGTACAATTCAAAATTACAAGAAATGTTCTCTCCCGCGATCTTTGACCATCAAATATATATTTTATTTCTTCTCAATGTTCAAATGGTGAGCATATACACTATAATTTATTATAAATGTCTGCCATATACCTGTTTATCATGTTTGTGTGTATTATTGTATAAATGTTCATGGGCCATTGTTGGCTTAAACAAACGAAATGAATATATATATATGTTTCACAAACTTTCAGTACCTTATCACAGTATAAACCATTACAAGTTGAGTACCTTATTCTACTTGAAAACTTATTATCACTAGTTTGTAACTTCAGGTATGTAATTTGAATAAATAAACATTTAAAAATATTATATAGTTTATGCTGACCAAAGACCTTGTGGACATGTCAGCCAGTATTTCACCCAAGCCAATGGCCATACCAGATCCTCCCAATCCAGCAAACTCCGTCATCAGGAGAGCATACGAACAATAATATACATTGTTGACAAAAGACAAATGAAAAAATGTAATACTATACAAATTGAAACATATATAAAGTAACGATAATTTACAAATGACAAAACGATATACAGTAAATTTGATAGCCATAATATCATGCACGCGTGCGCGAAGTAGTGGTGTAATTTTTTTTGGACAGCAGATAAATGGAATATTATTGGATTTAAATAAAAAATTACGTTTTTCAAGAAGTTGTGCTGATGACTATAGTAAAGTTAAGTACTGTTTGTATTCATGCGGGCCAGGTCGTAGGTGATCACGGGGTATTTGACAACACACTGTCATGTACTGTTTCGTCGCCAAATATTGCTTATACAGAAATGTGTCACGATGATTAACAAACATCTTTAAAGAAGCCTTTTGTTATAGACTCAGATGCTACCATACGTAACGCTGATGGTGAATTGGAGAGTGTTAGCATCAGTCGTATTGACAATGACTCACCTATGTGTGACAGGTTACCTGACATGTCACGTGATCTGTCTCAGACGGTTTACCATTCTGTGGGGGATTCTAATACACCCTCGAGCAATCAGGTGCCCGGCTTATCAAAGGATCAGCTAGAGCAGATTGTATCTACATTTCGTGGGCTCCCTTCTTCCATGTTTACTGGGTGGATAAAACGCGCCTACGCATCATGTGATGGCAAAATGGAAGCATATAGGTCCGATTTATTCGATCTAGTGAAGCAGATGGAAGGATATCCTTACCCTAGTGCTAAGATGAAGAAGCGAGTTCAAACAAAGCAAGGAAACACTCTCGCTGATAAATTGTCACATGACATTCATACACTCGTGTCTGTTTTAGAGAACGACGGGTTTAATTCTAATGGAATGAAAGAACTGATGAGTAATCGTAAATCAGTGAATCGATCAATGTCAGTGCCTGCTATAAACGAAGAGGCACAGTCAACTCCTTCTAAATTGAATAGACATACCCAGTATGATTCACATTTACAGGAGTCGCTATTCAGCTTGAAAACAGATTGTCTTAACCATAAACAGAAGTAACATGCAAACGAGGCTGCGCGGTCTAAACAAATTAATATGATAACTAAAACTACTCAGAACGTAAAGGCCGACATTACAGAACTTAAAACGTACATCTCGGGTACGTTACACGAACTTCGGCTGTGTTTACAGCGAGTAGAAGAGGAGACCTTATCCTATTCAACTCGGAAAAAAAATGAAATAAAACTCTTAAGTGATCGTGTAAAGATGTGTCAGGAGAACATTGCCACTGAGCTTTTAGGCATGTCCGGAAGACTGGACTCATTAAGCAAACTCGCACGTAGATCACCAAATCATAAAGCACGTGCTAAAAACTCAAAATCGGACGAAAAAACAAAAATTCAAGAAACAACGGCAACAAGCGGTGAATCAGACAATAATAAAAGAGTTTTAGTTGAGGATGTGGCAGTAAAGGAAGATACTAGTCATTATGTTAGTGACGATGACCTTGTCTCATCTGAAAAAAAAACAGCCCAATTTGACTCCGTTGAAAATGTACCTCTTCGTCAGAATTCATTGCATGTTGAAAATGCACATACGCCCGACTATGCAAGAGATACCGCATTTCCTTGTCAACAAACAGTCGATGTAAGTTGTGAAATTATAAATGATGATGGATTTCGAAACTATTCAGAGGTTGTTTCTAACACAGTTCAACATTTCAAACGAATTCCCGTAATAGCGTCTCGCAATACACGGAAAGCGGGCTCAAGTGTCAAGGGTGGGGTTTTACAGAATGAGTCATATCGTACAATGGGTGACAATCCTCATCTACAAGGTTATTTTCATAGTAGTATCAAGAGGGTGCAAAATTATAATGAGATATTTGAAGCTCAAAATTGGTATTGTGATTCATCTTTGCGACCCCATGGGTACGTATATGACATGCCTGATGACATTATACGTAATGATGATGAGTCGGATTTTGTTGAGCATATACGTAAACGACCAATAAGCTTGTTTTTGGGGGGATTTAAGCCGTCAATCACATAAGATATTATCGAAAGATATGTTGCTAAGCGATGTCCAAAGGTTACAAAAGTGTCCGTCTATAGAAACGATAAGTTTGACTCAGCTGTGATACGGTTAAATGTTGAGGATGACGGTAACGGTCACCTGCTAGAAAATTCCTCCTTTTGGCCTAATGGTATTGAATGTAGAAAATGGTTGCCACGGTCTAAACTTAAGGGTGCAAATAGAGGGCGTAGATCAGGTGGGGTTCAGAATAAATGGAAAAATCGTGGTAACCAAAGTAATTGTGAGGACACAGAAGCATTGTATCAAAGGACAGATGTTACAGACTATAATCCTTACTTGAACCTGTATGGGGTTGATGAATAAGTAGAATACACTTCCAAATGGCTAACTCCATAAACATCATGACATGGAACGCTACTTGTATTTTGTCAAGTAGCTCATATTTGTGTGATACTTTGAATGATAAGAATATTAATATATGTGGTATCTCGGAGCATTGGTTGCTAATCTGATTTGTACTTTTAGATAAAATTGATAGTAAATACAAAAGTCACTCTGTATGTGATAATGACTTGCGTTCACCGCTTATGTGTACAGTACGAAAAGGGGGAGTGGCATTATTATGGAATAATGCATTGTGTAATAAAATTGTACCATTGCCATGTTATGATGACAGAATTATTGGTATACAATATGAATGCTCTATGTACATATTCCAGGTATATCTACCAAACAGTAATCACTCTGTAGAGCGATATAAAAATTATAATGAAAAACTATCTGATATTATAAACATGTATATGCACAAAGGTCGAATTATGATTATGGGAGACATTTACGCTCATATTAACTCTAAAAAATTCACTAAGAATGTTGACGTAAGAGGTAATTGCATTCAGTCGTTTTTAAATGTACACAATTTACTTTCTGTTAATACCTTCCTTGGGTCTATGTACTGGTGCTAATTCGACCTATGTGTCATATGATCTTGTTAATAAATATTTGATAGATCATATAATTATATAGAACATTTAGACCTTGTGTTAAGATGTGAAATTCTAGATGACGATGCAGTAAATGTTTCAACTCATAGACCAATTGTATGTGCAGTCTCTATACCGCATGTTGAATCTGAGTGTATATCACATTATTCAGTACCAAGAACTAAATGGGAAAAGTCGACTACTCAGAATTTAGTAGACTATGGTAATATGTTAGATAATGACATCATGCTCAGGAACTTGCACGTAGTTGACATTGTATTTCAATCACAAATTGATAATTTATATGACACACTTGTAATCTCTTTATTGAAAGCTTCTGATATGTGTATCCCGAAGGCAAAGTTTAGAAAGTTTTTAAAACCCTACTGGAATAACGACTTATCCTGGTTACATAACAAAATGAAACAAGCTCTCGTACTACTTGGATAAATAACGGTAGGCCTAGAATCTAGACTTCGTCCTGTTTTCTATAAAAAAGTAAAAAGAGAATTTCGAAGAGTTCATAGGATAGCTGTTGAAAACTATTTAAAATCAATTAATCACGAACTAGACCAGGCTGCTGTAATGAACAGTAAGTTGTTTTGGAAAATTATTAATTTGAGAAAAAGCAAATCTAATAATTTAATAGGTAATGAAATGAAGTTTGGTGGTAACGTTTATTGGGACTCTAATAGCATTGCATATGAATGCGGCAAACACTTTATTGACTTGTATACACCATCCAATAATCACAATTTTGACAGTATCTTTAAGGAAGATATTTCTGAAAAGGTTATTCAATTGCATAGTCGCTTATTTCAAGAGAACATTAGTGGGCGCAGTTGTTTCATATTCTCAAATGACGATATAACGAAAGCATTAAGTAAAGTGAACAAATCAAAAGCCGCCGGGGATGACAAAGTGTGTTATGAACATTTGATATACAGTAATGGCGTGGTAAGACAACTATTGGTGAAATTATATAATGCTATGTTAAAGTTCTCATATACACCCAAACATATGAAGAGAGGTATTATAATTACTCTTTATAAAGGTGGCAAGAAGTCACGTGATGACCCGAACAGTTATAGGGCTATCACATTATCATCTGTTTTTATTAGATTATTTGAACTTATGTTATTAGATAGGTTAAAGGGTAATGCGAATATAGAAATAGAGATACAGCAGGGTGGTTTCCAAGAAAAGTTGTCTTGTGGAATGACACCATTTTCACTAAGAGAGTGTATTCTCTTTGGTAAAGAATGTGATTCTAAAGTATATATTTGCTTTTTAGATGCGAAACAGGCCTTCGACAGAATATGGCAAGATGGGTTATTTTTTAAATTAAATGAACTAAAAATAGATAAAAGTATATACAAGGCTTTCTTTAGTCTTTACAATGATGCAGAGAGTCGCGTTAAATTTCGTGAACACTTTTCTGACTGGTTCCCTGTTAAACAGGGTACCAGACAAGGTGGGGTCAGCAGCCCGACACTGTACTTTATTTTTATCAATGGTTTAATAAAAGAACTACGCGACTCTGGTCTAGGGATATTAGTTCATGATTTAAATTTATCAAGTCACACTGTCGCAGATGATATGTGTTTGATTTTATTTTCAAAAAATGCATTGGACAAAATGATAGATATTTGTTATAGGTACTCATGCTGATGGAGGTTTGAATACAATGCTAATAAATGTGCTGTTATTGTATTTAATGAATCTGATCGTGACTTTAAAGTATGTAACCGTGTTTGGAAATAAGGATCTGAGCATGTTAAAGAAACAGATATGTATGTCCATCTGGGTATTGTTTGTGAAAAAAATATGAGTAGCCTGCCCAATATCAATGAAGCTAATTCTAAACTGCGTGGAGCGTTCTTTAGCTTAATGAGTAGTGGTATACATGAAAAAGGGTTAAACCCGATTACTTCAATTAAAATATATAAATCAGGTGTGCTTCCTAAAGCGTTATTTGATTGTGAATTTTGGTCCGATCTTTCAAATGCACAAATTATAAGACTGGGACGTTCTCATAGATTTTGTATAAAGTATATACAGGACATTCCCTCAAACACAAGGACGGATGTAGCGTTAAGTCTTATTGGGTCCAATACAATAAATAGCGAAATTGATTACAGAAAGCTGTCTTTTTTCGGCCAACTGTGTAATTTACCATCTCATTTCTTGGCAAAAGATATATTTTTAAATAGACTTATACGTTATAATGACAACCCGTATAATAAAAGAGGGTTTATTCCTGATATATATAACTTATTAAGACACTACAACTTAGTTCACATTTATGAACGTTTTATCGAATCGGATGTCTTTCCTTCGAAACATGTTTGGAAATGTATCATAAGACAACATGTAGATACATCCGAGCAATTATCACTGAGCTTAAGATTGGGCGATGATGAGAATCTCCATCGTTTTAGTTTTTATCACTCATCGCTTGGCATTATCTCGCCGATTTGGTCCCTTAGCAAGGAATATCCTCTTTTACTTGAAAAATATAGGAGTACTATAAAAATATTAAGTTTTACCTACTGATACTGGTTTTTACCCTTAGGGCGTTTTGTAGAGATGACTTAGATTAGATTCTCTGCACAAAAATCTGAGATAAATGCTTTATTTTGATTGAAATTGACTGAGATTTTGGATATTCTGATATTTAAAGTTACAGTGAACAGGATTATCGAAAGAAAAAATTGACTTTTTTAATATCTTTGGAAATATTTGATGATTTAAATTTTTCTTTCAACAAACAAAGGAATTTTTTTTTTTTACATTTTACCTGTGAAATCAGTGAAGTGCACAACCTTGACACTTTCCCTGGAGGACTATACAGTTATTTTCTTTGTGAAATTGGACTTTCCTGCCTTTAACAATGAGTAAGGATAACAAATCGAAATCTCTCGCTAAGGTAAATGCAGCCTCAGGCAAGCCACCAGGTACAAAACGGCCAAACTGTGAACTCTCACTCAATACCACCTCAGAAGAAATTACCATATTGAGCCACCAAATGGAGGAAATGACTGAAGATTTAAAATCCATCAAGGATAATCTCAAGAGCATTTTAAAAAAAGATGAGATGGAGAGTTTTATTAAACAAACAATTTCAAAAATAATCTCAGACCTAAATGAGAATATGGAAATGACTATCTCTGTCAAAGTCGATGAGAAGACAAAAGACCTTCAACAAAAAATTGTTTCCTTGGAAGATGACAACAAGTCTTTGAGGCAGGAAATAAAATCCCTCAGTGCAAAAATTGAAAACTGTGATGCAAGATCAAAATGTGCACTATCAAAGAGTAATAATAATGAACAGTACTCAAGGAAAAATAACATCAAAATCATGGATATGAAAGAATATGGCACTGAATCAGAAACAAATCTGATAACTGAAGTGAAAAAACTCTTCGGACATAAAGGTGTCTCCATTGACCCAAATCAAATCCAGGCCATCCATCGTATACCGGGAAAGGTAGGCCACCCAAAACCTGTTTTGGTAAAGTTCACCAATAACACCCAAAAAACAAAGGTGATGATCCACAGATCTGCCTTCAAAGCCATGGGAAACCGTCTTGTGGACGATGTAACCAGTCACAATGCCGAGCTTATCCGCCGTCTCGTAGACCATTCTGCTATCACCCAGGCATGGTACTTCAATGGATCAGTGTATGGGAAAACAACAAATGACAAACGCTACAAGTTTGATTTATTTGACAAAGTTGAGGATGTTATAAAAAAGTAACTGTCATTAAAATCTAAAACTTAACAGACAAATGTGTATTATCAGACATAATTCAATTATTAAATGATGCAATTTTGGATATTTTTTCCATAATATGGACCTAAAACAGTGACCTACTCAGTGTTTGTGATATGGGATATATTTGTATAATTAATGCTATTAATTCCAAAAGGTAATTTATTTAATTACTTACTGTGGTGTTGTGATATGGGTGTAAAAGAGATTTGTTTCTATTCAGTCATAATCAAATACAGAAATTATTGTAATTCTTAAACAGATAATTGAAGGACTACTATTATTCAATTATTGAAGTTACTTGTGGTGATTAACAGTTATACTAATAGTGGACTTGGTGGAACAGTGGCTTTGTGTAATGGTGCATGCCATGAAGTATTACTGAAAAAAACAGGATTAATATGCTATAAACTATAATGATCAACAAAGTGCTTGCCGGTCTAAATATAGACCTGTGTGGACAGTTAGAAGTGATTATACATACATGTATATATGGATATTTATACAGTTTAATGCTATTGTATATAACCTACGTGTAGAGTATGCCAATTTGAACTGTAAATGTGTTCATACTTGTATGTCTGTCCTATAATGGACAAGTGTTTATTTATTATGGAGGTTTACATGTATGTGTCCACCTGTCCTACAGTGTATGTTTGTTTCAAATACAATTAATTATTACCTGAATGAATGTAACAAAGTATGCGTGCAATACTGACACGCTTTAAATAGCTAGATGTTGTCCTGTGCAAATATATGCACCAGCTAAACTGTCTGATTGTCAGTATGTCAATTATGACCATGCACAAATTAAACAAACTACCTATATAAAGGCTGGTCACTCAACATGGATAACCTTAAATAGATTGATAATTGTAAAATTGATATTAGTATGTGTCGGGATGTCCTATATTGTGTGTCTGTTTACCTGTCTGTCCAATTATGGTAAAGATTTATTCATACAGTGTGTGTCTTATGACTGTCTGTCTGTCAGACAAGAAAAACAAACAAAATCAAACTTAAATTAACAAAAACTACTAGAAGTGGACTAAGTTTTGTCACAGTTATATAGATGTCCGTCTGTCTTTTCTGGTAAACCAAAGAAAGTACCTTACAAAGTATTTTATCAGTTACGTAAAAATTAATTTTGGATTAAATAATCGGCTCATGGTTTAATTTATATGTGAGAAAAAAAATGAAATTAACATTGATAAATATATAAATATAAATATATAAATATATAAAAATTATTATTATCTTTATTTATTTATTTTTTTTTTTTTTTATTATTATTATTATTTTAAAAATTGTTGTTGGAACTGTAAAACGAAAATCATTTATTGCAGATTCTTACCCAGAGACTTATAAGCAAAAACTATTTTTATAATATAACCTCTTGATGTATTAGATATCAGAATTTTTGTGCAGTGTTTTTGAAATGAAAGTACAGCAGTCATATGAAATGTTGAAAGAATTCAATATATTTATTAAGATTTGGACTCCACTGTGTGCATTTATCAACTTTAACAGTAAATATGGAAGTTAAAATATTATCTGTTAACTGTCAGGGTTTGGGATCGGTTGAAAAGCGTTTGGAATGTTTTAACTACATAAAATCAAAACAATGTGATATATATTGTCTGCAGGATATACATTCAACTATTGCATCTGAAAAGTTTATTGAGTCACAATGGGGCAACCGTTGTTTATTTTCTTCATTCTCTTCCAATTCTAGAGGTGTTGCAGTATTATTTAATAAAAATGTTGACTATGAAGTGCATAATCATATAAATGACCTGGAAGGTAATTACCTAATTATAGACTTAACTGTTGATAGTAATCGATTCACTTTAGTCTCTTTATATGGTCCAAATCAGGACTGCCCTAGTTTTTTTGATACTCTTTTATTAAAAGTCAATACCTTTGATAACACCTCAATCATTTTTTGTGGGGATTTCAACTTAGTGCAAGACCCTAAAGTTGATTACTTTAATTACAAGTGCATGAATAATGTTAAATCACATAACAAGTTATTAGAAATTAAACACCAATACAACTTAATTGACCCATTTAGGGAATTAAACCCAAATATTAAAAGGTATACTTGGAGAAGAAAAAGCCCATTAAAACAAGCTAGACTGGATTTCTTTTTAATAACTGAAAATTTAATACCGTCTGTAAACAAATGTACTATTACTCCAAGCTATAGGTCAGACCACTCTATGGTTATTTTAAACATTACTTTCACACCTTTTAAAAAAGGAAAACCACTATGGAAACATAATAATAGTTTGCTTAAAGACATAGATTATTTAAAAACAATAAAAGATAAAATTAATGAAGTTAAATTACAATATGCACTACCAGTATATCAAATTGAAAATATAAAAAATATTCCCAATGACCAACTTCAATTTTCAATAAGCGATCAACTATTTTTAGAAACACTATTAATGGAAATTAGAAGCAAATCAATTTCTTACTCATGTTTTAAAAAGAAAGAAAATGAAAAGTTAGAAAAACAATTAGTTGAAGAAATCGATATATTAGAATCCAATTTAACGCAAAATAACTTTGAACAGTTACATATGAAAAAAGAATCTCTTGAAAATATAAGGAAAACAAAAATGCAGGGAATACTTATTAGATCAAGAGCACAGCTTAACGAAGAGGATGAAAAAACCCAGTAAATATTTTTGTAATTTGGAATCTCATAACTGTTTAAATAAAATTATTCCAAAAATTGAAAAAGAAGATGGGTCTTTTATAAACGATCAAGATCAAATTTTAGATGAAGCCAAACATTTTTACGAAACTTTATATTCAAATAGGGACAATGAACTGTTAGATACAAATATAGAAATGGAACTTGAAGGTTGTTCTGTGCCTAAACTTAATAATGAAGAATCTGCTTCTATGGAAGGGCTCTTAACCTATGAACAGGCAACCACTTCTTTAAAATCAATGTCAAATAACCGCAGTCCTGGTACCGATGGATTTAGTGCGGATTTCTTTAAGGTTTTCTGGCAATATATAGGACATTTTGTAGTTCGCTCTATCAATTATGGTTTTAATAACAATGAATTATCAGTTACTCAAAAACAAGGTATTATAACATGTATCCCTAAAGAAAATAAATCACGGTATCAAGTAAAAAACTATAGGCCTATTTCATTACTAAATTGTACATATAAAATAGCATCTGGGGCTATAGCTAACAGAATTAAAACAACTTTAAATAAATTAATAAACAAAGACCAAACTGGATTTATAGCAGGTAGATATGTTGGAGAAAACACTAGAATACTCTATGATATCATGCACTATGCAGAGGAGCACAATTTAGCAGGATTACTTTTATTTGTAGATTTTGAAAAAGCGTTCGATTCATTATCATGGACTTTTATCCATAAAGTAATGCAATATTTTGGTTTTGGTATGTCAATTATAAAATGGGTCCAGGTTCTGTACAAAAATGCAACGTTAGCTGTTACCCAAGGAGGGAATATTTCGTCCTTTTTTAATATAGGTAGACAAGGTGATCCTCTTTCACCATACATATTTATTTTATATTCAGAAATACTAGCTATCAAAATAAGAAATAATAAAAATATAAAGGGAATTAAAGTTAATGGTATAGAGTTCAAAATATCTCAATATGCTGATGATACTTCTGCAATTTTAGATGGATCAGACACTTCTCTTAAAGAAACATTGAAAGAACTTTCATGGTTTGCAACAATTTCTGGCCTACGTGTTAATTTTGAAAAAACACAGGTTGTTTGGATAGGGATAAAAAAATACAGTACCGATACAATAAAAACAAAATGGAAGCTACACTGGGGAATAGTGAATTCAAACTTTTAGGTATAAAATTTAATGTAGATCTTAACAAAATAAATAATATTAACTACAAAGATAAGATAAATAACATTAAAAAAATAATAAAATTGTGGAAAAGAAGATATTTAACTCCTCTAGGAAAAATAATAGTCATAAAAACATTATTACTACCTATTTTAAATCACTTATTTATTTCTCTCCCAAATCCAGAAGATCACTTTATAAAGGAAATAAACACAATATTTTACGATTTTGTTATGGGAAGGAACTGCTAAAATTAAACAAACTGTTATTGTTAAACAATATATAGAAGGAGGTTTAAAAATGATAAACATTACGGCATTTATTAACTCACTAAAAGCGACATGGATTAGAAGACTGCTATGTAACGGCGGAAATTGGACTAAAATAATAGGTAACGATATTTGTTTACCAAATTTATTAAACTTTGGAAACGCTTTCACCAAAAAAATTATTAATAAAATAAGCAATACCTTTTGGATTGATGTACTGAAAGCACACAGGGCTTTAACAGAACAAACTAAAATAAACTTGGTGGAAGAATTTCTTCAAACACCAATATTTCATAATGAAAATATTCAAATAGGTGGAGAACCAATAAATAAAAAATTCTGGAATGTTAAGGGGGTGTACTTTATAAATGACATAGTTTCAAAGGGAGGAGAATTTTTAACAGAATTAGAATTTAAAAACAGGTACAACATAAAAACAAATTTCATAGAGTTCCGTGGAGTAATCCAAGCAGTAAAACAATATGCCAAATATACTGAAATTAACATGGGTAACACAAAATTACAAAACCCACTACTACCCATATATGTTAAAATTTATCTTAAGTCAAAAAAAGGTTGTAAGGACTTTTATAATCTGTTAAATAAAAACTATGAAAAACCAACCGCAATACAAAAATGGGAACAAATTTACAATATTTCAGAAGAAACTTGGAAAGATATATTCATGTCACCTTTCAAATGCAAATATAGTTCTACTCTCCAATGGTTTCAAACCAGAATTAATCATAGAATATTACCCACAAAAAAAATACTTATATACAATCAAAGCTACTCCTAGTCCCTTATGTCCATACTGTGATCAGGAAGAAACAATAACCCACTTATTCTGGACATGTCAAACAACCCGGTCCTTTTTACAAAAGGTACAGTCCTGGCTAAGAAGAAATAATGTCATAATACCCTTTATAGAAGAATTATTTATTTTCAATATAGGAGAAAAATTCACAGCTGAAGAATTATTCATTATCTTAGATATTAAATTTTATATATTCTCAGCAAGAAAATTAAATTCTCCACTTTCAATTATCGCTCTCAAAAACAGACTTATGTGTTCTTTTAAAGCTATAAAATATAATGCTGTTAAAAACAATAAATTTGCATCTTTTGAAAAGAGTTGGCATAAATATAACAACATTCTCTGTATTTAAGTTACATACATGTATTGTAAGAACAGTTTCATTCATACATTGTATTCCGTTTCCATCTAAACAACCTGTGTATCTATATATAAATATACAACTATATAACCTAGGAATAATAAAAAAGTTGCCAGTTTTATTAATCTATTGCAGATAGATGATTATATTGTCTGACCAAACTTAATCCTGCCAGTTAATTACATAACATCTTAAATATTAAAAAGAAAAATGAAGTATTAACAATCAAAAATTAACAATGCACACAGTTTAGAGTCCAAACACCTCTTTTGCAGCTGCAAATAGTCAAAAATAGTAAAAAATATCACAAGAATATGAATAAAGAAGGCGAGTGTGGAGTGAAAGTGATATTGTAATGTTATTATCTTTTGATTGTATATCTTTATGTAAATATGTAACACAATCTGAATAAATGGGCTATTACAGCTGAAAAAAAAAAAAAAAAAAAAAAAAAAAAAAAAGTTTTACCTACTCTCATGCTTACCGGCAAACGTGTCATAAGTGCTGACTTAGTACAAATGATCTATCTCTCCATTTAGTGTTTGACTGTGCGGTTAATGAAACTAACAGACAAATGCTTTGGAATAATATTCATTCAGTATTTGGATTCGAGTGTTTTCTACGATTCATATCTACCGATATGCAACCCCAAATAACTCATCTTTGCTATGAGTTAAACAAAATACTTCAGCTGAAAACTGAGCAAGACTTATGTCGGAAATAGTCGTAAATTCATTTCACAATATGCTTATGAATTAATCTTCTAACGAGCGGGATATCATCAGTGAATGCATATTAAGTGTTATATAGTCATACTGATGTAACTTTCATTTAATATTTACAGATATGGTTAAAACTCTTTTCAGTTTTTTCCCTGTTTATTCGGTGAAAAGATTGTACAAGAAATAACCATTATAATATGCCTGTGTTTATTTACTTTATTTTGTATAGTGATTAAACAAATCTTTGAGTTGACGCTTAAACTGTCGATGTATGTATTCATGTGTCTGTGAAAGCGTTAGTATATGTGCATGTTTCCTTTCCAGTCTGTATTCGTGTCTGCTTGTTCCTCATCACGCTTGATTCATGTATGGCTGTAATTGCGTATATCTGCGAGTGTTAGTACAGGGGTGTAGCGTTTTGCAATTCAAATGTTAAGTGTCCTGTATTCTTTACTCTATTTAATATTGATAAACTTTTGTATGTTTTTTTGCTACTCATGTTCATGTTTAATATGTTCTTTATGTAATAACATATATGTCGCTCTCCGCTAATGGAGGAAATAAAGAATATATATACGTATACATAAATACACAGACGCTAAATGAATTATCTTCATATGAAATAACCCTATCGAAACGAAATTTAAGAATTATTAACATGAAAAGCAAGTTCATTTGAATCCATATTGGTACATACACTATTTATAATATGGCTACATTATCGAAACGAAATATAAGGTAACCATAGAGAGCGTTTAATATGGTTTAATAAGCCAGTTTGCACAATTTTGATTAATATTTGATAGTTTATTAACTGCATGACATATTACGTATAACTGTAATACCACATATTATGAAATGCTAAAACACATATTTTTAAACAGTCCAAGCTGTCATTTTCATTTAAGAAATATTTCATTCCTGTAAACATATGTATTAATTGAACACGTGTTGGCATATACATTATATAGCAAAACAATTTTACACCAAACCTCACATATAATTTTTGCCATAAATTATCCCGTTTGCTATTGTTATAAATACAATCAAGTAGAACATGTTTAACTAAGTATGAAGATGGCAATCCGCATTTGGAAGAATTTTGCTGAAATGGTCTTGAGAAAAACCAACACATTAGATTTGCCATTGTACTACATGATTCTGTATAAGTCTTTTCAGTTTTACTCAGTTTCGAGAGTAAGCACAAATCAAAGTTACAATGGATCAGATTGAATCCATTGAAAGATTCATCATGTTGGCATCTATTTAATAACTGTTTGTTTTCGAACCCATAAACAGCTTATTAACTATTTTTTTCCATTGAAATTTTGACGGAAAAACACTTGTCTGAGAGTATTCATCTAAGTACGATGAAATATCATATTTTTTACAAACAATTTTTATATCGGCAATGAAACCTTTAACTTTAGTAGGTATTAACTTATAGTCAAATAAACGATTAACAAATATTTGCTATAAAGTAGGGTGACAACCTACAGAGTTGACCTAAAAATATAAGTTTTCTTTAATCAATTTCAGCTTCCATTGATAGGCTAATTGACCTTTGACCCAATGACCTTCGTGAATGATATACATCATATATATTCAAAATGAATCAGTTCTTTTGGTAAAATTTATAACAAACGTCTTAAATATAAATATTGTAATTGTATAAATATATATCAGTTCCAGCTTAACAATTTGCGCATGATACTATTTGGTGACCTTTGGCTTTTAAGCCACATGTGACACCAAATCCTTATGGATTGCCTTATATAAAGCTAAAACAATCTTATATTATGTCGTATTTTTAGCCAATTATTCAATAATTCAGTTGTTGACCTTTGACCAAATGACCTCTATAAATAATACATGTAATCATTTTATACTCATGTCATGGGTAATTTGAAATAAACCAATAGTGATGGTCAAAACTGTTAATTTAAAACAGAACTTTATCCACCTTTCACCCTGTCACTATAATATAACATCATACACGTGCAATGGAAAATTAAATGTGCATTTTTGGAAACTCAACTCTGCATCATAGATTTTTCTGGCACGACAGACACCACAATGTGTAATAATATAAATTATTCAACTACAAAAAGGGATACAAAAAGAACAAGCATTTTGTTCTACTAGTTTCTATTTTATATATATGCATGTGGTGGCATGAAGAATGGCCATGACTGGTTAAGAAAATGGTTATTTATAAATATTTAGAACATTAATAATAAGTTATTAGTTACCCCGACAACGGATGTAACCTATGTTGAGCTAGCAAATGCCCAATTGAACTGTCAAATATCCTACAAAGCTGGAGAAACAGAACGACTGAATTATCACAAATTACTTATTCACTTGTTATTTACACTGTCACAAATCGTCGTCTCGACCCCGGCACCGGAAATCTAGAAGAAAACAGATTGATTAATTGATTGATTGATTGATTGATTGATTGATTGATTGAATATTTAGCGTCATTTTTATGCCATCGAGGGCTAACAGACGATCAGTTAACCTAACCACCGTTTCCTGGGATTAACCAGTACTCGAGCACACCCCATCTCCGCAAGTAACTGATAACTTTCCCACTTGAATCAGTGGTGAGAGACGAATGATAATGTGACACAATGTCGTATATCAATCATCACGGAGACTGCTGCCGGGCGGGGGATTCGAACTCACGACCCCTGGATTGATAGTCAGACGCGTAACCGACTGAGCTAATCGGGCCCGGCAGAAGAAAAACAGTCACTAGTGTTCGTTTTCACAATATATATATTGATGTGCATTTGTAATTTCCAACCCCGACATCGGATGTTGAAAATCAACAAATTGTCTGTCTCCCAGCAATGTCAATTTACACCAGCCATGACGGGAACCTGTTGTAACATTTGAATTGATTCAAATGACATCGCTCTCACCAGTGCTGAAATTATAAAATATAAGCAGAGCAAAACAGAACCTTTCAGGAAGGATAAGAGAGGGTAATATATAAATCATAATCATTAGGTTATAATATAATTATTTTCTGCTCTTCACAAATAGGGTCTAAAACCCCATCAATTTCTCCCTTTATATGTCCAATTAATAGTCAAATGGCCATGCTTTTGCCGGTCTTCAACCAGTTGATGGATATAGTATATGTGTAAATGTGGTTGCAAAAGTAAATAAAGCTGCAGACAATGTGTTTAACATTATATCGCAACCCAATTCAGACAAATGTGTGTCATCTAGGGAAATCATACGTCGAAACTCTTAAGTATACGGGTACTTTATGTAAGCCCCATCTCGCTTGATACAATATGCACTTATGCAACTATTAATTCTATTTCTGGTTATGTTAGCTATGAAATTAAATGGCAAATATCGCCATGACATCCTTGGTAGTATCTGTGACAAAACCACGATTGTCTGTGGCATATCTGACGAAATTTTGTTAAGTAACTCTTTTATTTCCCATGTGACCTCTACCATGGGTCGTAAATCTAAGTCATTTCCACCACAGTGTAGCACTAGTAGTGCGGGAGGTTCGTTAAATGTCAACAAATTACTGATGGCTGCCTCCAGGTCAAACACCCTCATTCCGCCATTGAACTCCCATAGCATACTTCCATCTATTGCACGGAGTCCTCCATGTACCCCGTCTGGACGGTGATGAGCCATCTGGAATGTATTCCTTATGATAGAAGATCCCGCTATCCAAACCTTGAACTTGGCCTGGTGACCTAAAATTTACTTGGACACAGTTTGTACTTGCTGTGATTTATGTGTGCGTAACATATGTATCTACCAGTAAATTAAAACTACACATGACAAATAATGTATAAAGTAGTTATCATTATAGAGTACATCAAAACCACCTTAACTACATGTATTACATGTCTATCACACCTAGAAACAACTGATACCCGGATACATTAAACCCGCTGTTGGTAAAAACACATTTCTACATTACAATATGTTTAAAATCCAAGTGACTAGTCTCTTTATACACTAGTTCTTTACTACTTGTAAAATACAATCAAAATTAATAGTAATCGGCCTGTGTTTTAATTGAAAACACGCGCTCACAACTCTATCATTATTCCATGGTACCATTCAAACCATAAATATAACCATTATTCTATATGTATAATAAACGTACCAGACCTGTCAACGGATTCACAGTACCCATATTTGCTATATAATTTAGAAAATTGGATAGCCAGCTTTCACATTACAGCTTATGGCGATCCTTAAATATGTAAATTATTTTTTTTATTTATTGATAAAACAATGAGACTGTCCAAATATTCTGAATTAAAAACATAACAACTTTATTTCTTATCTCCTGATATCTGTAAAACCATAATATTTAATTGAAAACACGCGCTCACATACTTTATCATTATTCCATGGTACCATTCAACCCATAAGTATATTCAAAATTCATTATGTATAATAAATGTACAATACCCGTCAACGGATCCAAAGTATCGTTATTTTTTATCTAATCTAAAAAATTGGATCCTTAAATATATAAATTTGTAGAATGTTTTTCAAGCTAATAGCTAGTATTGCTATCACGTGAGCTGTATAAGGCACTGGTCATTGAAACATATATTGTTAACACAGGTATATGTAATTTAACGAGGCCCGGCAACGGCTACCTATTACCTTATCTCGAGTTTATAAAATTTTCCCTTAAACATTAACGCAGATAGAATAAAGTTGCCACGTGAAGGCTAGCGGATGTAGGTTTTATATGCATTGGATCTCCACCGGCCTCTGTTTTTAATATAATCAACTGTATAACCACTCTTAAACATGGAAGATGCACCTCCAATCCTGACACCAGTGCGATAATATATCTTTGTTGCTCAGACCAGCAAATCCTAAGGCTTCTTTTATTTCTGCATTAAATTAAAAAGTCGTGAGAGGAAATCCGTCAAAATGACAAAACAGAGGCCCTTCAACATTAGCCCTGTACTTCATATAGATTTCTAACTGTTTAAAACAAAATTCGTCATCTTGTGATTGGGGGATTTCTACGTGTGTACCTAAACCCCGCTGGTCGGTCTTTGATGTTCTAAGATAAATCCGAATATTAGAGGCTCTAATGAGGTTCTTATTTCTTGTTGAAAAGATTGTCAAAGGCCTCTGGAACTTTACACGGTACCTTGGAGGCGTGATCTGGCAAAAGGCTTTCTAGTTTCTGCCACTAAAATCGACCAATAGCATCATATATTTTGTTTTCTGACCCATTATATGTTTCATTTGAACTTGAATGTTGTTATTCAAAATAAAGAGTACAAGATGTCGAATCAGACATAACTATTTTGTTGTTTTTTGATGATTTTTATTTATTATCTCTACTAATGCGTTATTATCTATTTTTTGTCACTGTTTGACCCCAAGTGCAGAAGGCTAGCATGATTGGGGCCAGCTCTAAATGGGTAATATCTCTAAATACGTCTTCCTCCCAGAATTTGGGCCATGCAAAAAAAGACCAAATCTCCTTGGAAATAAGCACCACAGTTCATTGATCTATTCCCTACTGCATCAGTGTAAAGCTCTATAGATTCATTGGTTACCCAGTCCTTGTCATTGAACATAGTTACGCCATCGTATCTTCTCAAAGTCCTTCATTTACCCTTATAAAATGACTTAGTGGCCTGGGACATAGCATCATATAATCGTCGGTTAAATGTTCTACCAGAAGGAATTGTCTTTGTCATAAAAATCAACAGGCCAACTACTGACTGAAGTTGTTTTAGTCGAATCTTTTTACATATATATTTTAATAAATATCTTGCGTTTTCAATTTTCTCCACATATACCTTCACTTCCTGCATGATTGAATTTATTTCTAAACCTAAATATGTGATACATGTTACCGGGCCTACACACTTGTCTGTATTTAATGGTACCCCTAAGTACCTACGTATGTTTTTAAACGTGCGTGTAAGTATTGTACACTCTTCATATGTTTTGTCAATCATAATAAAATCATCAAGCAAATGATCTACGGCTGCAGACTAAGAGCCACTGCAGAAATGTTGCAGATTACTTAAATATATAACATGGACTAAATGCACCTAAATCGCGTATCGTGCAGACAAATGGGTATGACAAATTTGTTATCAGTCTCCAACCACCTCTATGTTGGGGAACTAGACCCGCAGGATTTGATTTTGCTCATTCGAGTTTGCAGAAATTAAATTCGTAGAAATTATAGGACTTCTCGGACCAGTGTATTGCATACTAAAACCATACTTAAAACCATTTACTAGTATCAGATATGCAGCGTAACTTTTACTAGGATAATCAGATGAATTGTTTTCTAAATGTGCCAAATTAATAGGAGTTTTGCCTAACTCCTATAAAATTTTCTGGGTGTGCCCTGCCTAATTTGTATCTTCGGTACCAGCTGCCTGAAAGGAACGGACTGCATTATGGTTCTATTTAAATTTACAGGTGCTGGGAAATCGATTGTATACTGAAAGCCTATTTTAGAGGATCACCCACACACTTCGTCTTCGATTAAACCCACTTTGCTCCTATTCTAAAATACATGTGAACTTCAGTCTATCTTTAATATTACTTGGTTATGAATACGTAATGTAGTAAGTTATGAATTAATAATAAAAGCAAGTCTTTATTTAACCAGTGACTCATTAAATAAATCAATCTTCATTGACGCCTTCCAACATAACATTACTTTACAATAACGCGCTAGATAAACAATGAACACTTACACATTTTATTTATTTATTTTTTTACAAATATATACGACAGTTTTTAGAACGAAAGTTAGATGAATAAAATAACTATACTAACATTACGTTCCTGGACGCACTAAAATAGGAATTTTACTAAATCACATAATATGGCCCGACAAATTACCGTTAGTTTAGGAAAACAATGTGCTTGTCCACGTGTTCGTCGAAAACACAACTTTTCATAATTTCGATTATTTAACTAGTATTACCGTAATATGTAAATACAGAGTATATATTAAAACCAAAAAATAAAATAAAAATCTCAATAAACCCTGATGATGAAATTAAGATTTAACTCATTCGTGCACATTTGAATTGTAAATCCCGGTTGACCATGTGCTCGGTAAATAGGACCACGAGGTCGGCGATTTATTAACATTTATTAATTTCCTAATTTCCGCTTGGGGGTTCTTTTCAGTAGATACAAACTTAATTTTACAACCAAACCTACAACTAATAATTATAAATCATAAATGACGAACGAATATTTTACGTGTCCTTCAAAATCTTTTAAAACGTCGGCAAACTAACCCGACAACGCTGTCGGTGAAGAACCACAATTTTTAATTTATTCCGACATTTTTAATAAAATCACCATTGCAGGTCGTTAAAAGGAGAATATATAAAAACAAAATTTAATACGTATAAATACTTCACAACGACAAAACTTTCATTTAACTAGTTCGTGTCCCTTAAATTATAACAGCCATAGGAAACCATGAGCTTGATTGGCAATACCACGAGGTGGGTAAAAAACACGAAGTTTATCTTAATTCCAATATTTACAATAATATTCCCAATGCATGTCATTACAAACAGGTTATATTACACAAAACTAATTAAATTGATTAATATATCATAATCATTAGGTTATAATATAATGATTTCCTGCTCTGAAAAATTTAAACCCACCTCAACTTTTCCAGTTCCAATCGAAATTGCACTATCAAATTAGTCGTCTGACGTCACTTCCTTTATGTAAATGAGAGGCCCGTACAAGTGTTTTTTTCCGTTGAATAAAAGTATTTATCTTTATGAACGATTAATCCATCTTTTAGAAAGTAAACGTACATACATTCGAAACTAAATATTGGCGTTTTCGTTTGCAAATCGATGATAATTTTAGCAGATTTAGATTCTAACACACTAACAGTGAACATTCATTAATCTGGGAATGCAGTACTGGCCCAGAAACACTAGTTTGTGAACACACAGTGAGTACATTGACGATATGTCACATGTCTGAAAGTAGACACCAATGTGTTGCATAATGTTTAATAATGCTATTTCTCACATGCCGTTTGATTGTTCACGCTCAACAATAATGCGACAAAATCTCTACATAATTATAGAATCACAATTTGGCTAAATGAACTCAATAATGGTACAAATAAGACTAAACGCAAAAGTTAAATGTCGAAGATTACTATCATTATCAAGTAAAAAGGTTCACAAACACTTCATCCGAATAGCAATTAGATTTGTTGCAAAATGCATGAATTTAACCAAACTTTTAAGATAAGAATTTAAAAATAATCCAGCCCATAAAGAAATAGCAAAAATGGAAAGTAAATCTGTTTTCATACATAATTACTTTGCTATATATATATGAATATATATGTGAAAAATGTCATTCTGTAATATTGTTAGCTATATAGGACTTACACCACTATTATCTCCCTTGAGTACTCCGGACAGATGAAGGAGGTAGAAATAAAACTTTAGTTCTCTTTTTTTTTCTTTTTTCAGGGCTTTGTATTGCAATGTTTTGTTTATGCTAGCATGAGTTAAATGGTCAGTATTTTAGAAATCACCAATGGAAAGTTGATGCTGATACCAGCTTTCTGGACAATTCTGTGTCATTTCAGAATTGTTGGTTGGAACGGCATCTAGGGCGAATAGTTGACATATTATTACTCTGGAAATTGATAGGTCTTGCAAAAGCATTGGATTTAAAAAAAACACCTGGTCGAGGCATACTTTTTTTTCCTTTATAATTGCATATCTGGAACCAGTGAAGAATTTGAGCCCAGACACATGCTGCAGAATTTAATTTTTCACTCTGTTTTGGACATAAATGTTACAATGGAGCCCTATGGGAAACTACTCCCGCCCAGAGAGAGCCAAAGGATAAAGATAATCAGTAACCAACACACACAACTTTGTATCTTATTAAATTCCAGGATTTATAATAGATAACAACATCCTCCAAAACAATATAATTCGTGTAAAACTGAATTAATGTATAATTCAATACCCCCCCCCCCCCCTCTCTCTCTCTCTCTCTCTCTCTCTCTCTCTCTCTCTCTCTCTTATGTTATATGTATATATGTATATAAAGTGTGTTTAAGTTCCCTGTAAACATATATACTTGTTCACATTGAATGCTGTATAATTTGTACATTTCATAGTGTTTTGTTCCATATTCATAATCTCCTTAAGGGAAGAAATAAAGAATATATATATATATATATATATGTGTGTGTGTGTGTGTGTGTAAACCCAGTTGTTCTGCAGTCGTAGATGGGTGAGATCTTCGGAGGATATTTTTAGATATTGTTTCATTAAAAGTACGCACATCGTCATAACGGATCGTCTCCGATTAACACGTGTGGAAGATATATCACCTTAACAAGTCTCTGTTTGTTTACTTATTCGAAAATAATATATTGTTTAGGATTTTACTTTATTTGTTATTTGTACATAGATGTTTAAAAAAATAAACGATCTGATTTTCCGTGTGTTTATATTACAATAAAGGCTTTAAACACAGAATTATTTCATTTTTATATAATCTATGAAATAATGAACTCGCCCAATTCGCAAACCGCTCCATTTCATGAAATATTCCCATTATTTGAGATTAGAACCACATTATTTTAACATTTTAAGATCTAACATAAATAGCATCAATAGAATACAGGCTGATATTATTGCAATTTAACAATAAATCTTAGTTACACGGAAGACGTCACCAATACCAATTGTGGGGGACTTCTTGACTGAAAGGTGGATCTCAAGATCATGCGCGTATGCGTTCCTGCTTACACCGAACGCTGCATCTTGGGAACGCATGACAAATACCCGAGATAACGGTATGTTTAGAGCGCTTAACCATTTCTAGACTGAGACCTTTGCAAACAGTTGACTCTCATATTGTATCTGTAGAAAAGGGGTAAAAAGAAACAGTCGAAATCAGAAAAGCAGCAGACGACATTTTGAGCAGACGACATTTACCGATAGTTCAAAGCGTTGGACAGTTGTTAAGTATCATTCATCTGTAACTGGCACAGCGAATTTATTACAATGACAGATGCAAAAGTGTGGTGGTAGGGTCTCCGTTTGTTTGCATGGTGTTTAGCGTCGCTTTCATAAAATGTTCAGCTATATCACGACGGTGTGTACTTGAGACAACATTCTAAGCGCTGCCATACCGGAGTATCATGCCTCAGTTAAATGGTACGATACTTCACCAGTCAAATCATACTGACGTGGGGGCAACCAGACATACAACTATCCTCTCAATGCTGAGCACCAAGCGAGACAGCTTCTAGTATTTCTAGTAAGTATTAAGAGTAGAGCGCGTAGTCCAGTGGTACAGCACCGAACCCATGATCGGAGGGTCATGAGTTCTATCCTGCGCCACGGCTATGTGTGGTGTCCTTGAGCAAGACACTTCCGCATATGCTTAGTACTGATTCTAACCAGGAAGACTTCGAGCGTGATTTGACTAAGGTGTGATAACTTGTTTCATAATCGAAGTAAAATAAATAAGTGTTAACTAAGTATTTAGTATGACCCGGCCGGGGATTTAGCCGATGATCTTCCCCATGCGAGGTGGACTCTCTACACCTAGCGGGAATATGGTCTACACCTAGCGGGAATACGCTCTACACCTAGCGAGAATATGCTCTACACCTAATTGGAATACGCTCTACACCTAGAGGGAATACGCTCTACACCTAGCGGGAATACGCTCTACACCTAGCGGGAATATGCTCTACACCTAGCGGGAATATGGTCTACACCTAGCGGGAATACGCTCTACACCTATCGGGAATACGCTCTACACCTAGCGAGAATATGCTCTACACCTAATGGGAATACGCTCTACACCTAGCGGGAATACGCTCTACACCTAGCGGGAATATGCTCTTTACCTAGACGAAATATGCTCTACACCTAGCGGGAATATGCTCTACACCTAGCGGGAATATGCTCTACACCTAGCGGAAAAATGCTCTACACCTAGCGGGAAAATGCTCTTCACCTAGAGGGAATATGCTCTACACCTAGAGGGAATATGCTCTACGCCTAGAGGGAACATGCTCTACACCTAGCGGGAATATGTTCTACACTGACCTAGCGGGAATATATGCGCTACACCTAGCGGGAATATGCTCTACACCTAGAGGGAATATGCTCTGCACCTAGAGGAAATATGCTCTACACCTAGCGGGAATATGCTACTCTTTCAGAATATTTATACTTTGTGTAATGAAACATGGGTAAAGC
Organism: Panopea generosa; assembly: GCA_029582155.1. NCBI lineage: Eukaryota > Metazoa > Mollusca > Bivalvia > Adapedonta > Hiatellidae > Panopea > Panopea generosa. Next base: position 5,560,923 of record JAPMAH010000020.1, read on the forward strand.
GACCCTTGATCCTGGGTTCGCCGGTTCCATATTCCTCCTAACCATGATTTCGGATGAGACTAATTTAAACCAGGTGGCGTATTCTATAACGTTTCTGTGTTTGCTGGGATATCAAACATTCAAGCTGCGTAAAGTTAGCTATGAGATCAGGAATCGTAGATCGACACTCAATATAAACACAGGTCTGCAATCGTTGATAAACATTCGAAAATGGTCAGGTCGAATATTGATATTCAATGTAGACCCAGGTCTGCAATCGTAGATCAACATTGTATATATATATCACTCATCTGTTAATTTGCCTTTCATTCATTATACATTTTTATTTAGATGGACACATAATAAACAATAGCAGTTAAATAAGTAATCACCAATACAATTAAAAAGTTAAAAAAATCAAACTACTCAGTTAAACATAATCCTCCATCATTACTCACCTATCATCTATCAATCATACAATATCTATAATCTTATATTAATAATCTATAATCTTTTATTTTTTATAGTCATCTTATCCTGCTCACCAAAATGACTAGTTCAAAGCGCGATGGTAAATAAACATGCATACATATTCATTGTACAAAGTACAAGTACAACGTATAGCAGCTCTGTTGTTGTGTCCTTGTATTTATGGTGCAATGTACAAATTAATATAAAGCGGGATTAGGTGAGAAAACAATGACATTTTTAAAAAAACAATAATTAAATAGAAAGATAATTTTAACAATGAAAAACACCAGTGCTACGTTGTTCCTCCAATATACCGAGTATGCTCACAAGACGGCGATACAAAACGTCCTGTTGGGGATTCGCCGCAAATCGCCAACTATCAATCAGCTGCAAGTTGGAAATTCGGACATTTTTTAAAATAGCTGTTTTATTATTTTAAGAAATCAATTAAAAAAAAAACTGTTTATATAATAAAAAAAACATCAGTGCCGGGTTGGTTCTTTGATATACCGAGTATACTCACCAGACGGCGTTTCAAAACGTCCAGTTGGGGATTCGCCGCGAATCGCAAACCACCAACCAGTTGCCAGTTGGAGGTTCGAGATTTTTTCTTAAATCGCTGTTTTATTTTTTTTAACATATCAGTTAAATATAAAAAAGACACCAGAACCGCGCTGTTTTTTTTTCATTTTATCCCGCGAATATTCTCACCAGACGGCGATTCAAAACGTACAGTTGGGGACCAGTTGTCAGTTTGGGATTCAGATTTTATATTAATATACATCCGTTTTCTATCGAATATATTTTTAAATATATAAACACGAGTAAAATATGTAAATTAAAAAGTGATTATAATAACGAATCTGAATCCCCAACTTGCAACTGGTAATCGATTATCCAACTACCAACTGCTAACTACCAACTCACTAAATACACTCATAAATACACAACATACATGAACATAAACCAATGCACGTGTTCCTAATATGCCACAACTTGACCCAGGTTCGAAGTTCGTTGGTGGTAGCCCCTATCGGCAAAAAATCAATAAATAACATGGTTACCTCAAGACGTTTTTAATAATATCTGACGAATGGAACCAAGTTTGATTGGCAATGTTAACTAATGAGCTCTCCACAAGGATTTGAACATCACACAGCCATCTCGGCCAACCGCGTGCCGGAACAAGCGCGTTTCTGACTAAATGGTGACAAATAACATGTTTGTTTGTTTGTTTATTCACTGTCATGTATTCGTACGTCCTGTCATCCGTTCGTCTGCTCATTCATTCATTTTTCCGTTCATTCATTCATTGATTCATTCTTTTATGCGTTTGTATGTTCGTTCAGATAATGAATTACATTGATTCATTATTCATGCATTCATTCATTCATTAACTCTTTTTCCGTCTTATTATATGACAAATATGTCTATGTGTCGCCTTCCTCTCATCTGCATATCATTTTACTGGTAAGAATGTGTATAATTAGATAAAGAGGGGCGGCTCAAGAAAATGAGAGCATGTACAATAAATCAAACTTGTATAAACCCGGTTATTAATTCATTTTCCTTGTCGAAACGAAAACCAAGAAGGTTATGTAGCTGTAGGTAATGTATGATACATTCATTAATATTCAGGTTAGATAATGTAGGTTGCATGAATAAATCGTGGATCTATCATAGCTTCATCTACATACATAACTATTTATAATTGAACACTTCTTACTCGATTTATATTGATAAAGAATAAATTATTATACAGGTGTAGTTATCGTCAGATTACACATTGTCGTAAATACTTAATCGCGGTTTTATTTTCTCGCCTAGGATTAAATTAGTCATTTTAGTTGATCGTTTGTTGAGCGAATAATAAATGACAAGAGTGTAACAATGTTGAATGATTTTTATCAAATTTAAAGCTGGTTCTATATTTCCATATATGCCACTTTACTTCATATATTATAGTATTTAAAATATTGCATTTCACAGATGCTTGTAAAGGCCGAGTGCTATCGTATAGGTTTGGTATTTGATACCATTAATTAATAATTATGATTTCTAGATATTTTATAACAGGTTTGTTTCTTATTGCATCTAAAGAATAGATGGATTAACGTTTCTCTTTCCTTTTTACACATATTCCTTAAGTAGATTACATCTTCTAATTTCCGTCTTTATTGTGTAGTCTTACACCTCAATGTGATTATGCTTCTAGATAGTGTACACCTGTTTCGCACCTTTTATTGTTAGTCTATATCTGCATTTAAGGCTTATCAAACATATTAGCGTTGTGTCTTAATTTCTATGACAACAGTTTTAATACAGTCTAATTCATGTTCATAGTATCGATACAATACGTTCTAATTTCGGCAGTCAAAGAGTTCGGACGTAATGTAATTATACCGTCTCTAAGAAGTGGATAGTTTCCGTTCTTGTTAAGATTTCAAAAATATTTATATATTCTAAATTCAAGCAGGATAACCATAACCAACTTTATTACATTTACTTCAATTAAAAACAATTAAAAATACTCCGATTATTTAATACTTTTATTAACTTCGTTACTGGGCACCGATGCTACATTTAGAGATGTAACGATTCACTGATGCATCGATGGATCGCAATTCACCTTTCCGCCGATGTGTGTATCGGGTGTTAAACGAAACTTCCAATAGACCGCGATGCAATGCACTCTTTAGACCTACGATACATCGATACGGTTGTCAGATATTGTGCATCGCAATTCCAATGAAAACTAACAAACAAAGAAGAACGTATTTTTTTAGAAAGCAAGACGAATTTTCAGATATAAACTGGTTAAACACGTGACGAATATTACGGACAGCATCTCCTTCACATCAGGTACTATCCCACTATGTTATGTTGTTCTCTGTAAATAAAGATACTTTTAAATCGCATACAACCATAGTTATTAGATACACCTTTTTATACAATCACGGTGATTGCATAAGATACAGTTTTCAAAATAAGTATCGTAATGCGCACTGCATCGCGACTTAAATATTGCAATACGTATCGTGATACGAATTGTTCTGAAAATGAAGTATCGCAATACGCATTGAAAATGAAAAAAAAATGCCAGTGCACAGCTCTACAGTAAATTTATCACGGTTACTGGACTTAAACAAAGTTGTGTGTTGTTCTGCGGCCACACGTGTTACTATTTATACTTCCTGCTTTATACGTGCCTTGCTGGATCTATTACCATTTACAAATAACAAATACAATTTAAAATCTTCATAAAGTGTTGATAACTTCTTCCACAAATCACAACACTACAATTTACCTTCCATTATATGTATGGATTATGTATTTATGTCTTTAATATACATGTTATTAATATACAAAGTGATTAATAGTTTGGAATAAACACAAGTTAAATTTTTAATGTTGTATTATAAGTGATTTGTGAACAAGTACGTTTAGTTTCTTTAACATAACCTCCTGAGGAAAATACTGCATGCGTGTAAACTGCAGCTATTTTAACCATATACAATGTTTTTTGGGGGGCTGAGGCCGAATAAAAAGTTCTGTGTTTCGGGCAACCCAACCTTCTTTTTTTACGATTTTCCGAATTTCTGTTTATTCCGCACTATCAGAGAATTCTATTTGAGAAGCTCAGTAAAACATAAAAAATCATATTTCCCAACAGTCAGCATATCTTGTATACGTTAATCCGTTAACTGTGAGATAACCACATGGCGATGGAGTAAAATTTATGCGGCAATATCGTAAAGATAACTCCTCCCTTATCAGTAGTATGCCAATCAGATTTAAGATGGAATCAGAAATACCCGTGATCAAAAATTGCTTATTGATTTTAACTTCAATGGTCTGCTCTCGGATATAGAAGCAAGTGAAACTTCAAAGTTTGTCTCTCAAAACCAATATTAATTTCACAAATTTCAAAACTATTTGCTGCGGTTACAAATTTTTGGCATTTTTTTACATTTCGCTTTCATAGTTTACACAAGATTTCAACCTTTTTAACTGAAAAAAAAAAATGTTTTATTGGTTTGAACCCTTAACAATTCTGCAGGTCTGTTTATTTTCATATTTTAAACTGACAAACAATTTTTTTGCAGGTCAAAATCTGCGGGGTGTTAATATCATGTGTTTTCGCGATTTTTAAAATGTACGTTTTCTCAAAGTTAATGGATTGAAATGATTGATTGATTGATTGAATATTTAGCGTCATTTTTATGCCATCGAGGGCTAACAGACGATCAGTTAACCTAACCACTGTTTCCTAGTATTAAGCAGTACTCGAGCACACCCCGTCTCCGTAAGTAACTGATAACTTTCCCACTTGAATCAGTGATGAGACGAATGATAATTAGACACATGTCGTATATCAATCATCACGGAGACTGTTGCCGGGCGGGGGATTCGAACTCACGACCCCTGAATTGATAGTCAGACGCGTAACCGACTGAGCTAATCGGGCCTGGCTGGATTGAAATGAATACCTTGTGTACATACATTGAAGTTGTGTACTTACATTGTTTAAAAATACTTTAGGTTCTCAAAGAACTACTAATTTGCTTTACACTTTTTTTAAACCAAGTACTTAAACAGTGATTATTGAAAAACAATTTTAAAAAATGATGAAAAAAAAAAGATATACAATAATTAACAAATTAATGTTTTCCAAACAGTGATCTTCTTAAACTCCAATTGAAAAGTGTTTCTCCATTTCTTCTTGAATAGTTTTCCACTTGTCCGTTAATTTCTTGTTCAATTGTAAGCCTATCATTGATTTTCCTTCTTATTTCTATAGTGAAAGAAACATATTTAAACACTAGCCATTCATGAAAGACCCAAATAAAAGAAGGGAAACTTACCGTGTACATTTTATTATTTATTGATATAATTATATAGTGCCAAAATATCATTAGAAAATTAGAAGTCATGTTTCATCCAAGAGAGTTTTTATTTTCTTCAGTGTGTTCAGGTCAGTGTATTCATTTTTGACAAAATGAAAGTAGAAATATAATGTATTCATACCGCGATTCCCAAATATACTGTTTTCCTTATTAAAAAAAAACTCAAACATAATACTACAAAATCATATATATCCTGTAATGTGTTGAAAAATGGAATTCAAACACCATCAAAATATGTAAAACAATTGTTTGATACAAGTTAAACAGACTGTTTTAATTTTAATACATAGCTGACAGTGTGTTGATGGATACAGATAGCTGAAGTTTAGAACTGTCTTACTGATAATGTGCTGACAAATGTTGCTTAAATCATGTTTGATATCATGGTTTTTTATTCAAGTAAAGACAGTAAACATGTTGAATACTAGATTTTATAATGTGAATACAGCTATCAGTTAACCACAAGTAGCAATTACATCTATATAGTACTTGTCAAGACCCTTCAGATGCGACTAAGTAAGTACTCGCAATATGACTTGGAAAACAACATTTTGCTGGACTACCACACCAAAAAAAGATTTGTCTTAAGTGAGTGGGGTAAAATGTATTAAACTACTTTTTGAAAGCGTTATATAATATTTGAATTGCAGATATTGTCATCAAAACCATTTAAGATACGTGTAAAACATCCAGGAGTACAACATGTTTGTACTGCAATAGTTTGTCATCGGAATTTATATTGAATTAATAACAACAGTAAATTTAAACCCATGTCAGGCGGAAACAAACCTGTGTCAAGTACAAGGCAGGTCAGATTTTAAAAGTATGTATAGTCTATGTGCAAAAATATTGGGAGCAAAATATAAACAAATCACATTTATATTTTTACACCCGAGCAGAACATGCTCAAAATTAACTATTTTGATCGTCCCTTGGCAGTTATCGTCGACAGCATTTTCTCCATTAACACTCCAGCATCCTAAATAATTGAGCAATCTTAACTAAACTTAGAATTTGTATGCATGGCCAAAAAGTCTGGATCTGGTGTGCTTTCTGATGGCTGTTACAGGCATCTGTCATTAAAATGTACTGATTATCATTGAAATCATATTACGAAGTTAGGTACAATTTTAAACCTAGAGAAATGTTGCTCTAAGCATTCGTAACTGTTTCGCTGTTTCGACTCGGCTAAAAAAAAATCTTTTTTTAGACCGTTGCCCTAAACACAGTTTTTTTAGCCTGAGCTAAAAGAAGGAGGTGTTCAATTTCATGAATCGCTTCTTGATATACACATCGATATAGGCGGCTAAACGTATGTTATTAATAAGATTTAAGCACGAATTGTGTTAGATATATGCATATTTATGCGTATTAGCTAATAAAGCCATTTATTTGCCATAAGTGTTGTTATTTATGTTGTCCGCTTAGTTTGTTTTGAATGGTGTTTAACGTCATTTCAACACATTTCAGGTTCATTATGGAATATCAAGTTTTACTGGTGGAAGGAGACCTCAGACTATTTCAGAATAACTGGAAACTTTCTCACAGAAAGTTTTCGGAGCGAGCGGGACTCGAATCTACGACCTAAGCGGTGAGAAGTTAGTGATCTTGAGACGGCGCCTTAGACCACTCCGTTGCTACTACTTATGAAACCATGTGAAATTATATTAGTGATGTTTAAAAACACCATAACCCATCTTGGGGTGCTTGCAACTGATATTATACAGTTTCGCAAATTGTATTTTTACAAGCACACACCAATCGAATTAAACACAATAGGCAAGATATGATTAACAATTGCCATTACCAAAATTTGTGTTTGATTTTTTGTCGTCATCTTTTTACAATCAATGACTAACAGAAGATCAATTAACTTAGCCACTCTTTTCAGGGAAATTGGAAGGTTAAACCAGTACTCGAGCACACCACTCTCTGCAAGTAGTTGACAACCTTCTAACTTGAATCCGCGGCATTGGTTTGTGACCAACGTTAATGAGACGCAATGTTGCATATCGTTCATCACGGAGACTGTTGCCAGCTGGTGATTCGAACTCGCGATCCCTGCATTTATAGTCAGTCGCGCTACCGCCTGAGTTAAGAGTTCCAGCCTAACAACATATCAGGGACCGGGATAGACAGGGACCGGGATATCAGGGACCGGGATAGACAGGACCGGAATAGACAGGGACTGGGATAGATAGGGACCGGGGTATCAGGGACCGGGATAGACAGGGACCTGGGTATCAGGGACTGGGATAGACAGGGACCGGGATATACAGGGAGCGGGAAAGACAGGACTGGGATAGACAGGGACCGGGATATACAGGGACCGGGATAGACAGGACCGGGATAGACAGGACCGGGATAGACTGGGACTGGGATAGACAGGGACCGGAGTATCAGGGACCGGGATAGACAGGGACCGGGATAGACAGGGACCGGGATAGACTGGGACCGGGAAAGACAGGACCGGGATAGACAGGGACGGGGATAGACAGGACCGGGATAGACAGGGACCGGGATAGACAGGGACCGGGAAAGACAGGACCGGGATAGACAGGACTGGGATAGACAGGGACCGGGGTATCAGGGACCGGGATAGACAGGGACCGGGATATACAGGACCGGGATAGACAGGACCGGGATAGACAGGGACCGGGATATACAGGGACCGGGATAGACAGGACCGGGATAGACAGGGACTGGGATAGACAGGGACCGGGGTATCAGGGACCGGGATAGACAGGGACCGGGATAGACAGGGACCGGGATAGACTGGGACCGGGAAAGACAGGACCGGGATAGACAGGGACGGGGATAGACAGGACCGGGATACACAGGAAACGGGATATACAGGGACCGGGAAAGACAGGACCGGGATAGACAGGACCGGGATAGACAGGGACCGGGATAGACAGGGACCGGGATATACAGGGACCGGGATAGACAGGACCGGCATAGACAGGGACCGGGATAGACAGGGACCGGGGTATCAGGGACCGGGATAGACAGGGACCGGGATAGACAGGGACCGGGATAGACTGGGATCGGGAAAGACAGGACCGGGATAGACAGGGACGGGGATAGACAGGACCGGGATACACAGGAACCGGGATATACAGGGACCGGGAAAGACAGGACTGGGATAGACAGGACCGGGATAGACAGGGACCGGGATAGACAGGGACCGGGATAGACAGGGACCGGGATACACAGGACCGGGATATACAGGGACCGGGAAAGACAGGGACCGGGATAGACAGGGACCGGGATAGACAGGGACTGGGATATACAGGGACTGGGATAGACTGGGACGGGGATAGACAGGATCGGGATAGACAGGGACCGGGATATACAGGGAGCGGGAAAGACAGGACTGGGATAGACAAGAACCGGGATAGACAGGGACCGGGATAGACAGGGACCGGGTTATCAGGGACTGGGATAGACAGGGACCGGGATAGACAGGGACCGGGATAGACTGGGACCGGGAAAGACAGGACCGGGATAGACAGGGACGGGGATAGACAGGACCGGGATAGACAGGAACCGGGATATACAGGGACCGGGAAAGACAGGACCGGGATAGACAGGGACAGGGATAGATAGAGACCAGGATAGAAAAGACCGGGATAGATAGGGACCGGGATAGACAGGGACTGGGATAGACAGGACCGGAATATCAGGGACCGGGGTTGACAGGGATCGGGATAGACAGGGACTGGGATAGACAGGAACCAGGATATCAGGGACCGGGATAGACAGGGACCAGGAAAGACAGTGACCAGGATAGACAGGGACCGGAATACACGGGGACCGAGGATAGACAGGGACCGGGACCGGGATAGACAGGGACAGGGATAGACTACTACTACCAGACCTCATTCGGGAGATATCAGGGACAGGGATAGACTACTACTACCAGACCTCATTCGGGAGATATCAGGGACAGGGATAGACTACTACTACCAGACCTCATTCGGGAGATATCAGGGACAGGGATAGACTACTACTACCAGACCTCATTCGGGAGATATCAGGGACAGGGATAGACTACTACTACCAGACCTCATTCGGGAGATATCAGGGACCGCGATAGACTACTACTACCAGACCTCATTCGGGAGATATCAGGGACCGCGATAGACTACTACTACCAGACCTCATTCGGGAGATATCAGGGACCCCGATAGACTACTACTACCAGACCTCATTCGGGAGATATCAGGGACCGCGATAGACTACTACTACCAGACCTATTCGGGAGATATCAGGGACTGCGATAGACTACTACTACCAGACCTCATTCGGGAGATATCAGGGACAGGGATACACTACTACTACCAGACCTCATTCGGGATATATCAGGGACCGGGATAGACTACTAATACCAGACCTCATTCGGGAGATATCAGGGACCGCGATAGACTACTACTACCAGACCTCATTCGGGAGATATCAGGGACGGCGATAGACTACTACTACCAGACCTCATTCGGGAGATATCAGGGACCGGGATAGACTACTAATACCAGACCTCATTCGGGAGATATCAGGGACCGCGATAGACTACTACTACCAGACCTCATTCGGGATATATCAGGGACCGGGATAGACTACTAATACCAGACCTCATTCGGGAGATATCAGGGACCGCGATAGACTACCACTACCAGACCTCATTCGGGAGATATCAGGGACCGCGATAGACTACTACTACCAGACCTCATTCGGGATATATCAGGGACCGGGATAGACTACTAATACCAGACCTCATTCGGGAGATATCAGGGACCGCGATAGACTACCACTACCAGACCTCATTCGGGAGATATCAGGGACAGGGATAGACTACTACTACCAGACCTTATTCGGGATATATCAGGGACCGGGATAGACTACTAATACCAGACCTCATTCGGGAGATATCAGGGACCGCGATAGACTACCACTACCAGACCTCATTCGGGAGATATCAGGGACCGCGATAGACTACTACTACCAGACCTCATTCGGGATATATCAGGGACCGGGATAGACTACTAATACCAGACCTCATTCGGGAGATATCAGGGACCGCGATAGACTACCACTACCAGACCTCATTCGGGAGATGTCAGGGACAGGGATAGACAACTTATACCAGACCTCATTCGGGAGATATCAGGGACTGCGATAGACAACTACTACCACACCTCATTTGGGATATATCAGGGAGCAGGATAGACTACTACTACTACTACCAGACCTCATTCGGGAGATATCAGGGACCGGGATAGGCCACTACTACCAGACCTCATTCGGGAGATATCAGGGACAGGGATAGACTACTACTACCAGACCTCATTCGGGAGATATCAGGGACCGCGATAGACTACTACTACCAGACCTCATTTGGGAGATATCAGGGACAGGGATAGACTACTACTACCAGACCTCATTCGGGAGATATCAGGGACTGCGATAGACTACTACTACCACACCTCATTCGGGATTTATCAGGGAGCAGGATAGACTACTACTACTACTACCAGACCTCATTCGGGAGATATCAGGGACCGGGATAGACTACTACTACCAGACCTCATTCGGGAGATATCAGGGACTGCGATAGACTACTACTACCACACCTCATTCGGGATTTATCAGGGAGCAGGATAGACTACTACTACCAGACCTCATTCGGGAGATATCAGGGACCGGGATAGACTACTACTACCAGACCTTATTCGGGAGATATCAGGGACAGGGATAGACTACTACTACCAGACCTTATTCGGGAGATATCAGGGACAGGGATAGACTACTACTACCAGACCTCATTCGGGAGATATCAGGGACCGCGATAGACTACTACTACCAGACCTTATTCGGGAGATATCAGGGACCGGGATAGACTACTACTACCAGACCTCATTCGGGATTTATCAGGGAGCAGGATAGACTACTACTACTACTACCAGACCTCATTCGGGAGATATCAGGGACCGGGATAGACTACTACTACCAGACCTCATTCGGGAGATATCAGGGACCGGGATAGACTACTACTACCAGACCTTATTCGGGAGATATCAGGGACAGGGATAGACTACTACTACCAGACCTCATTCGGGAGATATCAGGGACCGGGATAGACTACTACTACCAGACCTCATTCGGGAGATATCAGGGACCGGGATAGACTACTACTACCAGACCTCATTCGGGAGATATCAGGGACCGCGATAGACTACTACTACCAGACCTTATTCGGGAGATATCAGGGACCGGGATAGACTACTACTACCAGACCTCATTCGGGATTTATCAGGGAGCAGGATAGACTACTACTACTACTACCAGACCTCATTCGGGAGATATCAGGGACCGGGATAGACTACTACTACCAGACCTCATTCGGGAGATATCAGGGACCGCGATAGACTACTACTACCAGACCTCATTCGGGATATATCAGGGACCGGGATAGACTACTACTACCAGACCTCATTCGGGAGATATCAGGGACCGGGATAGACTACCACTACCAGACCTTATTCGGGAGATATCAGGGACCGGAGTAGACTACTACTACCAGACCTCATTCGGGAGATATCAGGGACCGGGATAGACTACTACTACCAGACCTTATTCGGGAGATATCAGGGACAGGGATAGACTACTACTACCAGACCTCATTCGGGAGATATCAGGGACCGCGATAGACTACTACTACCAGACCTTATTCGGGAGATATCAGGGACCGGGATAGACTACTACTACCAGACCTCATTCGGGATTTATCAGGGAGCAGGATAGACTACTACTACTACTACCAGACCTCATTCGGGAGATATCAGGGACCGGGATAGACTACTACTACCAGACCTCATTCGGGAGATATCAGGGACCGCGATAGACTACTACTACCAGACCTCATTCGGGATATATCAGGGACCGGGATAGACTACTACTACCAGACCTCATTCGGGAGATATCAGGGACCGGGATAGACTACCACTACCAGACCTCATTCGGGATATATCAGGGACCGGGATAGACTACTACTACCAGACCTTATTCGGGATTTATCAGGGATCAGGATAGACTACTACTACCAGACCTTATTCGGGAGATATCAGGGACCGCGATAGACTACTACTACCAGACCTCATTCGGGAGATATCAGGGACCGCGATAGACTACCACTACCAGACCTCATTCGGGATATATCAGGGACTGCGATAGACTACTACTACCAGACCTTATTCGGGATTTATCAGGGATCAGGATAGACTACTACTACTACTACCAGACCTCATTCGGGAGATATCAGGGACCGCGATAGACTACCACTACCAGACCTCATTCGGGATA
>JAPMAH010000020.1:5578638-5656638 GCA_029582155.1 Panopea generosa
CACTGAACACATAATATTTTTATGACAACCTAAAATAGTGATTGTTCAATAAACCAGCGTGTACCAGTGATAACAAAATACATTTCTTGGCACCCGTCTGGCTCTCAGATCATATATTGATAACGGTGTTATGGCTCTCCCAAGTTTACGGGTTGTTTGTAGAATCTCAGAACGATATTCCTAAACAAGAATAGACATTTATTCCCTGTTGCCTACTAGTTCGCATTTCTGCTATTGTTTCTTACGTATGTATAATAATAGATGATTACGTTTGTCTGAGAGGAAGACGTAATTGCTAAACAAATAACGGGATAAAATTGTTGTACATGCATTGTACAGTTTTGTTTTTGGATAATGTTAAGAATGTTTCAATAGCTGTTGATAATAACACCATTTGTGGTAAAGAATGGGTATAAATATCGTAAAAGTTATTACTTTTCCACTATCGTCTTTAACAACGGTGTCTAGAACATTATTTTGTGACACTTGTGACACATTTTCAAAAGCATTATCAACTTAACTATTAACTATAATCCCAATCGATAAAGTATCTTTTATCACCCATATTGACTCCCCTTTCGATATGGTACATCGAGAAATGAAGACTTATCACCTTCAGATATAGGGTAGCTCATATAGATGAAGTTTCTTTGACAACCATGTCTGTTACCTCCGTAGTGACCCCCTTTTGATATCGTGCATCGAATAAGTATCATCACCTACATATAAAGGGTAGCGCATATCGATGTAACTGATGAAGTGAAGAGTTTAATTGTTTTATCATCTGATATAATTATTGGATGTCGTTTTAGATTGAACATATAGGATTCCATATTTGCCTTGTTTTGGGTGACTAGATATGAATATCGATGATTGCTGATTTCTTTCACAAATTTGGCTGTTGTCATGGTAATAGGACGCATTTAGAAATATGACTTTTAGTATTTTAATCCAAACAAAATTTGGCATGGATACTTTTCTATATCTAAACTTTAAGCATGCAAATTTTCAATATCGTACACCACTGTTTAACATTAATTTTGATAAGTCAAACTGTATATGTTACACAGTACGGTGGAGATTGACGTTATTTGTGCGACGTCAAATTGACATGCAAATGAAAGTCGTTCTTTTTTCGAAGTATAAACCGCTGTGCAAAACACATTTTTTGCGGTACTGCACCCACTTCTGGTACATGTCACGATACTCTGGTGACTTGTAGATCCTAACCACAGAATGTACACTCCGGTACATGGCCAGGAGGTACTGAAAGCACTTTTCACAAAGAACTGACTTGAATCCCAGGAAACCCACACAAGATTTTGGTCGTCCAGATCGCTAATGGTTAGTTACTTTCGTTTCACCATTGGAAACCTGTTTGTACCACCAGTATATAATACTCCAGGATATGCTTTATGTTAAAGAGTTGTGTGAAATAAACTTAAGAGTCTCCTGTGGGGTCATATATCATTCCAAAACAAAATTTTACCACACTCCAAATTTCCACTCTAGGCGTGACGTCGTCTAATTTCTTTACCATTCAAATTCGCACTTGTTATTTTAAAAGTGCGCACAATAATCAAATGTTTATCGATAACGTCGAATTTTTAAATGACATTCGTACATGATTTGAAATTGCGTCTAATATTATTTCATAACATTTGGCACAATGTTGAGGAAGTTATCTGCTTTCGAAGGCAATTTTGTTTTTTTAAATGGCGTCTAATTCCAAAGTCCCACGTACTTCCAAATTCGCGTTACTATGGTGCCTTTTGCATGAACTTAACAATTACTGAAAGTTGATTTGATGTTTTATGACAATAAGTTGTTTTTCACCATATTCCACTCATATTCTGGCGCATTAACGTACACGGATATATAAAACACTATTTTCTATAATACATCTTTAAAAAACACCAAGGATAAAACATTCGTCACGAAAGACAAACATATACAACAGGGGACGTAGCACTGAAAGGACAAAGCAAACACAAACAATAATAAATATATTCATTATAGAATATACCTGCAATAAGTAGAATACATACCTGTAGAACAAGCCTGCAACATGGGTCACCACATTTGCAATGATCAGGAAAGAAACACCACTAGCAAATGAAACACCAGGCCGGTTCTCTATCTCTCTGTCGTTACATTATAAAACAACGGTGTAGATGAACAATATGTGGTGGTTTGCACAAGTTTATGGCGGCAATACAATAATGCTCAGGTAAAAATACGTAAAACAAAAATCAGTGAGGCTTTTTGTAGAGTCACTCGATATCTTTGCAGAAGTCAAAGCCTTGACATGTAACATAGACCAAGACGGAGAAATTTGTTTTAGACATTGAATTGTGATTTCATACATATATTGTTAAAGAATATAGATGTATTTCATTCTTATGTTTGTAGTAAATATGATTTTTCCAACTTTTCTAGAGATACCCCAGAATGACTCTTAGTAGAACCATCGTTCTGCTGCGATCAGCTGGTACATGCATATCATAAAGGCTTTGTTAAGAAATATTGAAATTTTAGTTTAAAGCCAAATCTATCTTAACCTGAAACCAGAGGCCCAAAAAGACACTAATCGCTCTACAGAAGCTACATGCAAAATATCTGAAGTCTTGGCCTTAAACATTCAGAGGAAATGTTTTAAAAATTTTATAATGGGCTTATAAAACCTGTGGCGGGAGCATTAGTGGTCGAATCATCCTGGTTCAAGAACTCGTCCAAGATTGTAGCAAAATGGACAAATATCGACAGCTCACTAAGGTAGAATGTAACTACTACTCAAAATAGCCTTTATTTTTACACAAAATAAGATTATGAATATATAATTATACAATATATACAAATCAACAAGATTTACTCAACATGAACACAAATACCGGTCTTGTAATTTTCTTAGATGTAATCATGTAAACATTGTTCACTTCAATCAGCTTTTGTCTTATATATATCGAGATATATACTGCTATATATTAATATATCACTGATGTCGCGATGCGATACTCACTGCTATTTACTTATATATCACTGATATCGCGATGCAAACTGCGTTTTACTATTAAATATATTTTACTGATGTGACGATGCAACATTCTCTGCAGCGTCAATGAATGATTTACATAAGTTTTATACTTATTAAAACGCCAAGTCAGCATCCAGCATACAGATGCGTATATATATCTCCAATCGTCCCTTCCTGGGAAGGATGTTTTCGCAGGGTTTACTTTCCGTGTACTGTGTAGTACTGAGCTATGAATGCCGGTGTAACGTTGTAAACTGACCCCCATAGAATAATGACCCCCCGGTCATTATTTTATATAGAATAGTGACTCCCCGGTCATAATATTATGACTCCCCCACACGTAGAAAAATGACCCTCACATAGAATTGTGACCCCCCTATAGAATAACGACCCCCTAACCCAAACCCTAACCCTAACCCATCTAAGATACACTTGCAACATAATTATTCCCACCGATAGGCATCGGAGGAGAATATGGTAATGGCACACGTCCGTCCGTGCGTTCGTGCGTGCGTACGTGCAACATTTTTTTTGACACCGCAACTCTTCATTCATTATTGGACGGAATTAATTCAAACTTTCAGGGATTACTACTACCGATGCCTAGTTGTGCAGAAAGAAAAAAATGGATTTGCTCCACCTGTTCGGGAGTTATGGCCCTTAAATTCGAACAAATCTTATTTTCATGGGCGTCACAGGTCATAAAACATGGGACTTCCCCACAACCGATTTGCATATTTTATGCCTTATATTGATATATTTGTTTACTTTTTCTACTAAAAAACGCCTGAAAAGTGACACAAATACCCAAAATCCAAAGAAGGATGTCTCTTCAACAATATACTGAAATTTGAATAATTTCTAACGACGAGGAGCGTCACAGGTAATAAAACCACTGGGCTACCCCACACCCGTTTCGCCTATTTTTGGAGGTATATATGAGTGACATATAGGTGACATAAAGAAGGTCAAGGGTATTTGACATCACTTTCAGGGGTGGCATAAAACATTGTGCTTTTCCACGTATGAATTTCCTTTTTTACAATCTTGCACTCCAGAAAATGAACTATTTTACCGTCAATAGCATTTTTCGTAATGAGCCCGCGAGCCCATGCTATTACGAAATTAGTGCAAAATATAGGATGCAATAACAAATTGATGTTTCTTCTAAAATTTCGGACAAAATCATTGTTACCATAAGTTCCAGAATGCGTACATTACATTGTACAGAAGGTTAATTAATAATTATATACATGTATGCGTAACATAATGCGATGTCACAAAGTTACGAGGCTGTTAAAGGTACTATCTCAACGAATCTGGGAAAAATCTTGGAAAAATAAAACTTAAGCCTGTTGAAATACTTGAAGCATGATACCTTTATAGGTAACAAAAAGATTTAGATCTAAAACATGTTCTAAACAAAAAGTCATGCACCTTTAAAGCAAGGGTTTCGTGATCTATGTTCTAAGTATGTTCTACAGTGTACCTTGAAAGTTGCAGGGGTTTCAAGTTGCAAAAGGATTCCTTTATGTATCCCCATTCCATTAGGTCATCTGTTTCTATTGGCAAAGGTTTGATACGGCGAAACAATATCCCTTTGGTGAGACTTATCCGCTTTAATAAGCAAGCGCGCTATCATTGCGCCACCGGGGCTCACGGTCAAGATCTTTCATGTGAGGAAGCTAACCAGCTAGCTTGCGGACCGTCGGTGGTTCTACCCAGGTGCCCGCCCGAGCCTGAAAATTGCCCGGAGGGGCACCTTGGGTCTTCCTCCACCATGTAAAGCTGGTATGTCCACACCATAATGTCCTCGTAAAGAGGCGGGAGGGTCATAAAACTGGGAAATATTATCCTCCAGCCTAAAAATCGGTTCTCTCTATTTCTATAGTAACCTTAAAACGACTTAGGTATATCTTCTATTATTGTAATACTTCTCTTTAAGTACAATAATGATAATTCAAATGAAAACCATTTTAAATTTCATTTTCAATAGATGTACGCTTATTTCTTAGCGGGGCCTCTAAGTTATACTGCTGTTGTGTCAGCTGTAGACGCAGCAGCAGCAGCAGCAGCAGCAGCAGCAGCAGCAGCAGTAACAACAACAACAACAACAACAACAAATATAAGCAATAGAAACACGACAGTGACTTGAATTGATATAGAGTATGTTAGTAATAGGTTAGGTGGGGGTCAATATTTTATAGATAAAATCGGGGGGTCATTATTTTATAAGGGGTGTCAGTATTTTATAGAAAGGGGTCATTATTCCATATAAAATAATGACGTTAGAAATGTCAAGTCGTTCATATGATGAATATGTAAATTGCGCATCCTATGACGGTACTTCCACCGGCTGACTCCTGTTACGTCGATAACATCCTACGTATGACTTACGTCACACACACGTCAATAAAAAACGGCTATATATAAAAACTCAGATTTACTATTTACTCAACAGCAATAGCATTGCGTATATCACGTACCGTCTAACTATTTCATGGTAGTTTCATTATATCACAACAGCACAATCATTTATTATTACATCTTTTACATTCATGGTTACTGTAGTTAAATCAGTATATAATAAGAGTACATTTATTCATATTTTACCATCTATCACATTTCATGGTAGTTTTATCAGTACATAATAACAGTGCATTTATTTCTTAGCAACGTCTATTAATTCTCATAGTAGCATATGCATCTCTAAATATTTCCACGTTAATCAATATAAATATCGACGGACAAATTTTGTATCTATTTGTTCTGCAAAAACACAGAATAAACTTAACACAAATTAATTACATATGTTACATTTCAAAATGCCGATTTCCAATAGGTATTTATAAACACAATAATGCGCAAAAAAGCTAAAGGTAATCTATGATTAATTTTACAATAAAAATCGCTTTATTTTTTCCTTAAATACTCATTTATCAGAGGATTTTTATGAAATAATCGTCAAAATGACATCTTTAAAATCCCTCTCTATCTGGCGATAAGTTTAACAAACCTAGTCTACTTTACCAATATACGTCTATACAATGCACATACTTGTACGTTGTTATTAGCTGACACTGACAGTCAGGCCAACTTATTTTGTTACACAGATTTTGTGATTATATAACTGCTGTGGAAGTTTGGTTAACGTTCAATGAAACAAGAAGATGCTATTGCGTCTACAACTTTTTCGCTATATAACTCTATTTATAACAGTAACCCTTGTGGGGCCCCAAATTTGACGTCAGGGATCCGACTTCAACAAATAATTTAGGGGACGGATCTCCACGCAATGCTAAATGCAAAATATCTACTGTCTTGGCCTAGAACTTCCAGATGTTTTAAAGTTTTGCTGAAAGTGTGCTTATAAGCTCTTTGACGGGGGCATTTGTTTTTGAATGACGCTGGTTCAATAACTCGTCCGAGATCTTGTGATTATATAACTTCTGTGCAAGTTAAGATTCAATCAAAAATGTAGGTGTTGTCGCGTCCGCAAGAAAGAAGTTAACAAACGGACGACGGACAACGGACAATTTACCATGACATTAGCCCTGCTGGCCTTTGGCCAGAAGAGCTGAAAACGGTTACGGGTATCAAAATTGTACAAACTGTTTAAAGTTTGAAAATCCGCAATTATATCATTGGAAATTTTACACACATACATAAAACACTATACACAGGAATCTGTAAAACTGTTTTGTAACCAATGTGACGCCAAATCGCCGGAGTTTTTTTTTAAAACATTCACGTTTGATAACAGGATACATTTTGTTTATTACATACAATATAAATGCATCACGTGATTTCTCATGCAATTGAAATCAAACGTCTGGAAACAAAATGGCATCACCCCACGTGACTACAGTTTAGATGAATTACCTATGGGAACTGGAACATCATCAAGACATCTGACTACAACCCGCAACGTTCGTTTACAAAATTTAACACTGAGTGAAACTTTGTTTATTTACATGAGAAATATATTGAGGCCACATTCAATTTTTAGAAAACAAGCAACGGTGCATTTTAATCAATAATAAAACATTTCATCAGTATCCATGACATCGTAAACAGGCGATGTCTCACATATGTATGTCATATTCATATAATACAATAGCGTTTCATCGGATTTTAATGAAACTGTGTTAAGTGTGTAGCTATAACAATTATTTATGATTAATATAAATTTGAGTACATGTACATCAAGTACAATTATCAGTATCAACTATCGTCTTTGTCTTTGCTCGTTATATCGAAGTAATGAATATAGAGTGCAGATTTTAATGGGTTATAACTACATTGTTTACACGTTTCAGATTATACATGGCATGCAAGTATCACGTTTTATAGATGGAGAGAAACTTCTGAGAAAAATCATTCCCCACAAGTTGCTGCATACCTTCTCTCACAGATCAGCAAGATTTTGGACTAGCGGGTCTCGAACATTTGACCTCAGTGGTGAGAGGTTAGTTATCTTGAGACAGCGACTTAGATCACTCTGCGAATGATGTCCAAACTAAAACATATTTTCAACAGTTGCATAGGATATAACTGCAGAGACACATAATCTGTTTGTCTGTAAACCAACACAACGGGTGTGATGCAAAGTTTAATTTATCTCCAAACTTTTGTCTTAATTAAAATAGGACATTTTTAAATTGTTGTGTTGATAAATTAAAAAGTTTTCTCGTTTTCTCTGTTGCATTTGAGATATACTGCATTTAATCACACGCCACAATAATAAACTCGGGTGTTTTGTTGATGCTGTTTGTTTTAGTGAGAGTTTTTAGTTGATTTATATCGTTTAATTTATATTCTGGATAATAACAACATATTTGTCTGGAAGATTGATATCTGCTACAAAATTGACACCGTCAGAATGTAACATACGTGTGTAGAGATAAGCATTTGTATGAAGCAAGTTTTAGTATATATGACGTCGATATATTATTGATTTCATAAATATACTCAGATGCCGGAGTGCCGTTTCAATCATCTTGGTAAGTTTTAAGAATTTCGTACGAACAAACTATCTCGGAACGTTCTTAAACTTACGACCGATAGTGAAACGGGCTCTTGATTGATATTACAACTGCATTATCACGTGGTGTGCTGTGGACGTAAAAAAGATACGAAGCACTTCCGCTCCGATTTCTTATAATTATTACTTTAATCATGTTGCATATTCACTGTAGTTCGTAAATGTGTGACTGTTTAAGACTGTGCTAAGATATGCGAGTAGGTTTTAATATCTATTTAGCCTTAATGAACAGTCAACTAAAGGCAAGGTGTTCTTTTATTGGTCTGGCCATGTTCTATGATTTTATCAGATAACAATGATTTGTGTTAATGTTTATGAATTGAAAATGCAAGACTGTAGGGAAAGATAAGTTAGAAATTATCTGTTCCAGATAAGCGGACGTGTTTCTTGTCATGACTCAGTTAAATAAAACTGGATAAAATAATACTGTTTCACCAACCTTACTATCACAATACTAAGCAGATGTGTATGTGTATGCTTAAAACTTCTATATCTACATATTATACCTGATTCAATTTGATTAGTTTAGATTTATTTATTATTTCTTAAATCACGCTCGAAGTTTTCCTAGATAGAACCAGTACTAAACATAGGTGAAAAAGGTGTCTTGCTCAAGGACACCTTGGAGTAGGATCGAGCCCACGGCACTCCAACTTTGGGTTCGGTGCTCTACCACTGGACTATGCGCTCCACATGAGTTATGTACTTTTTAAGAACGGAATGAATTTGATCGATAAATTCTACATTTGTTTAAATGGAAAATAGTAAACAAAAGAAAGCTCATATTTTAGTCTATATGTTTGTGAGACATACAGGCAATTGTATGATTTACGTTAGGGTATAAAATACTTGAATCGCTGAATCGCAAGATAACAAGCACTTGAATACACTTTTATATAACTGGCAATGACGTGTTTTACTATTTCTATAAATTTATTAATTGAGAATTATTTTGGTAGAACTTCATTATTATTTATTCAATTAGAAATAATTTCGCAGAACTTTGTTAATATTTATTTATTTTAAATAAGTTTAGAACTTTATTATCATTTATTTAATTAGAAATATTTCGGTAAAACTTTATAAATATTCATTTATTTCAAGATAAGTTTAAGAACTTCATTTTTATTTTTCATTTAGAAATATTTTGGTAGAACTTTATTCTGATTGATTTATTCAGAAATATTTTGGTACAAATTTATTCTTATTTATTTATTCCGAAATATTTTGGTAGAACTCTATTTTTATTTATTTATTTCTAAATATTTTTGGTAGAACTTCATTATCATTTATTATTATTTATTTAATTAGAAATATTTTGGTAGAACTTCATTATTATTGATTTATTTCTAAATAAGTTTAGAACTTTAATATTATTGATTTACTTTTAAATAAGTTTTGAACTTTATCATTATTTATTGATTTTGAAATATTTTGGTAGAACTTTATCATTATTGATTTATTGATAAATAGTTTTAGAACATTATCTTTAACTTGAATTTCTAAATATTTTGGCAGAACATACATTATTACTACTCATTGATTTCTAAATAAATTGTTTTAGAACTGTAGATTTTTCGTTTATTTCTAAGTATTTTGGCAGAACATTATTGAGAAATATTTTGGTAGAACTTAACTATTATTTTTTTTTTTTAAATCGATTCAGAATTTCATTATTATTGATTTATTTTGAAATATTTTGGGACAACTTTATCATTATTTATTTATTTAGGAATATTTTGACATAACTTTATTATCATTCACTATTTCAAGATAAGTTTGAGAACTTTATTATTATTTATTTATTTAGAAAGATAGAACTTTTTCATTATTTATTTATTTCGAAATATTTTGGCGTACTTTATTATTGTTAATTTATTTTGAAATTATTGGGAGAACTTTATTATCATTTATTGATATCTAAAAAGGTTTTTAAATTGATTATTATTGATTTATTTCTAAATATGTTTTGAACTTTATTACTATTTATTTATTTCGTAATATTTTGATAGAACATTATTATTATTGATTTATTTCGAAATATTTTGGTAGAATTTTATTACTATATATTTATTTCTAAATAAGTTTTAGAACTTTATTATTATTTATTTATTTCGAAATATTTTGGTACAACTTTATTATCATTTATTTATATCTAAATAGATTTTGAACATAATTAGTATTGATTGATTTCTAAAGGTTAGATTTTTATTACTTTTTATTTATTTTGAAATATTTTGGTAGAACATTATTAGCATTTATTTATAACCAAATAGATTTAGTATTTTATGATTTTTTTTATATCTAAATAAAGTTTGAACTTTATCATTATTAATTGATTTCGAAATATTTTGGTAGAACTAAATTATTATTGATTTATTTAAAAATATTATAGAAGATATTTATAACTATTTTTTTTATTTCTAAATAAGTTTAAGAACTTTATTATTATGTATTTATTTCGAAACATTTTGGTACAACTTTATAACTATTTTATTTAATTACAAATTATTTTGCAGGACTTTATTATTATTTATTTCCTTTGAAATTTTTGGCAGAACTTTATTATTATTCATTTATAACTAAATGGATTTTGAACATAATTATTATTCATTTTTTTCTTCACTATTATTTATTTATTAAGACATATTTTGGAAGAACTTTATTATTATTTATTTATTTATAAATATACACATATTTAAGACATATTTTGGTAGAACTTTATTTTTATTTATTTATAACTAAATGGATTTTGAACATAATTATTATTCATTTTTTTCTTCACTATTATTTATTTATTAAGACATATTTTGGAAGAACTTTATTATTATTTATTTATTTATAAATATACACATATTTAAGACATATTTTGGTAGAACTTTATTTTTATTTATTTATATCTTAATAGGATATTTTTGTAGAACTGAATTTTTATTTATTTGTTGATAAGTGAGTTTTAGAACTTTATTATTTATTTATTTCGAAATATTTTGATAGAGTATTAATGTTTGTTATTAATGGATAAATAAGTTTTAGATCATAATTATTATTAATTTATTTTTAAATAAGTTTAAAAAATTATTATTATTTATTTATTTCGAAATATTTGGGTTGAACATTAAAATTAGTTATTTATTTCGAAATATTTTGGTAGAGTATTAATGTTTGTTATTAATGGATAAATAAGTTTTAGATCATAATTATTATTAATTTATTTTTAAATAAGTTTAAAAAATTATTATTATTTATTTATTTCGAAATATTTGGGTTGAACATTATAATTAGTTATTTATTTCGAAATAAGTTTTAATAGTTTATTATTATTGATTTCAATCGAAATATTTTGGTAGAACTTCATTATTATTTATTTATTTCTAAATAAGTTTAGAACTTAATTATCATTGATTTATTTCGAAATAAGTTTTGAACTTTATTATCATTGATTTATTTCTTAATAACTTTTAAAACTTCATTATTATTTATTGATAGAAATATTTTGGAAGAACTTTATTATTATTTATTTATTTCTAAAATATTTTTAGAACTTGATCTTTATTTATTGCTGATAAATATTTCGGTAGAACTTGATTATTATGTATTTATATTTAAATAGGTTTAGAACTTTATCATTATAGATTTATTTCTAAATAAGTTTAAGAATTTTATTATTATTTATTTATTGAGAATATTTTTGGCAGCAATTTATTATTATTTATTTCTTTCTAGATAAGTTTAGAACTTAATTATTATTAATCTTTTTCAAGTTTTAGATCTTTATTATCATTTATTGATTTCGAAATATTTCGGTAGAATATTTTGATTAGTTCTTTATTAATAAATATTTTTTACAAATTTATAATTATTTATATATGTTCAAATATTTTCGCAGAACTTTATTATTATTTTTTATTTATTTATTTAAAATTATTTTGGTAGAACTTTATTTTTTTTACTTATTTCTCAATAAGTTTTAGTACTTTATGATCATTGATTTATTTCGAAATATTTTGTTAGAACTTTATTATTATTTATTTATTTCGAAATCAGTTTTAGTACTTCAGTGTTATTTATTTAAATCGAAATATTTTTGTACAAATTTATTATTATTTATTTTATTTCTTAATAAATTTAGAACTTAATTATTGTTTATTTATTTTGAAATATTTTGGCAGAAATTTTTACTATTTGTTTTTATCTAAATAGCTTGAGAACTTTATTATTATTGATTTATTTCTAAATAAGTTAATAATTTCATTATTATTTATTTATTTCGAAATGTTTTGGTACAACTGTATTATTATTTATTTAATTAAAACTACTTCGGAAGAACTTTATTATTATTTATCTATATCTAAATAGGTTTATAACTGTATTATATTAAATTATTTGATAAATAATAATAAATTTCTACCAAAATATTTCGATTTAAATAAATAATAATAAAGTTCAAAACTTACAATGAAGTTCTACCAAAACATTTCGATTTAAATCAATAATAATAAACTACTAAAACTGATTTCGAAATAAATAAATAATTATAATTTTCAACCAAAGTATTTCGAAATAAATAAATAACAATCATTTTCTAAACTTATTTAGAAATAAATTAAATATCTAAAACTTATTTATCCATTAATTACTAACAATAATGTTCTACCAAAATATTTGAAATAAATAAATAATAATTAAGTTTTAAAATAATTCATCAACAAATAAATAGAAATTAAGCTATACCAAAATATCCTTTTTAGATATAAATAAATAATAATAAAGTTTTACCAAAATATGTCTTAAATATGCCTTTATTTATAAATAAATAAATAATGATAAAAATCTTCCAAAATATGTCTTAATCAATAAATAATAGTGAAGAAATCAATGAATAATGATAATGTTCTACAACATATTTAGACAAAAATAATAATGAATTTCTTCCCAAATATTTCTCTTTAAATAAATAAAAATAAAAATATAAAACTCATTTAGAAATAAATACATAAAAGTAGATTTCTACCAAAATATTTTTCAATAAAAAAATAATAATAAAGTTCAAAACGTATTTAGAAATGATTCAAAAATGATAAAGTTCTCAACTTATTTAGAAATAAATAAATAGTAATAAAGTACTGCGAAAATATTTCTCAATCACTTAATAATAATAAAATTCTTTCACCTATTTAGAAATAGATAAATAGATAAATAATAATACAGTTCAAAACTTATTAAGAAACCAATCAATTAATAATAATAAAATTCTAAACTTCTTTAGAAATAATAATAAAGTTCTACAAAATATTTTGAAATAAATAAATATTAATAACACGAGAAAAAAAAATGTTCTAATACTATTTATCAATCAATATATAATAATAAAGTTTAACCTAAATATTTTGGAATAAATAACTATAAATAAAGGGCTACCAAAATATTTCGAAATTAAGTAAAAACAAAATATTTCTTAATAAATCAATAATAATAAAGTTGTAAATTTGTTTATGAATAAATAAATATTGATTAGGTTCTAAATTTGTTTAGAAAAATACAACAATGATAATAAAGTTCTACCAAAATATTTCGAACTATATAAATAATAATAAAGTTCTAAAACATATTTAGAAACAAATAAATAATAATAAATTTTTTCCCAAATATTTCTCAATAAATAAACACTATTTAAGTTCTATAACTATTTAGAAATAAATAAATAAATAATAGTAATTTTTTACCAAAATAATTTTATATAAATAAAAAATAAAAAAAGTTCAAAATATCTTTAAAAATGAATAAAAAATAATAAAGTTCTTAACTTATTTAGAAATAAATAAATAATAGGTAAGTTCTAAATTTATTTATAGATAAATAAATATTAATAAAGTTCTACGAAAATAATTCTCAATCACTTAATAATTATAAAGTTCTAAAACTTATTTAGAAATAAACACATTATAATATAGTTTAAAACTTATTTAGAAATAAATCAATAATAATAAATTTGTAAACTTATTTAGAAATAAATCAATAATAATAAAGATTAAACCTATTTAGAAATAAGTAAATTATAATAAAGTTCTGTCACATATTTAAAAATAAATTTTAGAACTTTATTATTATTTATTTATTTCGAAATATTTTGGTAGAACTTTATAATTTTTCATTTATTTCTAAATAAGTTTATAACTTTATTATTATTTACTTTTCAAAAAAGGTTTAGAAGTTTAATATTTTTGATTGATTTCGAAATATTATGGTAGAACATTATTATTAGTGATTTATTGATTAATAAAATTAGAACTGAATTATCATTGATTGATTTCTAAAGAAGCTTTGAACTTTATTATTATTATTAATCTAGAATTATTTTGGTAGAACTTTATTATTATTTATTTATTTTTAAATAACTTTTAGAACTTTATTTTTATTCATTTATTTAGCAATGTTTTGGAAGAATATTATAATAACTTATTTTTTCTTAAATTTAAAACTTCATTTTTATTGATTTATTATTTCGAAATATTTTAGAATTTAAATTTTATTGATCTATTTCGAAATATTATTTCCAAATCGAAATATTTTGGTAGAATTTTATTATTCATTTATTTTGAAATAAGTTTTAGAACTTCATTATTATTTATTTCAAAATATTTTGGTAGAACTTTACTATTTTTTTTATATCTGAAAATGTTGAGAACTTTATTATTATTAATTTATTTCTAAATAATTTTAGTAATTAATTATTTTTCATTTATTTCGGAATAGTTTTGTAAAACTTTATTAATATTTATTGATCGATAAATAAGTTTTAAATCTTAATTATTATCAATTTATGTCTAAATATTAAAGTTCTAACAAAATATTTCGAAATAAATAAATAACAAATAAGTACTCAAACTTATTGAGAAATAAATAAAAAATAAAGTTCTATCAAAATATTTCGAAATAAATAAATAATAATTAATAATAAAGTTCTGCGAAAATATTTCGAAATAAATAAATAATATTTAATAATAAAGTTCTGCGAAAATATTTGAACATAAATAAATAATTATCAATTTCTAAAAATTATTTATCAATAAATACCTAATAATAATATTCTACTGAAATATTTCGAAATCAATAAATGATAATAAAGATCTAATACTTGAAATAGATTTATAATAATTAAGTTTTAAATTTATTTAGAAATAAATCAATAATAATAAAGTTCTAAACCTATTTAAATATAAATAAATAATAATCAAGTTCTTCCAAAATATTGATCAGCAATAAATAAAGATCAAGTTCTAAAAATTATTTAAAAATAGATAAATAATAATAAAGTTCTTCCAAAATATTTTGAAAAAAATCAATAATTATAAAGTTCAAAATTTATTTAGAAATAAATAAATAATAATGAAGTTCTTCCAAAAAAAATCTAATCAATAAATAATAATAAAGTTCTAAAAGTTACTTAGAAATAAATCAATGATAATAAAGTTCTACCAAAATATTTCGAAATAAATCAACAATAATAATGTTCAAAACTTATTTCGAAATAAATCAATGATAATTTAGTTCAAAACTTATTTAGAAATAAATAAATAATTTTGAAGTTCTACCAAAATATTTCGAAATAAATCAACAATAATATTGTTCAAAACTTATTTCGAAATAAATCAATGATAATTTAGTTCAAAACTTATTTAGAAATAAATAAATAATTTTGAAGTTCAACCCAAATATTTCGAAATAAATAAATAGTAATAATTTTTTAAACTTATTTAGAAATAAATTAATAACAATTAAGATCATGAAGCGGACACGAAATACTGCATCTTTTTCTGGTCTTAAACCGCTATGTGTGACTTAGACCTTTGACTTACAGAACTGGGCCTAACGCAAGACACAAAGTCTGGTTATGGTGAACAGTTGTCATGTTATTTCAAAATGTGTCGAGTATTTTACAAGATAAAGAGCGGACGCTAACTTTTGTATATATTTCGAACCTTTAACCGCTAAGTCTGACTTTCACATTTGAGCTATGGGACTACTTACGTTTGTAGGTGAACAAACTTCTTAGTGTAAAATCTAAACTCAAGAAAAAATCATCGGGGAATTCATTTAGTGTTATGTTTACATTTTTAGATATGAACTTTTATTATCCTTGTAAAAAGTGTTCTATTTAACATTTCCAAAAGTATTACGCAAATGAAACTTTCATGTGTCACAATTTCTTAATTATTACGGAGGTTAGTGTCCCCACACCACCCCCATCCCCACCCCCTGGGTCTTACGCGCGACACTTCGTCTTTTTATAGCAAACATTTGTGTCATGTAGCCCGGACAAGATAGGATGGACTGACGGACGCATTGGCATAAACCAAACAGCCATTGTGACAATTATTCTCGAGCTCACCGCATGCGGGCTTGACAGCAAAAATATCTAAAATACTAGTAATTGCTTTCGGTGTCACCAGTTATACAATTAAATATGTGAAACTTGTGAAAACTGAAATTGTCATTAAGGCTTTATCACGCATGATGATAGATCTATCACTTCTTAGTTCTCGTTCGGTAACATATACAGGATATGTACTGAAATCATCTACTATTCCTATTAAAACAACAATATTCATACAAGTACATAATCAAACCAAAGATTAACTAGCTCCAAAAGAGTATCTAAATTTCATTAATAAGCATTTTCGACATGATTTTATATAAATAAAATAAATTGCAATAATTTAGATAATAATCAATACCCTGTCTGCTTTATGAGCCCGAATGTTTGTGAATAAGTGTAGATATTAAATTATTAATATCGGATGCTGATATACTCCACTGTAATACGCTTTATCATTTCGGGGCTAACTGCACAAGATTATGATGTTTATTTTTTACAAATGTTTGCAAATGAATAGAAATATAAATAAACAGATATGAGACAATGCAACACTGACTACGAAAATGATATGCAAATTACATTTCACACACTGTTTGTATCATTATAAATGTATGCATTCTGAGAAAGGCTATATGCAAGAAAGCGGGATAGCAGTATAAGTATTTCAAAATGTATTATATATGTGGGAACATTTTTAAATCGATCATTAAGAATTCTTAAATATTACGCGAATACATTTTATTCATCAACAAAATGTATATACAAATCCTGGATGTGTATTGAATACCGTAGCAATTAATGACGAAAACCGTACCGGCCATTTTTAAACAACGTCAAAAACCGAATCATAGGAAATGTATATTCGAATTTATTGTTATTCAATTATTTTATGCAGAATACAAAACAAACATCTATCAAACATTTAATTTCTGATTTTGTAGAAAGGCAATAACTGTTTACATTTACTTGATATAAACGCAGTTTTTGCAATTCTACTAGTGTTCGGTGTTAAAATACAATAACAACGGACAGTCAACATAAAATATGTACCTATTATATTTATGTTTATCAAATTTTTGCGACGTATATCGTGTATTTTCACAATTATTTCATGAAAAATAATACCTTCAAAGTCACTTACCCTTTAAAATTCCGTCTGTCGAAGACAGTACCTCTCGGACGAATACCGTATTACTCGGTCGAAAACATAAATCACAGTTCTGGTATATCAGCGTTCGGAAGTGACTGGAGTGGAATAAATAACTATGACTGGAGACAATTGTCATACCAGTGTACTAGAAGCTTCCTTAATTGGCGCTCAACATTTAGAATATAATTTCAGGTCTGGTCGGCCCTGGTCAGTATACAGTAGGGTACGATACCATGTGACTGTGGATCTCTAAAAACTCAGCGTGACAGCGTTTAGAATACTGCCTCATGCAGACACCGTCGCGATATTACTGAACATTTGTTGAAAGCTACGCTAAACACCGTACAATACTAATTGGCACGTATAAAATGAAGTTACGTAAACTAGCACATAATCGTTTCAGATGCCGTGTGAAAGACGGTTTGGACCATAAGACAGAGTCGCTACAAGTGAATATGTGTTTAGAAACAAAAGTAAAACAATAAGACAATTACAATTCGTAGACATAACTATATATATACAGTTAAACCTGTCTGAAGCAGTCAGTCAAGGGAATGAGCAAAAGTGTCCTTTAAGACAGGTTTTTGTTTAATGCATGTTAATTTGTTCATAAAGCATATCAATGGAAAATAACAAATGTGGCTGCTAAAGACAAGGGGCTGCTTAATAGAGATGGCCGCTAACACAGGTTTGACTGTATATGACATATCACTAAACTAATGATGTATATGTTTTTATATATTTAACTGCCTATAAGACTGTAAACAAGTACAAACTATGGCCAAAATATGTCATTGCCATTTAAACTAAAAAATAGTTAAGCCAGTTTGCCACACGAACGCTACTCGGTGTATCCAGTATAAAACGTTATTTTCTATCCAACCAGACGGCCTATGTTTTGTAAGCTTCCTATAAAACTAGCCTTTTTAATAAGTTTGTTCGCAAGTTACAATATCATAGACATACAAATAAATGCTGTTTTTATTATCATTAAATCGGAGACAGAGAGCGAGGACACTCTATTACCAAACTTCAAAATCATTTACTTTTTGCAACCAATGGATCATAACGCCGTGCATGGTTCAAGCTACCGTATTTGGCTTTTGTAAAACAATGGGGTCTAACGCCATGTTCAACACATTTAAGGTAGTATATTATATTTTCACTTTATTAGGGATGAAGTCCTAATAATGAATCTGAGAATAACCACCGCCCTTCCGCAAGTAAGTGGCAAACTTTCTCACATATGTTTTTGGAGCGTCCATGACTCGAACTGCCAACAAGGTGAGAAATGATAAATGAGAATTACGGTAGTAGACTATGTGGTTTGTTAAAATGAGTAAACTCTTTTACAATAAGCAGAAAACATTAATTATCATTTACAATATATTGATTGATTGATTGATTGATTTATTGATCGATTGATTGATTAATTGATTAATCGATTAAATCAATATCTAGCGTCATTGTATGCCAGCAAAGGCTAACAGACGATCAGTTAACCTTACCACTTATTCTTGGGATTCTGGAAGGTTAACCATTACTCAAGCACACTCATCTCAACTGGTAACTGATAACTTTCCCACTTGAATTAGCGGTGAGAGCCTGACAAATACAAATGAGACGCAACGCCGTATATCAATTATCATGGATATTTTGCCAGTGAATACCCCTGTATTCACAACAGAGATACTAAACAGGCGCTTATGTAAACATACGCACATACGCCAATGCGCACAATTCGTCAGTCTGGCTCTGTTTTTTTAAGATTCCTAACCTTGCTTATATGCAGTTAGAAGATCAATGAAGGTGACAAAGAAACTGAAATGAAGCACGAAAACGCAACATTAAATTTTGTTTTCTATATTTCGAAATTGTTTTGGTGGAAGCCGAATCCCCCATCGACGGGAGCGGGAGATTCGCTGCTCGATTCGAAGCTACGCTACTTGATCTGATGAACAGTTAAAATTCGTCCAGGTACGCCTCAGCCAAAGCTGTAACAGCTGTAAAGCGAATAAGTTGATAGCTGATTAAAACTCCGGTTCAAACGTCTTATTCACAACGACTAGTTTTTGTATTATATTGTGTTCACTTCAAATGGCTTAAATATAGGATCTTACATGAGTGCTTGTTTATTATTGAATTTATTAAACGAGTTAAAAATATATTATGCGAGGCTCTGTCGAGCATTATATCATTTTCAACAACGAATTTAATACAATAATACATGAGTACAAATGTAAGGTTTTTTTATCATATACCTCGGGAAAGTTTACATTTTCCATTTTATCTAACAGATCACCTCTATAAGGAACGAGAACAAATCGGGCATATTAGTTGACGCGAATCATCTTATGATGTAATGTCTCAAAATAACGTCATTTATAGAACCATGACAAATCGACGTCATTTATATATTCGGGAGAAAAACGAGCAATGAATCGGAAGTGATATTATACCAAATTAATATACAAAACTGACATGAGTTTATTACACTCCGGCATCGTCAATTATGTGATAAATTCAACAAACTCAAGACAGTATTGGAATGGTATCAATATTCTTGTAAAACGTAGCAGCAATAAATGTGCCAGCATACTACCATAGAGAATAATAGATGTACACAATTACTCAATGACAACATTGCCTCCATTTCAAAGGTCGGTAATTCGAAATCAAATCTTCCCAACATTGAAATAAAATTCTCATAATGAAATGTGTTCAGTGTAAAACTGCGGCACACTTCCGTAGTAAACAATACATTATGGGTTATCTATCTCATGTTTCAATTGCATATATTTAAAGTGTAAAACTATAGTTCGATTGTTTTCTCAAAGAGTCAATAAATTTTGCATGCTTTGAATACAAAGAAAGACCCAAATCAAAACAACGAAACTTCCATTGTATTGTGTGTTGACATCTGCTCTGCCAAGATAACAATAGAAAAGTTTGCAATAAAATCGGATCAAATTGTCTCAGTTCATCTTCTCATGCTTTCTGATAAAACAGTTAATATATTGATAAAAAACAACGTTATTTTATTTTTAGAAATAACACACACACACACACACACACACACACACACACGCACGCACGCACGCACGCACGCACGCACGCACGCACGCACGCACATCAGGCAGTAACCGAGATCCGTGATATTTTGCTGCAATCCGAGAACCACACTTTGGAATAGGATATGGTTTTCACAATTTCACCCAGTACGTTGAATAAAAAATAAAAAGTAAATAATCACAATTTTTAAATGATAACTGTGTTAGTTTAACCATTATGCATTGCGATATTTTCCCGCGTTAAGAGGTCCGGGTGTGTGACATTGCGAGTTCAATTCGTGTTACACATAGAGGCCATTCAGAGATCCATCTATTTGTGTAACCATTGCAGGGCCGTGTGTAGGGGCATTCAGAGATCCTTCTGTTTGTGTAACCATTGCAGGTCCGTGTGTAGCGGCATTCAGAGATCCATCTATTTGTGTAACCATTGCAGGTCCGTGTGTAGAGACATTCAGAGATCCATCTTTTTGTGCAAACATTGCAGGTCCGTGTGTAGAGGCTTTCAGAGATCCATCTATTTGTGTAACCTTTGCAGGTCCGTGTGTGTAGGCATTCAGAGACCCGTATTTTTGTGTAACCATTGCAGGTCCGTGTATAGAGGCCATTCCAGGTCCGTGTATTATGGCATTGCAATTACAACTATAAACTAACTTCCACGTATGGTATGTTACCGATGTGACGTTTTTTTTTATTCCCTTCGAAAACTGACCCCCGGACACTATATTTGGTCAAAACATAACCCGGTCAATATTTGACGTTTGAAAATGACCGCCTGTCACAAATTGCGGTGAAAATAACGACACTCTACGCATAAAAAGTGACCTCTATTTCGAAAAAGTGACCGCTCATAAATTAATGAACCCCTATTCACAATTCTTCATGTCTACATCATAGAAGATGCCCATTGTTTTAAATTAGGTAGTCCGTCTGTTTGTCTGTCTGATTGTCAAGTAGTCATAAAACATGTCTTCTAAGTGAAAGAATTTGTTAGACTCTTGTGTTGCAAATATGACAATTTTTCAGCTTGTTTTTGTGATGGAGAGCCATGGTCTCCGGGAATTGTTTGGAGGTACGAGGGGGCACCAGAATAAAAAAAAAACAGACTTACTGTAAATCTGTGTGGTAGCTTCTTGACAGCAAAACGAGTTCGTTATGTGAGAGCGAGAGTCTTTTGTGCAGTGTGCTGTGGTGTATAAAAAGGTATTTTCTAATTTTAAGAGAAGGTTAAAAATGAAGTTCGGTGCACCTTAAAAAATGTTTCAAATTTTTATGTTGCCATATGACAATTGACCACTCCAACCAGCTTATTTAATGTTTGTGGTGTCTTTTATAGTGTTGCTTGTGATTATGTTTTGTGTCTGGAGTCTGTGTTTTTTTACCCAGGGCCTTGTGTTTAAATGTTCCCTGTTGATTTCGTATTTTTAATTTTTATTTTGGAGGAAGTCCCCCACAATGCTACTATGGACGATTAATGGTATTAGCGGAATTTGACTTATACTAGTATTCACACCTGCTAACCGCGCTAATTGCTTAGCCGACTAAGCCGTTAAAGGGAACTTCCGGTCAAGCAGTAACGGAGCTAATAAACGGTGACGGGAGGAAAGAAAATCTTGTTTTCTTGTAATCTAAATGATACGTTTAAATTTCTAAATCTATAGTTCGACCTGATATGTTTACCTTTACTTGTAAGTTAAAATCTCCTAACATTTGATGCAAGGGTATTTCTTCAAATCGTTTCCATTTGTTCAAATTTGTATGCTTTTGTTAACGGCGAGAAAGGAAAAAGTTGAAAGTCATTTTTTTCTCGTGTATAATTCATAAATCAAAAGACCTTTCTAGATTAATAGAAACAGAGTTTTGAATTTGAGCCTTATTTTATGTCACTGTTTACTAAGGTGTTACCCATTGACTCTTATTTTCCCAAATCGACCGAATCAGACTTTGCAAATAGTCTTTCAACTCTATTTAAATGTGCTCCAGTTTCTTAAAGATACTTTTGAACCTGTAATGCCGTATCCAGTGTATTTTTAATTTTCCATAGACGCGTTCGACGTGAAGCTATTGCATAAGCGAACTTAGACAGTCATCTTGTCCACACTTTTCGTTCAATTTGTCCAGTGAAAGTGTTTTCTGTAAGTGATCTCAGTGCTCCTTATGTTTCTGAAAATATCATTATTATTCCTATTTGATATGTAAACACTACTTCAGTAAATGTACTAGGTGTTTCTCTGACATTTGATTCATTTTGTATTTCTAAAATCTTTGCCTCAAACTCGTCTAATAGTTTAAAGTGTCTATTTATTTCTCCAATTTTCCAGAGAGTGTTTTTTTTCTTTTCTTTTTATACCTAAGCATATCTAATTTATAAAAACCATCGAACATTATAACAGGAATTTTCACAGTGATTTGCTTTGGCTTTGTTTTTTATCATCGGTTCCAAAAACTCCCGACTTGTTTGTAACGGGTAGCTGTTTTTCAAAAGAATCATACACATGCAAAACTCCTTCACTAGGACAAGCAAACTTTATTTTATTATTATTTGGTCCAGAGCAGTGCATCCTTAAATCATATCCGTTTTATTTTTCATCCCTGACATAAGTCTTACAAATCGTTCCCCCCCCCCCCTGCCCTGCCCCCACCCAAAAAACAAACAAAACAAAACAAAAACAGCAAAACAACAAAACACTAACCTTTTTACCAACCCAAACAAATTGTAGTGTTTCTAGAAAATACCTCATTTGTCGTGTGTCATCAGTTTCAACCCACTCGACTACATCATACCAAAGTCTAAAAGCAATGTTCTTTGATGGAAATTTGTGTTCAGTAATCTGCCTTAAACAATTCTTCATTACACCTCTCAGTCGTATCGTTTCTAGTTCATTGACTACCTTTGGGAGATTTTAATTTAGGAAGACTACATGAGAAAATACTGATTGTCGACTGTTTCCTTTCTCGCCTTCATAAAAAGCATACAAATGAGCAAATACCCTTGCATCGAATATAAGACTTACACGTTAAGGTATAAATATCGTGTTGAACTATGGAATTAGAAATTTAAACATCATTATGTTACAAAAATAAACAAGAATTTCTTACCTTCTTATGAAATTCGTTACTGCTTGACCGGCAATTCGCTCATTAGCGCGATTAGCAGGCGTGAGTATTTTGAAATCCTATATGTTTTACCGTATAGTTTTCCAGGGAATCGTGCATCGGTGCTTGACACTATGAAGATGAGATGTCGTACTACATATAGTATGTTATATAGTGCTGATCTTATATTTTTAAAACAATATGTGGTATTGTAGATGTCTGTCGTTTTCAGTAAACTAAGTTCTATACTCGTAGAACCTACGACAGATTGACCACCATTATTATGATACTTGTAACCATAAAATCCCAACGCACCAACAGGTGGTATTCAGGAAGACATTGACTTTCGTTTGACAATAGGAGTCAAAATCTGAAATTCCCGCATGAACAACTAAGCTGAATTCATGCTTATCATGGAAGCTGATAATGCCCATGTAGTATAATGTCTTAAAATCATCATTATTTAAATTTCCTTGAAATAATCATTAAAAAATATAACGCGAGGAGGCAAACTTTTTTATAACTGCTATCCTATAGTACCTGCTGTGCAGCTTTTCAACTTGTACAAATAAAGAAACAGATTTACATCAAGAATATGATAATACAAAAACTATCAAGGACAGTACCCTCGACTATACACCGACGATTTGATTGAAAGCAATAACATGTGTGGACACCCGAAAATTAAAGGTACACTGAAATGATTTAATTAACCTCAAAAAGTCCAAAAGAGGGCATACTTTGATGAAATATAAAAGTAAGTAAGTGTAAAACTACCAAGAAACAACACACAGACATCCAAGTGCAAGACAGATACAAGAAAACCACATTATATAACCAGAGTCGTCCTCTTCACCCATATTGGAGGCTTAGTAAATACTTAGGTAGAGCTTACAATTGAAATGTAGGTTTTGAACTTTTAGAATTATCAACCAATCAGTCAATTAACCAATCACTATATCCTACTTAAGAGCAGCGGAGCATTTTTACTGAATAACCATGCGAAACATAAGCTATACCGCACATGACTGTGACAGACAGACAGACAGACAGACAGACAGACAGACAGACAGACAGAACATTTTTTCTAGTCATATCGCGACGGTATCTACTTGAGACACTATTGTTAGCGCTACCTAAATAAGCAACATTATACTGACATCGGGTCAACCAAACATAGATCTATCTCATAATGCTAAACGACAAGCGAGGAAGCTTCTAGTACCATTTTTCAAATCGTATTCACGATCTTCCGCATGCGAGTTGAACGCTCTACTATCAGACTACTGCTGCGGTTACAGACAGATAGACATACAGACAAACGGACGGACGGGCATCTGGCGGGCATACGAACTCAGGATAGATTGACGGACAGTGAGCATGCTCTTTAATTAATGTGTTGTCATCTTTGGCCTGACTTCAGGCGGACTAATTGACGGACGGACACTTCAGTCACCTTTAACCAAGACAATTGGTATAAAAGGTTGGTGATTGATTATCTCATGAGTTATAAATGGTGAAATTTACGAGTATTCCTCACATAATGGTACGTCGCACGAATCAGACTTCAATAAATGAGGATTAAGTAGGGAAGTTATTTACCAACAAAGTCAAAACGAGGAGTCAACAAATGTTATGAGGGGAGTCACATTTTTACAAATGGTAGACTTTTTTCGACATCAAATATTGACCAGGGGTCATTATCCTACAGAAGTAAACAGTTTCTGTTACACAGGTATTCCAAAAAGTAAAATAGATATAATACATATTCTTGTTACTTAACTGCGACGAAGGCATCAACGTATTTTATCTAAAAGTGAACTGATATATAGCAAATTGTTCAGTCACAATTTTAAACAATTAAAAATATTTTTTTATTGACACTTAAATATAACCACATGTTCTGCCAGTCATGTAATGTTTCTGCACGTTTTTTCAATTAGTCGTAGATACAGATACTTGTCATATGTATCAAGCAAGTTTAAGGCATTACTCCATGCGGCTGTAAGTAATTCAAAAAATGTAACCAGTGTGCTAACATTAGAAAGATCTGTCAAAAACATAGCTTTTAATTGGTTACCATTGATCACATGCTCAATACACACGATGATTTTCTAAAAGCGTTTAGAATACATTTTAGTCATGAAAAAATGAAAACAGTTGCGTTTGGTTAAAGAAAGGGTTTGGAGTTACTTTAGGGGAGAGAGCCCACATTATTTTCGTTCTTCATTGTTTGACATTCATCAAGTGATACTTGTGTATTGTTGTAGTTTTTGCCGCTGAACAGCGAATCATGTGGACTTAATGATAATGCAGGACTTTTATTATTTTAACTACAAAAATAAATATTTACAACTTCAAATAATTGCCTTAATAACAATGTATTCTATTATTAATACTTCTACAACTACTACTACGACTACTTCTACTTCTACTACTACTACTACTACTACTACTTCTTCTTCTACTACTACTACTACTACTACTACTACTATTACTACTACTACTACTATATTATTACTACTACTACTTCTACTACTATTACTACTACTACTACTACTACTACTACTACTACAATACTACTACTACTACTACTACTACTACTACTACTACTACTAATAATAATAATAATAATAATAATAATAATAATACCACTACTACTATACTATAACTACTACTACCACCACTACTTTACTATTACTACTACTACCACCACCAATGCTATACTAGTACTACTTCTACCATCACTACTATACTATTACTAGTTCTACCACCACTACTATACTATTACTACTTCTACCACTACTACTATACTATAACTACTTTTACCACCACTACTATACTATTACTACTACTACCACTACTATACTATTACTTCTTCTACCACATGTACTATACTAGTACTTCTTCTACCACCACTACCATACCACGGTCAGGGAACTCTGTCACAACGTACAGTGATTCGCGTCACAGTTGCTAGTCGATAGCGGGGATATAATCGCTGATATGTTAATATAATCAAACGCATGAAGTATATATTTGACATTCCGGGGAATGTATTATATTATAAGTAAAATAAGATCAAATTGAGAATCTGATTATGAATATTTCTTCAAGTTTTAAATTTTTAAAATGTCACAGGTTTGTGACGACAGGGTAACGGAGGCGTGTCGATCCTTATTTTAATGTCACGGATTCAGTGTCGATAGTTTTAACATTGTAGAATAGTTCAATCCTACGCCATTACGGCCATTTACGCTTCGAGTCTCGTACAGAGGCTGTCCGGCATATAGTAAGAGCATAATTGTCGTTATGTTACGGATTAAGTCGGTGAAAGTTAGAACCGACACACGGAAGCAAAACAATACCTCGGTACTTACAACACAATAGCAATAGTCATGTTTCGTGAGACTTCCGATGGTAGTTTTAAACTCTACAATTATTTTAGGTGAAAATTGTCAGTTTTGATACGTATTTCATGTATTGACGTTTTGAGTGATGTATTTATCAAGCTCATCGATTGATGCATGTCTTGTTCTCAATTAACTGCCAAAGTTTGAGACTCGGATTAAAGTCTTCCGTTATTCCCCA
Source organism: Panopea generosa (assembly GCA_029582155.1). Taxonomy (NCBI): domain Eukaryota; kingdom Metazoa; phylum Mollusca; class Bivalvia; order Adapedonta; family Hiatellidae; genus Panopea; species Panopea generosa. Next base: position 5,606,002 of record JAPMAH010000020.1, read on the forward strand.
TTATTCGTTTTCTTTTATCTAACAAATGCATTTACATTTACTAATTCACAATTGGTTGATTGGAACATTGAAAATGCGAATTAATATTAGGAGAAACTCGATCATGTAAAAAGTTTAAAACCTATAGCTGTATCCAGTAAATAATTGACTTTATACATCAGAATATGCCGTGTTTTCCCGCATGAGATCAGCGTGAATCTGTGACAAACTGTCGACGCGAATCACTCTACGTTGTGACACAGTTCCCTGACTGTGTATACTATTACTACTACTACCACCACTACTATACTATTACTACTTCTACCACCACTACTATACTATTACTACCAACACTCCTATACTATTGCTACTTCTACCACTAAAACTATACTAAAACTACTTCTACCACCACTGCTATACTATTACTACTTCTACCACTAGTACTATACTATTACTATTACTACTACTACCACTATACTATTACTACTACTACCACTAGTACTATACTATTACTTCTACTACCACTACTACTATACTATTACTACTACTACCACTAGTACTATACTATAACTACTTCTACCACTACTACTATACTATTACTACTTCTACCTACACAATTATACTATTACTACTTCTACCTATACAACTATACTAGTACTACTACTACCACTACTACTATACTATTACTACTACTACCACTACTACTTTACTATTACTACTTCTACCACCAGTACTATACTATAACTACTACTACCACCACTACTATACTATTACTACTTCTACCTATACAACTATACTATTACTACTTCTACCTATACAAATATACTACTACTCCTTCTACCTATACAACTATAATACTTTTATTCCTTTTACCTATACAACTAAACTGTTACTCCTTCTACCTATACACCTATACTATTACTTCTTCTACCTCTACAACTACAATATAACTCCTTCTACCTATACAACTTTACTATTATTCCTTCTACCTATTCAACTTTACTTTTACTCCTTCTCACTATATTACTATATTATTACTTCTTCTACTTATACAACTATAATATTACTTCTACTACCTATACAACTATACTAATACTCCTTCTACCTATACAACTATACTATTACAACTTCTACCTATACAACTATACTTATAGTCTATTACTACTTCTACCTATACAACTATACTATTACTACTTCTACCTATACAACTATACTTATAGTCTATTACTACTTCTACCTATACAACTATACTATTACTACTTCTACCACTAATACTATACTATTACTATACCACTACTATTACTGCTACTATTACAACCAGATGTTGGAATCTGCACCTTAAGCTGATGTACCAATTTATTACAAACTTAATACTAGAACTACGGGGTCAGATTGCACAGAATGACCCTCAGTGTGAAATTGATATTGATGATTGGGACTTAATGTGCCGTTTTTTTTTAAAATCGATCCATGCATACCAGAAATACGGAGCAAAACGATTACTAATGAATATATGTCTCCCTTGATCCTACTTGGTTGTCCTTCATTACAAGGGCAGATTCAGGGGGTGGGGGTTTACATATTTAAGCTATAATTTTAACCTAAGAATTTCATGGCCTTCTTTGCATGCCCCTCACTAACCAAAGTTCCTGGATCCGCCACTGCATTATGACCTTGTTCTGCACATTGTCTCGATGTCATGGGTAAATGTGTAAAGTTTCTTTTTTAAATCCATGTGTGCTAGTAATGGAGCGGACAAGAGAAAGTGAAAATGTGCAGAATGACATTTACATGATATTGATCTTGGAAATATGTCCGAGTTCTAAAAGTCGCTTTGATGTGACGAGTTTAAATCCATCAATACATCAAGAGCGGACTCAATTTTAGATGCACAAACATTCAATGTGTTTCGCACAAACATTCAATGTGTTTCACTTAACCTGATATTGTCGGTTGAGAAACGCGAGGTATTCAACTAGAATTCTCGAGTTTTGTAAGGATCTCATGTCAAAATTTGTTTGAACGGAGAGACAGGGGTAACACAACTATATGTCACATAATCATTCTTTTAATGGCACTGGTATAAAATGTTAAGGGAATCAGTCCTTCCTGGAATTTAAACAATTGAATAACATTAACATAAGAAGCATTTACATTTAATTTCACTTACTGTAGAAATGTGCCATATCTGCGTTAATCAAATGCAGTTCAAGGTTCATAACTTGCAGTTATTACCTGATTTGGAGAGTTCTATGATTTTTTTGAGACATTGTTTATATAACTACTGTGTAAAACTGGTGAAGCTCCAATGAAAATGCACACTATATAAAGGTTTAAGATGACCGACACAGGGACCTTGAGACTTGCTCACGTGAACTAATGCTGCTAGTATCTGGTAGCTTGTTTAACTTCAGACAACAAACAGTGGGCAAAATGGGAGTAGTCCTTAACATGTAAATATGAGTGGAGATATATATATATACCAAAAACAACTTATTACCTAATTGAAATTTATTGAGTAAATAGTCAAAACACAAACAATGTACGCATGAACTTAAATTAAATACTTATACAGCTGAATTATAATAATTACTTGAAACAAGTATATAATAAATGTTTTCAACAAGAGAATGATGATAGTACAATTAACACGCATTGTTAAATTGTCAAGTTGTCCTGATGTTTAAGTAGGTCATGATAAAGATCGCATATAATTAACAATGTTCATAAGTTAACCATAGTGTATATAGAGTTTTTATATCATTTTATAATGACTGAAGACAACTTGTACTTTGAACTCATTATAAACGTAAACAATTGGTTTTCAGTTTCCTCAAACAAAAGTTTTTTTTCTTGAATATTTGTTGAAAGGCTGAAACATTATGAAAACTTCTTGAAAGATAAGTCCACAATAAAATTTATCTGTAACAGTTTTCCTCTTACTGTCAGTTTAATTCATATAAATTCCCAATAACAGTTTTAAGCTCCAAAATGTCTAAGATACTTAACCTGAAAGTCTTTCTATATGATACACATTAAAAAAAAAATAGAGCAAACATTTGGCTGAAAATTAATATAACAAAATTGAAAGAAATGTCCATATAAACAACTTGCACCTGAACTTAAACATACAGCGCAATTTCTTCTTTTCATTTTGATATTTGGCGTTTGAACCTAAACATAGCAGCTCTTTTTTGGTAGAATTGACTGAAAGTATAAGCATCAACCCTCGTGACAAGTAACATGCCAAGTAACTGTTAGCATGCACAGTAAACGACAACTTGCATCAGTCTTTAATGCAGAGTTTAAAGACAAAATATGACCTTTTGATCCTGCAAGCCATGAACACTTATAAATATTTAAAAAACTTTACGGCAAAGTTTATAAGGCAACTGTGATCTTTTTGCCCTATATATGACCTTTAGCCCAATATGTCACATACTTCCTCTAAGTACAAGCACTCACACTTGTGCCATTAAGTTCCATAAATACAACTGCTTAAAAAAACTTTAACAAAAAGGATAAAGGCAAGTTTGACGTTTTCACCTGCAAAATGACCCTGACATTGAATAAAGGAACCCTAGTATGTTACATACTGCTTCCGAGTATAAGCATCCACACATATGCTATGTTCCATCTACATAACTGCAAGCCAAGCACACTTATGAACAAGTTAAAAAACTAAGGCAAAGTTTAAAGGTAACTGTGACTGTTTCACTATGCAATATGACCTTGACTTTGAATTTAGGACCCCAATATGCTACATACAGCCTCTGAGTATAAGAACACAAACACATGCAAAGTTCCATCCATATAACTGCAAGTCATGCACATTCATAAACAATTTAAAAAACTTGTAACACAGGTGGGACGCAGATGCTGAGGAACAAAAAGTCTCATATTCATGGAATAATCAGGTTAAAAATAAATAAAAGCTACCTATCCACCCACATGATAATTACTGGAGGAGAACAGAAAACAGCTTTAAGGATGGCATTATGCACAGTAACAAAACAGATTTGAAGAATATTTCTCTTGAATCAGTTATCAACATCTGAAATCACAGAATCTCAGAAGAACTGTTACAAGAGTTAAGAATGAATGGATAATCAAGGGCACAAAGTAAGATTTATTGAATATGTTCTGGAGACAACAGTTTTGCTATGAATAAAAAAGAAATTCAAAAGTTGTATTAAAAACAAGTAAAAAATGAAACAGAAAACAAGAGACCTAAAATAAAGGGAAAAGTATACTGTAATTTTGAAATTTGCGACCGTATATGAGGTTTTTAATGGTCGCAAATATTTTTTTATGGCAACACCACAGGTGGAGTCGTTAAAACAAATGACAATATGTACATCTGCACTTGGTAATGATGCATCCTAGCAAATGTCATAACATTCCAAGCAGAGGTTGTAGAGAAATAGCCCGGACAAAAACTTGTGGACAGATGGACAGACCAACGCACGCACGGACGAAGTGGTGACTATATGCTCCCCCCCTTTGGGGGAGCATAATTTAGACAATACAAATATTTCCATACTAAATTAAACACCATAGACTGATCCTGTTTAATGGTAAGTGTAAAAACAGTGAATTGAACAAATTATGAGCACCAGTCCAGTTCTGTATATAAATAGACTTCCTGTTTAAATTTTATATTTATGAAAGTTTTCTCTTTATTACAAAATTTGAAAGTAACAAAATACACAAAAATACTAAAAATGGTTTTATAAACTTGGTAACATGTAACTTCTGGTTAACTTGTCGTATAAAATCTGAACAGAATTTACAATTATTTGAAATGTGTCTTCGTTAGCTTAAATGATTTCGTAATAATTATTTATAGAAAACATTAGAACAGTGAACATAATTGCAATTTAGAGGAAATGTTTGAGGGTTGGAACTCTCGAATGATTGCAAAAATAAAGTTCTGGCTAATAATGAGTGTTTTAAAGTACTCAATCTGTCACCTCATACGACATACATGATCTACATAAAAACTTTGCAGCCCTATGGTGGTTATCTCGAATATTTTAAGAGAATGACAAACATCAACATGATAAAGTTTTCACCAAAGATCATGCACATGGAAATGATCAACTCTGGTTTCATTAAATATTTTCAATTTCAGTCTATTTCTACCAACAATTCTGAAAGCACACCACCCAAGATACATTTTGACCAAATAAAAATAATTTAGCAGTTAATCAGATTTTTTTTTACATTTTTTCTCAAAGCAAACTTTGCAGTCTCATGACAGCCATCTTAATATTATTTTTTTTAAATAAAAAATGCAAACTGACCAAAAGATTATGCACATAAAGTATGATCAGCGTACAATAAGCTGTAAAGATTCAGAGATGTCATTTTTGCAAATTAAGTCTATTTTCAATAATAATGGCCATATTGGATAAGGGATGACCATAAAAAACAACAACATTTAAATGCATACCATCCATTGAAAATAACCAATTTTCAATAAAATATGTCTATTGGTTTCAGAGAAATCATTCAAATTAACTGTGAACAACAACCTAATGTAGGGCCCGCGGTTACAAAACTTTGTTCCATGACAAATCGTCTCGTTATAACTATATTAAACAAAGTTGATACCTTTAACTTTCTATAACACAAATCTGCATTAATATTTTCTTATTCAAGGCCAACTCATGTTGCTAATTTAATGTGTATTTTTTTATGAATCCTGGGAATTATGTGGAGCTATCTGGAGCTAAGCTCAAAAAAAGGTTTAACCTCAGAGCTAGGAAGCTTATATAAGGTTTTCTCAGATAAACAAAATTCATCAAACTTATGGATTCACGGAAACACACGAGTCGGTTAACCATCAATCTTTTAAAATTCTAAAAGTTGTTTTTCATTTAGCATCTTAAAGTGTTAATCCTCACCCAAGTAATAATTTACAATTTTCGCATAGATATTTCTTAACCGTTATATTTAAACTATAACAGTTTATTTCTTGAATGTATAGCAACATCTGAATCTCAAGTCTTGTAAACAGAACATTAGACTTAAAAAGAACTTACAAGGGGTATTCAATATATTTTGTCACTGGTCTTCTTTTATTTAACATTTTCACAAGAACGGATTTTATTCCCGGCCAACCCTTCAAAGTATTCCCCCACACAGATACACACTTTTGATGTCTCGCTATCCACGACCTAAATGCCGCAAAATAGTCTCCCCTTGGTATACTGTTCAGACACTGAAAAAATGCAGACCCAAGAGCACTTCTAGTAGCATAGGGTTTACCCGGGAACCTTTTTTTTTTAGCAAGGGAAATTAGAAAAAGTCACGGGCTTAAGTCAGGGGAATAAGGATGATGTTCAGCCTGAATAACCTTTTCCTGTTCTAAGAAAGAGTGTACACATTTACTTTTGTTGGGAGAAGCATTGTCATGAATAAGCTGTATGCCTTTCAAACCTTTACTTTGGCATTTATTTTGATGAAACTTTTTGACAGATTTAAGTACTTTATATTTGTAAAACTTGCCTGTTATTGTTCTAACCTCTTTGCAAGAAATTTGTACAACAGGACCACTAGAATTGAAGAAAATGGCATATAAAATCTTCTTGACGCTTCTTGCCCTCTTCGCTATGACCAGCCTATCCTGATTTTTACCAAGCCATTGTTTGTTATTGATGTACAATTGGGGCTCAAAATAATAAACCCAAGTTTCTTCCCCAGTGAGCAAGTCAGAAATTTCCCTAGGATTACAATTTTTATATTTTTTCAGAAGTTTTTTAGCACAGTCTAAATGCTCGGCCTTTTGGTGGGGGATCAATCTAGTAAAAAGCTTCTTTAATTTCAAACAGTCAATCAGAATATGATGTATGTTGCCTTCTGAAATGCCTAGGCTATAAGCTATCTGGGAAACAGTATACCATCCATCTTCTTCTACCATAGCTCTTACAGCACCAATGTATTCCTTAGTTGCTGCAACATCAGGCCTACCTGGGCTGTTATCTTCTTGCAGGCTATGCTGACCCCTTTAAATTTCTTAACAAAGCGAAAAACTGTTCTTAAAGTCACGGTAGAAGTACCAAGTATACGACTCAATGTAGAATAAATCTCTTTTGGCGATTACTTCAAAGAAACTCTGGCTTTAATGTAAGACCTTATTTCTAATTTTTCTTCAGGTTTTATTATGACACTGAAATATAGCCACTATACACGAGTGTGTATAATTCAACAATGAATATCTCGGTCAGTTATAATCAGATTAAATTGATTATTCGCAGGTGTATTGAATACACATCCCCAAACAATCCCCCAATTTTTTATGTTCTTACCCAACATTGTTTCTACGGAAGGCCATTAATGACAGAATATATTGAATATACCCCTCATATATCAATTTAAGTGTGTTTGGTACAGACAGTTACATTTTCTGTTTTTTTTTCTGATTATATTGTTCACCCAACTCTTAACTTGTACCCAGGTGCGGGTTTTTAAAACACCATTTGATTCTTTAATGGCTTCTAAACACTTTGTGTTACCAATGCAAACTATGCTTTTCTTCCGAATGGCATCACTGAATTTTGAAAATAGAATTTTTTTTTCGACCTGTGTCCAGGGCCTGTGCTGGCATCTCTTCCCTTTTGAACATCCATTCTGATTTACTGAAATAAGTGGAATCTCAATTAGTATTAAATAACTGAAACAATAATGCAGAACATGTATTTTGTTGTTCTCCATCTCTTAGCTATACAGTGAAACCAAAATAAAGCTGTTTCATAATCATTGCATGAGAAATACAAATTTTCGGAAAAGTTACTTTGTTTAATGCACACTTTTTTTATTAAAACACAGCTGCCGTTTATAAAATGTATTTTACCTGAGATATGCATTTAGGTTCTGTATTTTGTATCGTTTATATGAAATTTGGCTTTATTTTTATGTTTTCTATGTTTATTATAAACTATCCAATAAATTACTGTAAAAGTTTCATTGGTCATAATCTGGGACAACACAATTGTTTTAATTTGAACATTTACAGAAACATTAATGTGTGATAGACAGAGATCCATGAGGGCTTCTAACATAATGGACCTTACATGGACACACAATATGTGTGACAGACAGAGATCCATGAGGGCTTCTAACATAATGGACCTTACATGGACACACAATATGTGTGACAGACAGAGATCCATGTGGGCTTCTAACATAATGGACTTTACATGTCACACAATATGTGTGACAGACGGAGATCCATGAGGTCTTCTAACATAATGGACCTTACATGGACACACAATATGTGTGACAGACAGAGATCCATGAGGACTTCTAACATAATGGACCTTACATTGACACACACTATGTGTGACAGACAGAGATCCATGAAGGCTTCTAACATAATGGATCCTACATGGACACACAATATGTGTGACAGACAGAGATCCATGAGGACTTCTAACATAATGGATCTTACATGGACACACAATATGTGTGACAGACAGAGATCCATGAGGACTTCTAACATAATGGATCTTACATGGACACACAATTTTTGTGACAGACAGAGATCCATGAGGACTTCTAACATAATGGACCTTACATGGACACACAATATGTGTGACAGACAGAGATCCATAAGGGCTTCTAACATAATGGATCTTACATGGACACACAATTTTTGTGACAGACAGAGATCCATGAGGACATCTTCCATAATGGATCTTACATGGACACACAATATGTGTGACAGACAGAGATCCATGAGGACTTCTAACATAATGGATCTTACATGGACACACAATTTTTGTGACAGACAGAGATCCATGAGGACTTCTTCCATAATGGATCTTACATGGACACACAATATGTGTGACAGACAGAGATCCATGAAAGCATGACATGCAGAGATCGATTAGAGCTTACTTTATAATGGATCTTACATGGACACACAATATATATATATGTGTGACAGACAGAGATCCATTGGGGCTTATTACATAATGGATCTTACAAGGACACACAATATTTGACAGACATAGATCCATGAGAGCTTCCTTAACACTTTACACCATAGATACACGTTTCCTGCATATATTGCAGGAGGCCTTTGAAAACAGTGTAGGAAGAGCTTGTTACAAGCAATCTGAACACTTCCTGCTCTGTTTTCCACTCAGTAAACATAAACATAATTCACCCATTGCTGATAAGTGGTGAATAATGCTTTCAATTTAGAAGAGTCGAAGAAAATGCTATATTTCAATTCCATAATGAAAATGCCATTTAGGGTAGAGGTAACATGCTGAATTCATGGTTTACTACCCCTACTTTACGCTGATCGTGTTAAAGAACTAGGGTCAAGTTTGGCTCATCTTTACCCTGCATTATCATCTCAAATTTAGCACTCTCTAGCAGTACTGACCATGTGGGCAACCAGTGGACATACACAAACACACCAATGTCAAAGGGAAAGAAAATTCTGCATACATTTGCTTAACCTGTACAAGAGCTTCAGGTGGATTCTGGGCGTAAATCCAGACGGACACAGATATTTCAAATTAAGTCAGTGCCAAGAGATTTTTTATTATCTGGTTGGAAATACATTTGTCCATCAGAACATTTACAGCGATCACCTGGACATTTTGTTTTGTCTGCAATGACAAAAATATTTTCCGTTCAGATATTAATAATTTTCACACAATATTCAGACTTAGACAAGAAATTAGTAAAGATGGAAAAATTGTACTTATGAAAAAATTTAGTATCATAACATTTCATATGTGCATAATTTGTGTATAATTTGTCCGCTCTTTGACCTGTACCTTATCATTAAGTTATCTGTTGTGTGTTACATGATAAATTATTAACATATTTACATTTTATATTCTTCCAAAAACAATCATCAGAGTAGTTATAATATTATTAGAAAATGCAACCTTTAACAAAAAGATGAAACTCGATCTTAATCTTTGATGCAAATTTGGGTCTTGGACCATAACATTTTGATTCAAAAATCAATTAAGTCAAAATATTTTTAAAGAAATGAAATGAAACAAGAGGGCCAAGTTGGCACTTTATCGCTCACTTGACTGACTTTGAGTCACCCAACTTAAGTAAATTATACAATACATGTACATTCATACTTCCAGAAAAACAAGATGGGCAAGTAGTTAGAATTTTGATTTCTTTTGAAGATGTAACATATTCGTAGAAGAGTTAAAACTTGGTAGAGGTTCACCCATGGTAAATGTCAGTGAAATTACATCGAAATCAGGTCAGTAGATTCTGACAAGAAGGCTTTTGAAATGTTTACTATAGCTACCTATATAGTAAACTAGCACCTAACTGTGGTGGTCATGTTTTTTAACAAGTCACAACGGCTTGAACAAATTTGGTAAAGGGTCACACAAGGAACATTTCTGTGAAATTATTTTAAAATCGAGCCAGTTATTTCTGACAAGAAGATTTTTTAAGTTTTTACTATAGCTTATATAGTAAACTAACCCCGCACCCTGGTGGCCATGTTTTTTTGACGAATCAAGATGGCTTGAACAAACCTGGTAGAGGGTCACCCAAGGAACAATTCTGTAAAGTTATATCGAAATTGACCCAGTGGTTTCAGAGGAGAAGTTGTTAGAAGCTAAAAGTTAATGAAGGACGACAGACGACGGACACCAGACGATCACAAAAGCTCTACTGTGAGCCTTCAGCTTAGATGACTTAGCAAATAACTGTAAAACAAAAATTAATGATATTGCTTTGTTTAAGTGGCGCTGTGCCCAACTTACATCATTCTATGCATTAGAGACCTGTGTAAGTGGTCACCTCTATTAAGCAGCCACCTGTCTTAAGAAATCATATTTTCTATTTCCCATTTCTAAGCTTTAAGAGTAAATTAACCTGTATTAAGCAATAAATAGTCTTAAAAGGCCACTTTTGCTCCTTCCCTTGACTGACTGCTTAAGATAAGTTTGACTGTACTTGTAAATTTCATAATAAGAGCTTTTTTTGCTCTGGTCCATTGCTGTGTAGTTAAAACTGTAATTGTCTTACAAAAACTTGAAGAATTAAGAACAGTGATATACGAATAATAAAAAATCATTTCACTTTCTTTTTCAAAAGTTGTGTAAACGCTCGCATGATCTAATTTGCATAATTTATGCCCAAAGCAATGATCCAGAAGTTGAAGATACATTTTCAAAACAACTCTTTCCTCGGAAAGTGAGTTACAATTCTATGTTAATAAGAAACAGAAATGGCAACGGTAGTATATTTAGTAAATAGTGGAGCGACCGCCTTCTTTGTGAAAGAGTGTATATGAATGAAAAATGATGTAAAACCAAGTGCCACTGTTGATCTCTGGCACTGTTATCACTACACGGAACTGCTCTACCTCTTAATAACCTCTTTATTACATGTGTTACATTAAGTATTAGGTGTACAGTTCTTTTATTCATATTTCAATTTGTCTAGAATTAAAAAAAAGATGATGCTGGAGACCACAGTAGCCAACTGTGCTTAACTGAGGAATATTGATATAAGATGGGTATTTTAAGGTTATCATTCCATACATAGACGGAAATGGCCTAACGATGTTCCCATTGTCGACTTTGATTAATAATGGCAATTAACAGAACCTTCACTTTTGACAGGGGCAGTGAACTAAGATTGATTGATTGATTGAATATTTACTAAGAAAAATGATATTTTGCCATTAGTTACCACAGCCTTTAGACCTATAAGCTTCCTTTTCCGCTCAATTCAGTTGCAATTTTATAGTGAAATATGGTCATAACACCAAGTTAAGATTTCTTAGATATTTCTTCATAGTTGTAGGTCCTGGGATAAGACAGATTATCATTGCTTTTAATTGTAACTGTTACTAGATAGTTATGGTATGAGATGGTTGAACATATTATTCACACTATCTGATTCATTCACAGAAGGTAAGTAACCATAGTGCACCCAAGTTTGTATCACAAAGCCTACAGCTGGGGTATACTTTTCCACAGACTTATTTCTAATTTCATTATTCATGTTTGTAAGGACATTTGGGACGTTCGCCCGGACATTTGGCACCTGGACATTTTGGAAGTCTGTCTGGACATTTGGGATGTCCTCCAAGACATCTGAGATGGGACATTTTGGATGTCTGCCTGGACATTTGCATTGTCAGCCCAGATATATTATACACTTTCCCTTTTCAAATTTTCTATGCTTTCCAAGATTTTTGTCTGCCTGGACAACATCACATGACCTATTGCGCTCCAAAATGTAGTCCGTCTCAGTATTACTGCATTCATCTACCCGAAATGTCAGCCTGGACATTCAGTTATTTGTCCAGGCAGATTCCACCTGAACTTTTTCAAACAGGAATGACCAATTAACACATTATTTCCCATAGTGAGCTGTTCCCAAGGTGAAAGGGTACAGAGGAATTCAGTTGGTATCCCCATGTTAACTGATTACTCAATCTTTACACATTTACTCTGGATACAGAATTTGTGATTATGTTATTTTTTCATAGAATGAAACTCTCACCTATCATTTGCACATGTGTTGCTTCAACTTCAGTTTCAACATCTTCAGCAACCATTGGAAGATCAGAGTTTTGGTCTGAAAACAATAGAAACAAATGTGAAAGAGAATTTTTTATTAATTTTATCTTTACAAACAATGAAGAAAAAATTCAGGCCAATTTTTGCCCCCCAGGGTCATGGTTTGGGGCCAATTTTTACCCCAGGATTATGGTTTTAGCAAACTTGAGACAGGACTGCAAATTGACCCTACATGAAACATATCTAAGCTCCAGACATTAACAGAAGACCCACCCACCCTTAAATAACCACATGCAAACTGATAAGCCCCTAGGTTCAAGCCTTTGGCTGTTTTTAGAGAATATCCTGTGGTGATACCACATACAAAATATCTAAGCTCCAGGCCTGGTACTATCCAAGAACAGGATTTTTGAAATTTGAAAAAACAAATTTGATAATATTCTGGGGCGGGGCCAAATTTTACCGCAGGATCATGATTTTAGCAATCTTCAGAGAGCTTCTTATAAGGATGCTTCACACCAAATTTGATCGAAATCTGAAGTGCGGCTTCAGAGAAGAAGTTGTTTAAAGCAATTGTTTACATGGACGAAGAGTGATCCCAATAGCTCAGGTGAGCTAAAAAGTATAGTAAAGTCATCTTGTTTTCTACCATTGTAATGTACTGTGATGCTTGTAGCTTGATGTCTCCCACTGTATTCTATATTTGCTTTGCCGAATCTGAAAATCTGGATAATGTGCGCATCAAAATATGTGTTTGATTTGTATACTCGTAAACATTGGTGGAGATTGTCAGAAAACAATCGGCCGTACTTTGTAAACAAAGACCTTATAAACGAGGGGATAGTTCGTTCAAGAAATACACATTTCGATTGATGTTATTTATTTTGTAATTCAGGTAGATATTAACTGTCATGTAAGCAACAACAAACCACATCATGAAACATTCACATAAGTCTATTCAGTGATAAGAAATATCGTTTTCCGTCAGTTTTCTTCTAAAGAATAAGTAAAGTAGACCCCACCCCCAGGGCCAAACCGTGAGACCAATGGGCATGCAAATGACTTTTTTTATAAATTGATCTATATGCGTCAATAATCATGCTCCCCATTTTTTCTGAGGGCTGCCTATAATAATTAGAAGATTTTTAAAATTTACCTTGTATTAGACTGTTTTGGCCCAACGCCCCTAAGGCCCCCATGGGGATAGGGACAGTGCTCCAGATAAGGTGCGTATTTGCGTAAATAAGCATTGAAATTGACAAAAAAGCATTGAAAATAATAAATGTGCGTACCGGTACGCATAAACAATTGAATTTAAGCATTTCATTGGCGATCTTGTGGGTATTGTATTTCCAAAGACCGGGGTTTTCACAAAGTAGACACCGTGAAATAAACTAACGCAACAGCAAACTGTTACTGCTATGTAAAACATAGTCTGGTTCCCTGACCTATACCGATAAAATCGACTGTTTATTGGTAGATCGGGGAACCACACTAACTATATACAATAAGAGTTATTTCCTGTAGATCATTGTCACTGAGACGCACATGGGAACATGTTGAGTATTTCCAAGTGTTTTAAAGAGGCCTGTTATAAACGAACCTGCATTACTTTAGCCGATTACTTTATCGTACTTATTATAAATGGCATCGTCTGCTTCTGGCGTCGGAAGACGGAAAAAAGAAACAGAAACCCAATCATTATCTGCTAACTTAATCCAGTTCTTTAAGAAAAACAATACTCTCAAAAGTGAGTTATTGATGCATGTATTACGAAGTCACAAAAAATGAACAAAAACACACGGGTGGCAAGGTCAATAGAAATACCATTGAATCATGGAAAGTAAAATTTCCATGGCTGATAATAAATGGAATTAAAGGCAACCTCAAATCTGTGTTAAAGCAAACATTAACAGTGTCTGGTAACAGAAGTAAAGGTAAATTTTGAAAATACTCTTTCAATTTCCATTTTAAGCATTGAATTTTTATTTAGGGAGTAAAATAAGCATTTAGCCAAAAGCTTTTCTGGAGCACTGTATGGACCATAAAATTCAGGTAGGTATTAACTGTCATGTAAGCAACAACAAATCACACCATAAAACATTCACATAAGTCTATAAAGTCATAAGAAATAATGGTTATAGTCATTTCTCTTCTATAGAATAAGTAAAGAGGGCCAAACTGTGAGACCCAGTGGCATACAGTTAACATTTCTAATAAAGGACCTATATACGTCAATTATCATGCCCACCATTTGTTTCCCGCTGCTTCTGATAGTAAGAAGAATATTTTCAAAGTTTACCTTGAATTTCACTGTTTTTGCCCCACTCGCAAGGCCCAAGGGGATGGGGACAGTGCAATTCACAATTTTGATTCATCCTTAGGTACCAAAGCTGCAGACAAAATTTCATAATGATCGAGCTTACAGTTTTTGAGAAGAAGTTGAAAATGTTAATTGGTTACGGATGCTCACCGCACAACGTCGGACAAAAGACGATCGCAATAGGTCCACTTTTCAGGTGACCTAAAAATCTGACTTGCCAACAAACTATATTTCTAAATTAAAAGTTGCCTACAATTTTGCCTAAATTAAAACAGAAACTATACTGTGGATGTTTGACCAGTAATTAGAGATATGCTTTACTCATTCACTTACCAATAGTATCCTGCCTATCCTCAATCTCAGTCCTGTTGCATCGTCTTCATACTCTTCCAAACCTTTTTAAAAAAATTAAAATAAACAAATAAAAGAAGTGTTCTCAATAGGGCTTAACTTTTTAATGTTTGTCTTCCATCATAAACAAGAGGCCCAATTGGGCCTGAGGACGCTCTACTGACTCATAGTGGCTATAGCACTTTTTGAAATTCTCCTATGCAATAGAATCATCGGGGCGGGGTCATTTTTAAGTTGGTCATCATTACTACATAAACATTTTGAAAATCTGTTGGGCCATTCATGAGAAGAATATTTTTTAAGTTTTGGACTATTTTTAGTAATGGCGGCCATCTTGAATTTTAGATAGAAAAAAAAATCTTCTGTATAGTCTCCTATGCTTTAGAAACATCCATGTGAAGATTCAGTTTAATTGGCCTACTGGTTTCAGAATTAAAAAAAAAAAGAAGAATTTTCTGTTTTTCCATAGTATCCCTATGTAAAATTCTAAGTCCCTTACAGGGCCCCTATAAATTTTAGCCCCTAAATTCTTATCTGCAATCAAACCCCTACACATAGGGATAATTTATATCAAATATGTACATATCTGACATACTGGTTCTTAAGAAAACAATTTTAGTAATTCCCAATTTGTACCCTTTTGGGGCCCCTCCTGACCCCTTAAGACATAGGAACCCAGTCATTTTTACAAATCTGAACCTTTTTCACCTAACAATGCTTTTGTGAAGATATAAGCAAAATCATTTCCATTTAAAAAAAAATATATATATTATATTGACATATGTCTCCTAATTGAACCCTCGGTGCAGGGTCATTTTTTAACCCTAGGGACACCATTTGAACAAAATAATAAACCTATAGTTGGTCATCATTATAACATAAACATTTTGAAAATCTGTTGGGCCGTTCATGTGAAGGAGATTTTTTAAGTTTTGGACTATTTTAAGTAATGGCGGCCATCTTGAATTTTAGATAGAAAAAAACACTTCCGTATAGTCTCCTATGCTATAGAAACATCCATGTGAAGTTTCAGTTTAATTGCCGTTGTAGTTTCAGAATAAATGACAAAAAAAAAGAGAATTTTCTGTTTTCCCATAATATCCCTATGTAAAATTCCAAGTCCCCTTACAGGACCCCTATATATTTTAGCCCCTAAATTTTTATCTGCAATCAAACCCCTACACATAGGGATAATTCATGCAAAATATGTACAACTCTGACATACCTGTTCTTAAGAAAATGATTTTAGTAATTCCCAATTTGTACCCTTTTGTGGCCCCTCCTGACCCCTTAAGACAGAAGAGCCCAGTCATTTTTACAAATCTGAACTTCGTTCACCTAACAATGCTTTTGTGAAGATATATGCAAAATCATTTCCATTTAAAAAAAAAAAAAAAAAAAAAATATTATATTGACATGTGTCCCCTAATTGAACCCTCGGGGCGGGGTCATTTTTAACCCTAGGGACACCATTTGAACAAATCTAACAAAACTAAAGTTGGTCATCATTACTACATAAACATTTTGAAAATCTGTTGGGCCGTTCATGAGAAGAAGATTTTTTAAGTTTTGAACTGTTTTTAGTAACGGCGACCATCTTGAATTTTAGAAAAAAAAATCTTCTGTATAGTCTCCTATGCAATAGAAACCATGTGAAGTTTCAGTTTAATTGGCCTAGTGGTTTCAGAATAGATTAAAGAAAAAGAGAATTTTCTGTTTTCCCATAGTATTCCTATGTAAAATTCTAAGTCCCCTTACAGGGCCCCTATATATTTTAACCCCTAAATTGTTATCTGCAATCAAACCCCTACACATAGGGATAATTCATGCCAAATATGAACAAATCTGGCACACCGGTTCTAAAGAAAACATGTTTAGTAATTCCCAATTTTTACCCTTTTGGGGCCCTTACTGAACCCTTAAAACAGTGGAACCCAGTCATTTTTACAAATCTGAACCTCCTTCACCTAACAATGCTTCTGTGAAGATATTGGCAAAATCATTTCCATTAAAAAAAAAAAAAACAACATTTTAATGACATGTTTCTCCTAATTGAACTCTCAGGGCGGGGTCATTTTTAACCCTTGGGACACAATTTGAACAAATCTAACAAAACTAAAGTTGGTCATCATTACTACATAAACATTTTGAAAATCTGTTTGGACGTTCATGAGAAGAAGATTTTTTAAGTTTTGGACTATGTTAAGTAACGGCGGCCATCTTGAATTTCAGATCGAAAAATAAAAAAAATCTTCTGTATAGTCTCCTATGCAATAGAAACATCCATGTGAAGTTTCAGTTCAAATGGCCCAGTGATTTCAGAGAAGGTGCTGCTAACATACGACGGACAACGTGCCATCGCATAAGCACTTCTGGCCTTTGGCCAGTAGAGCTAAAAATTCAAGTGAAATTGTGAAGTGAATATATGTATTTATTATATGCTTTTTAATGAATTATAGAGATTTGTCAGTGAAATAAAAACTCATAATCCCATTGTTCAAAACTGGGGGATTGCCACTTTTCAAACAATGAAATTGTCATTTTTTTTTACTTTTTTAAGGATTTGATAAAATGAAGAGGCTCCGATGGAATAAAACTCTAAAAATGAGTTAAATTATGTTTAGAGCATAAAATAAATAGAATATTTGTTTGTTTCGGTGAATGATGCCACGAGTGAGAATAAAAATTTCCTTTCTCACTCGATGAAATAAAAGTTGACCATTCTCTGAAACAAACAGAACTGTTTTAGTCCCTTTGACAATTTCAAAGACTTTTTAGGCTTATGTTAATATTCAAGGATATTTCAAGGCCAGCGCACCATGTGTATTAAATGTCAAATATCTAGGTTTTATGGTTTCAGAATATGATTGTAAAATTTAAATATTTTAAAACTGTTAACAACTGTATACCCATTAACAGCAAGAGTATAAATAAGGTAACAAAGCTTACCAGCATTTCTTCCTGTGAAATCTAAATTCAAAAACATATGTATCATCTCCAACAGGATCTGTTTTGCAGAGAGTTCCACTGTATATAAGAAAATAGTCGCCCTTCTGGACCAAATTTTTGGTGAAAACACATCTTCCTGTAAGTAAAGATTCTAAATTGATAATATAAGACCTAAGTACATTTGTTTGAAAATGTATTTTTTTCTTAAAGTGCAGACAGGTCAGAACTTAACAAGAATTCTGCGGAATGATATGTCTCGCCGTGTCCGCTTTGACTGTTAATACACACATGGGAGAGAAAAAATTAAAACATTATATTCATGCAAGGATTATCTAACTTGGTTAATGACTAAGAATTATTGTAGGAAGTATTGGGTGCAGTTTCGATCAATTACATTAAGTGATTTTTAAGATATGAACTTCATGATAGTTGCACACAAAACTTTAATCAGTATTTCTAAGTAAAACATATCTAAAAAAAAAAATAATTTCAACCAGTATTTCTAAGTAAAACATGTTTAAAAATAAAAAAAAAGAATAATTCTTTTTTTAAATAAATAATTTACTTTTAAAATACTCAGCATCTGCATTGTATTATGTAATGCAGGGTGTTAGTTGTAACTATGATCAAAATATGAGTGTCCTAGCACTAGTACTTATTGAGAAATAGTGTAAAAATGAAAACTTAATGTTGGAGGTAAATGCAAAATTCAGCATCAAACAAAGTCAATGGAGTTCATACTCAGCACCTGCAGTATATAATGTAATGCAGGGTGTTAGTTGTAACTATGATCCAAACATGAGTGTCCTAGCACTAGTACTTATTGAGAAATAGTGTAAAAATGAAAACTTAACGTTGGAGATGAATACAAAATTCAGCATCAAACAAAGACAATAGAGGTCATACTCAGCATCTGCAGTACATAATGTGATGCAGGGTGTTAGTTGTAACTATGATCCAAGTATGAGTGTCCTAGCACTTGTACTTGTTGAGAAAAAGTGGAAAACCGAAAAATTTAACGTTGGAGCTAAATATAAATGTTTGACGCCGCTGCCGTTGACGGAAAAGCAACACCTTTATCTCGTCTCATCTTCAATGCGACGAGACAAAAATTGATATAAATAATTTTATGCTGGATTAGATTTTTTGTCTTAAGATTATTTCCTTGATATGATCTTCAAATTTTTTTGGAAGAGGTAGACAGCTTCTGCACTTCTTAATTTATTTTTTTAACAAATTTATAATTACTGAAATGAATTTGAACTTTAAAGTCTTAACTAAACCACTGTCACATCATCATAAGATGTAAATCTATATATTTCCCCATTATGGCTGCATGCATGTATTAACAAGAGGCCCAAGAGGGTCTCAATCACTCTACTGTAACAATTGAAGAGATAAACATTGCAGATGAAATGTTTTATGCAAGTTCCTCTTTAATTTTGCTATAAGACTAATTTGTGATTGAATATGGCTGGTTCAAAAGATGGAATTGCTACCATGTCTACACAACAAAGTCATGTTTTATTTATGTATAACTATAAATAAGCCCTGTGGCAGGGGCAGTTGTGGTCAAATCTGACTGATTCAAGAATCAATCCAAGATACAGCTGTGCAAAGTTGGTTAAGGTTCAATGGAAAATGTGGGTACTATCGCGTCTTCACGAACATTTTTACATTTTCCCTGTATCTTCCTATTTTAAAACAGTGACTCCTGAGGCTGCCCCAAATTTGACCCGTGTAACCTGACTTCAATAAACCCTTCAGGGGACCTCCATTCAATGTTACGTATGAAAAAATATGGTTTAGGCCTTGAACATTTAGAGGATTTTATATATATATAGAAGACATTATTGGCTTTCATTCATAAAAAAAACAAGAGGGCCTGAATCGCTCTACTGGCAACAAATGGACAGATGAACATTTCAGAGGAAATTTTCTCTTCAACAAATATTTTAGGAAAAGTATTATTAATTTTTTAAGTGTTAACTAAATAACCCTTAGGCTAATTCTGGCATTGAATGGGTATACAAGCACTATTTCATGTGCAAAAAATATGGGTTTTGTTGATTTTTTTTTGCAAAATCTGTACCCGAAAAATAAACCATTTGATACGTTTTGTTTTTAAAATTAGTTTGCCATGTGAAGTATTTTAAGATACTGTCATCACAACGATAAACATGTTGGACATCACGCATGCACGAGAGTCATTTCCGCCATGTTGAGCTGTACAACTGGTGTATCACGTGATTTTCCTCAAGGTGCTCCAAGACAAAATCTCCAGTTTATATTGGGGGAATTCTCTGTACCGCTTTTTAACAAATGTGCTTCGCTTGAATTTTGATGAAAAAATATTTTATTGTACTTTTTTGTATCACTTATATATGAAGGACATTCATAATATTATTACAAAGTTCCCTAAAACATATATATATTTAAGTTATAATATATGGACTTAGTTTGAGCTAGCCGCTATAATGTGTAGCCAATATAATCCCTTTAATCTGCATAATAAATAATCACATACCTTTTTCTTCATCTTGCTCTATATAAAGTTTTCACACTTTTCATTTGAAACCTTTTTTCTCCGTTTCATTCTAGTACCTGCAAAAAAAGATCATCCTTTTTAAGTTTACTTTACACTTTCAAAAGATATTCATTTATCTATATAACTGGTCGCCGATTATTTATTGAAAGGTTTAAACATATCTTCAACTTGAATAAATGCCCATACAACGTTGATTCCCCCGATATATGTTTACTTTACAAAAATTAAGTTGAAAAGAGGACGTAGTTTAAACAATTATACACCGAAAATTACAACATTCACAGACTTTTTTTCAGAATTGTTTCACTGAAAACAAATTTGATGGGACGAACGCACAAACAAATGAATGGAAGGAAAGAGAATAAAGAAGATCTTTTATGATACAAGTCTGTCACACACACAATGCATGTCTTTGAGAGGTCCATCATTAAGAAGAAAATATTTAAGATCTCAGTCAGTCGCACACACAAATTATATCTTTGAAAGGCCTATCATCAAGTTTGCTTGTTTTGTTTGTATGGTGTTTAGTGTTGCTTTCAACAATTTTTTCTGCTATATCGCGACGTTGTCTACTTGAGACAATTTTATAAGCGCTATCACACTGGAGTATCATGCCGCAGATACATGATATGATTCCCCATCCAGTCACATTATATTGACACATGGCCGAGCAGACGTAGCACTATCCTCTTAATGTTTAACGCCAAGTGAGAAATTTCTAGTACCACTTTTGAAGTCTGGTATGACCCAGCAAGGGATCGAGCCCACAACCTTCTGCATGCGAGGCGGATCCCCTCATTTAGTAAAAACATCAAAGATCTCAGAGTGTCACACACACAATGTATATCTTTGAGAGGTCCATCATTAAGTAAAAACATTAAAGACCTCAGAGTGTCACACACAATGTATATCTTTGAGAGGTCCATCATTAAGTAAAAACATTAAAGATCTCAGACTGTCACACACACAATGTCATGGTATCTTTGAGAGGTCCATCATTAAGTAAAAACATTAAAGATATCAGACTGTCACACACACAATGTATTTCTTTGAGAGGTCCATCATTAAGTAAAAAGATTAAAGATCTCAGACTGTCACACACACAATGTATATCTTTGAGAGGTCCATCTTTAAGTAAAAACATTAAACACCTCAGAGTCTCACACACACACAATGTCATGATATCTTTCAGAGGTCCATCATTAAGTAAAAACATTAAAGATCTCAGAGTGTCACACACAATGTATATCTTTGAGAGGTCCATCATAAAGTAAAAACATCAAAGATCTCAAAGTGTCACACACACAATGTATATCTTTGACAGGTCCATCATTAAGTAAAAACATTAAAGACCTCAGAGTGTCACACACAATGTATATCTTTTAAAGGCGGATCACTAATTAAAAACATTAAAGATCTCAGACTGTCACATACACAATGTATATATGAGAAGTTCATCATTAAGTAAAAAAAATAAGATCTCGGTTTGTCACACACGCAATGTATATCTTTAAAAGGTCCATTTCTTTTTATTTGTGTACCCATTATTTTAAGCTTACTACAAGGTAGTAAGCCCCCTACCCCCTCCCCCCATATTCAGGTAGACGGAGGCAACATATAGTTTTCCCCACTAATATTTACGCTGAAAACATGAAACTTAGCCCCACCGCCAACCCCTGTGTAACGTCACGAGATCCACATAATAAAGTCATTCATATATTATGTTTGGACATTTGAAGATTTAATACACTTTATGATAATGTAACACTCGTATTTAATTACCTTTTTCTATTCATCTTGCCAACGGATCTTGTTTACTGCCTCATATGAGCTTCTGTATGTCAGTGTAAGTTTGCGAGATCCACGATTGAATAGAGTTGTCTCCCGTTGTTTATTTGAAACTCGTCTTTGATTGGTCAAAATCATAAAGTGTGTGTTGCCCTCATTTCAACACGCCACGTGGTGGGAGTTTGGACAGTTAGAGGGAGGCAATTACACACTTGCATAAGGAAAAATCCGAACACAAGAGGTCCACGTTAATTTTAAGCTATATCATTCAAAACCCCAAGACCGTTACAAATCCAAGTGCGGTGGATTCCGAGGTCCGATTTTTGGATCTCGGATCTACATCGGATCTCGGACAAAGCTGTGTAAACTTGTACTAGATCTCGCACGCACGCACATGAAATATCTATCTACTTACTAGATACATACTACAGACATGAACAGACATAAATACTTGAACATACATACAAGTAGAAATACCTATCTACTTAAATACATACATTAATACTTGAACATACATACAAGTGAAATACCTATCTACTTAAATACATACATACATACTTGAGCATATATACATACTTGAGCATACATACAAATGAAATACCTGGCTACTTCAAAATGAACATGCATGGACATACATACAGGTGAAATACATATCTACTTATCTACGGACTACATACTTGAATATACATACATATTTGACAGAGGAAATACTTATCTACTTAGATCTATGCATACAAGTCATATAATAACTAAGGTTTTTATGTATGAGAAATTATACAAACTTCATCAAGCCATCAATCTGCAGTAAAATTAAACTACATGTCGCTTTACATAAACATATCTCATGGATTTATTACACTCCTGCAATGCCATTATGTAGTAAGTTATAACTGCTTTACATACCTTGCATATTACACGTCACACAGCTGACCTATACTGTTGCATACCTTGTATATGGCACGTCACATAGCAGACCTATATTGTTGCATACCTTGTATGTTGAACGTCACACAGCAGACCTATACTGTTGCATACCTTGTATGTGGCACGTCTCACCGCAGACATATACTGTTGCATACCTTGTATGTGGCTCGTCACACAGTAGACCTATAGTGTTGCATACCTTGTTTATTGAACGTCACACAGCAAACCTATAATGTTGCATACCTTGTGTGTGGCACGTCACACAGCAGACCTATACTGTTGCATACCTTGTGTGTGACACGTCACACAGCAGACCTATACTGTTGCATACCTTGTATATGGCACGTCACGCAGCAGACATATAATGTTGCATACCTTGTATAAGGCACGTCACATTGCAAACATATACTGCCGCATAACTTGTATATTGCTAGTCACACAGCAAAGCTATACTGCTGCATACCTTGTATGTGGCACGTCACACAGCAGACTTTTACTGTTGCATACCTTGTATATGGCACGTCACACAGCAGACATATACTGTTGCATACCTTTTATGTGGCACGCCATACAGCAGACCTATACTGCTAAATACCCTGTATATGGCACGTCACACAGCATACCTATATAGTTGTATATCGTATGTCACACAGCAGTCCTATACTGCAGCATACATTGTATGTGGCACGTCATACAGCAGACCTATACTGTTGCATACCTTGTATATGGCACGTCTCACAGCAGATAATACTGTTACATACCTTCTATATGGCACGTCACACAGCAGACCTATACTGTTGCATACCTTGTATATGGGACATCACACAGCAGATCTATACAGTTGCATACCTTGTATATGGCACATCACACAACAGATTTATACTGTTGCATACCTTTTATATGGCATGTCACACAGCATACCTATACTGCAACATACCTTCTTGTATGTGGCACGTCACACAGCAGACCTATACAGCTACATACCTTGTATGTGGCACGTCACACAGCAGACCTATACGGCTACATACTTTGTATGTGACACGTCATACAGCAGACCAATACTGCTGAATACCTTGTATGTGGCACGTCACACAGCAGACCTATACTGCTGCATACCTTGTATGTGGCACGTCACACAGAAGACCTATACTGCTGAATACCTTGTAAATGGCACGTCAAAAAGCAGACCTGTACTGCTGCATGCATTGTATATGGCACGTCTCACAGCAGACCTATACTGTCGCATACCTTGTATATGGCACGTCACACAACAGACCTATACTGCTACATAACTTGTATATGGCACGTTGCACAGCACACCTATACAGCTTCATACATTGCATGTGGCACGTCACACAGCAGACCTATACTGCTGCATACCTTGTAAATGGCACGTCACACAGCAGACCTATACTGTTGCGTACCTTGTATATTGCACGTCACACAGCAGACCTAAACTGCTGCATACCTTGTATGTGGCACGTCACACAGAAAACCTATACTGCTGAATACCTTGTAAATGGCACGTCAAACAGCAGACCTATACTGCTGCATGCATTGTATATGGCACGTCACACAGCAGACCTATACTGTTGCATACCTTGTATATGGCACGTCACACAGCAGACCCATACAGCTGCATACCTTGTATATGGCACGTCACACAGCAGACCTATACTGTTGCATACCTTGTATATGGCACGTCACACAGCAGACCTATACAGTTGCATACCTTGTATGTGGCACGTCACACAACATACCTATACTGCTGCATACCTTTTATGTGACACGTCACTCAGCTGTCCTATACTGCTGCATATCATGCATGTGGCACGTCACACAGCAGACCTATACTGCTGCATACCATGTATGTGGCACGTCACACAGCATACCTATACTGTTATATAACTTGTATATGGCAAGTCACATAGTAGACCTATACCGTTGCATACCTTGTATGTGGAACACACAGCAGACCTATACTGTTGCATACCTTGTATATGGCACATCACATTGCAAACCTTTACTGTTGCATACCTTGTATATGGCACGTCACAAAGCAGACCTATACTGCTGCATACCTTGTATATGGAACTTCACACAGCAGACCTATACTGTTGCATACCTTGTATATGGCACATCACACTGCAAACCTTTACTGTTGCATACCTTGTATATGGCACGTCACAAAGCAGACCTATACTGCTGCATACCTTGTATATGAAACTTCACACAGCAGACCTATACAGTTGCATACTTTGTATATGGCACGTCACACAGCAGACCTTTACTGTTGCATACCTTGTATATGGCACGTCACACAGCAGACCTATACTGTTGCATACCCTTTATGTGGCACATCACACAGCAGACCTATACTGTTGCATACCTCGTATGTGGCACTTCACACAGCAGACCTATACTGTTTCATACTTTGTATATGGCATGTCACACAGCAGACCTATACTGTTGCATACCTTGTATGTGGCACGTCACACAGCAAACATTATTGTTGCATACCTTGTATATGGCACGTCACACAGTAGACCTATGCTGCTGCATACCTTGTATATGGAACTTCATACAGCAGACCAATACTGCTGCATACCTTGTATATGGCACGTCACACAGCAGACCTTTACTGTTGCATACCTTGTATATGGCACGTCACACAGCCGACCTATGCTGCTGCTTACCTTGTATATGGAACTTCACACAGCAGACCTATCCTGCTACATACATTGTATATGGCACGTTACACAGCAGACTTTTACTGTTACATACCTTGTATATGGCACTTCACACAGCAGACCTTTACTATTACATACCATGTATGTGGCACGTCACACAGCAGACCTATACTGCTGCATACCTTTTATGTGGCACGTCACACAGCAGACCTATACTGCCGCATACCTTGTATATGGCACGTCACACAGCAGACATTTACTGTTGCATACCTTTTATATGGCATGTCACACAGCATACCTATACTGCAACATACCTTATTGTATGTGGCACGTCACACAGCAGACCTATACAGCTACATACCTTGTATGTGGCACGTCACACAGCAGACCTATACTGCTACATACCTTGTATGTGACACGTCACACAGCAGACCAATACTGCTGAATACCTTGTATGTGGCACGTCACACAGCAGACCTATACTGCTGCATACCATGTATGTGGCGCGTCACACAGCATACCTATACTGTTATATAACTTGTATATGGCAAGTCACATAGTAGACCTATACCGTTGCATACCTTGTATGTGGAACACACAGCAGACCTATACTGTTGCATACCTTGTATATGGCACATCACACTGCAGACCTTTAATGTTTCATACCTTGTATATGGCACGTCACAAAGCAGACCTATAGAGCTGCATACCTTGTATATGGCACATCACACTGCAGACCTTTAATGTTTCATACCTTGTATATGGCACGTCACAAAGCAGACCTATAGAGCTGCATACCTTGTATATGGCACGTCACACAGCAGACCTATACTGTTGCATACCTTGTATGTGGCACGTCACACAGCAGACCTATACTGCTGCATACCTTGTATATGGAAATTCTCACAGCGGACCTATACTGCTGCATACCTTGTATATGGCACATCACACTGCAGACCTTTACTGTTGCATACCTTGTATATGGCACGTCACAAAGCAGACCTATACTGCTGCATACCTTGTATATGGAACTTCACACAGCAGACTTTTACTGTTGCATACCTTGTATATGGCACGTCACACAGCAGACCTATAATGTTGCATACCCTTTATGTGGCACATCACACAGCAGACCTATACTGTTGCATACCTCGTATGTGGCACTTCACACAGCAGACCTATACTGTTTCATACTTTGTATATGGCATGTCACACAGCAGACCTATACTGTTGCATACCTTGTATGTGGCACGTCACACAGCAAACATTATTGTTGCATACCTTGTATATGGCACGTCACACAGTAGACCTATGCTGCTGTATACCTTGTATATGGAACTTCATACAGCAGACCAATACTGCTGCATACCTTGTATATGGCACGTCACACATCAGACCTTTACTGTTGCATACCTTGTATATGGCACGTCACACAGCCGACCTATACTGCTGCTTACCTTGAATATGGAACTTCACACAGCAGACCTATCCTGCTGCATACCTTGTATATGGCACGTTACACAGCAGACCTTTACTGTTACATACCTTGTATATGGCACTTCACACAGCAGACCTTTACTATTACATACCATGTATGTGGCACGTCACACAGCAGACCTATACTGCTGCATACCTTGTATGTGGCACGTCACACAGCAGACCTATACTGCCGCATACCTTGTATATGGCACGTCACACAGCAGACATTTGCTGCTGCATACCTTGTATATGGCACGCCACACAGCAGACCTTTACTGTTACATACCTTGTATATTGCACGTCACACAGCAGACCTATACTGCTGCATACCTTGTATGTGGCACGTCACACAGCCGACCTTTACCATTACGTACCTTGTATATGGCACGTCACACAGCAGACCATTACTATTACGTACCTTGTATATCGCACGTAACACAGCAGACCTTTACTATCACGTACCTTGTATATGGCACGTCACACAGCAGACCTTCACTTTTACATTCGTTGTAGATGGCACGTCACACAGCAGACCTTTACTATTACGTACCTTGTATATGGCACGTCACACAGCAGACCTTTACTATTACGTACCTTGTATATGGCACGTCACACAGCAGACCTTTACTATTACGTACCTTGTATATGGCACGTCACTTAGCAGCCCTTTACTGTTACGTACCTTGTTTATAGCACGTCACACAGCAGACATTTACTATTACATACATTATATATGGCACTTCGCACAGCAGACCTTTTCTATTTCATACCTTGTATATGACGCGTCACACGGCAGACCTTTACCATTACATACCTTGTATATGGCACGTCACACAGCAGACCTATACTGCTGTATACCTTTTATATGGCACGTCACACAGCAGACCTATACTGCTGTATACCTTGTATATGGCACGTCACACAGCAGACCTTTACTATTACATACCTTGTATATGGCACGTCGTCACACAGCAGACCTTTACCATTACAAACCTTGTATATGGCACGTCACACAGCAGACCTATACTGCTGCATACCTTGTATATGGCATGTCACACAGCAGACGTACACTATTACATACCTTGCATATGGCACGTTACGCAGCAGATCTATACTGCTGCATATCTTGTATAAGGCACGTCACACAGCAGACCTACTCTGTTACATACCTTGTATATGTCACGTCACACAGCAGACCTTTACTGTTACATACCTTGTGTATGGCACGTCACACAGCAGACCTTTACTATTACATACTTTGTATATGGCTTGTCACAAAGCAGACCTTTACTATTACATACCTTGTATATGTCACGTCACACAGCAGACCTATATTGTTGCATCTGTTAACTGAACATCTGGTGCTACATGCAC
Organism: Panopea generosa; assembly: GCA_029582155.1. Classification (NCBI taxonomy): domain Eukaryota; kingdom Metazoa; phylum Mollusca; class Bivalvia; order Adapedonta; family Hiatellidae; genus Panopea; species Panopea generosa. Next base: position 5,634,943 of record JAPMAH010000020.1, read on the forward strand.
TACTGTTGCCATTGTTTCTGTATTCACTTCCCGCTTCCGGTTAACCATACCGCTGCAGGTTCTCCAACGCTGAATAATCATAAAAAAGGATATAATATTTTTTGTAATTGATAAATCTTGTGGCATATTTCATTATATGATTGATATACACAACTTTATACTTGAAAAAAAAGAACATTGAATGAATTTTGTGCATACATTGTAACTGTATTTTTTGATGTATTGGCTTGTTTGTGAAGGAAACCTGAATAAGCAGTGAGAGATGAATGACAATGAGACGCAATGTCATATATCAGTCGTCACATAAACTGTGACAGGGCTGGAATTTGAATTTGTGATGCCTGGATTGATAGTCAGACGCACTACTAACTGAGCAAACAGGGCCTGGCTGGAAATATCAACACAATGTTTACTTCGAGGACAAATTTACAATATAAGACAGCATTTCATTTCATTCCCTATTTTGATGAATGTAATGATTTTTACTTGGCATGTATACTTGAATTCATCAAATCTGTATATAAAAAATATTGGTTATTACATATTGTATACCAGTCCTGCTCTATTGTATACCGTCCTGCTATACTGTATACCAGCCCTGCTATACTGTATACCAGTCCTGCTACATTGTATACCAGTCTTGCTATATTGTATACCAGTTCTGCTACATCGTATACCAGTCCTGCTACATTGTATACCATTCCTGCTATATTGTATACCAGTCCTGCTATTTTATATACCAGTCCTGCTTCATTGTATACCAGTCCTGCTACATTGTATACCAGTCCTGCTACATTGTATACAGTCCTGCTATACTGTATACCAGTCCTGCTACATAGTCTAACAGTCCTGCTATATTGTATACTAGTCTTGCTATATCGTATACCAGTCCTGCTTTATTGTATACCAGTCCTACTACACTGTTTAATAGTCCTGCTATATTGTTTACCAGTCTTGCTATATCGTATACCAGTCCTGCCTTATTGTATACCAGTCCTGCTACATTATATATCAGTCTTGCTACATTGTATACCAGTCCTGCTATATTGTAACTATCAATATCTTATTATTCCACTATGTTTGTGCCACAAAAAGACAAATGGCACCATTGCCAACTTGACGTTTATTAGCCAGTTTTTGGATCAAGTTGAATGAATCTGGCCAAATGGTTATACATTCGCCTGCTTTAAATTGTTTTTGTCTAATAAGTTTGTGACCCCTGTGACCTCTGTCTTTGTATATATTTAGGTGTGACATCACAGCGCACTTCTGAATGAATGTGTACATGTATTGTAGGGTTGGAATGCAATTGATTGTTTTAATGTATGCATGTTTGTTAGATTCCACTTACTAAAATAAAATAAATCCATGAAATTAACCCACCAAATATAGTCGCATGTCTCAATCTCGTACTTATTTTCACTAGAATGCTACTGGACTTCAACCTGACAAGATCTTATTTACCTTATGTAAGACATATGTATCATATTTAATCATTATTTCACAATTATGATAAGTAATTAATATTATAATAATACACTAAATAAAACAAACTATAATTATATACTTGGTGTTGGCCTGGTTACAATAATATAATATAACATTATATAAACAGCTCATTAACAAATGCCCAGAGCTCAATGCAGCTTATAACAACTCTTTAAAACATATCTACACCCATCTCTGCAAGTAACTAATTAATAACTTTCCCACTTGAATCAGCAACCTAAATGTCAACCTCTGTTGTGAATAGTCAATTCTCTATCCACTGTACTACCACCTCTTTAAAGGCTTTAAATAAAGCATTAAGTAAAGTTATGGAAGTTAGGTTATAGGTGATTGAGGTAGCTTTTAAAGTATTCTTTACCAGTACGTGACAATAAAGTGAATTATACTTTTAAAAGACGTTCATCAATTTTCTTCAGTGAATTTTACATACATGTACATGTAATTTCAATCAAATTGATCACAGGGAAGCATATGATCACCTCAGTACATTAGTTAGGTACACAAATGGCCATAAAGTAAACTATGTCTAATATATCCTCAAGGACAATAAAACAGCAAGTTGATCTTAAACCAGTTAATATAACTTTGTATATATTATCTTGAAATAGACTAACAACAGGCTCTAAGTCATTCACCTCATTTCACCTGTAATTTCTTCTCAAATTTTGAGAATTAACTGTGTTGACATAGTTCTCCTTACTGGGCCACAATAGACACTAGTCCCTTTACTTGAACAAACTTGAAAACCTTAGTCATAGAGATAATTTACACCAAATATAAACACATTTATTTTTATTGAAATTTACAATTTGATATCTTTTTTGGCCCTGCTGGCCCTTTATTGATATTACTCCAATCCCAACCACAACCCCCACCCACCTTTAAAGGGGATATATCAGGATTTTTCAAAATTTCAAAATTGGTTAAAACATTCTTTTCCAATATATCGTGCCTATATATGTACTCATTGACCACAAACTGTCAAAAGGATCTTTTTAAACATGCAAACAAATATACTGAAAAGGGATTTCCTATCTTAGGCTAAGCACCTATGTTAGATTAAAATAAAGTTCCCGTTTAAATTTACAATATATTTTGTGACGTAATAAATGAGCCGCCATTTGTTTTCATTTTTATTGTAATTTGGTCCGTCATTTAGGATAACACTTTGTTAACATCGTTTCATCTTAAAAAGAATCGGAATGGCGAGGAGTTGTTCATCCAGAAGAATTTAAGAGCGGTTTATTTTTAGAATGGGAGTTTCATTTTAAGTTTGCAACTCCTATTGTAACATCGATTTTGTAATGTTTTGGAGGATGTGACAAACCAAACCATTCGGATTTTATTTATTTATGATAATGAGATGCTATTTATCCATTTTAAAGTTAATTTTATTTTTAACACATTAATCGCATTTTTACTCCTTTTAAGGACCCAGTCTCAACTTTTTTCATTAAACAATACTCCTGCTCTAAAGATGATTAAAATAAATACTAAAAAGACAATTTACTGTTTTCCTATATTGTCCTTGTGCCAAAATGAAGTCCCCTAACTGGGCTCCAATAGATTGAACAAAGTTGAAACTCCTTCTTAAAGTGATCATTTATATCGAATATGACTGAACTTGGCTCAGAAATTCTTGATGCTATCCCTTTCTTGACCCCTGCTTATTCCTTATTGATATACAGTCCCCTTTAAGGACCAAGTCTCCTTTGTTATCACTTAATAAAGCTTCTAACCTCAATATGATAAGAATAATACCAAATATGTATAAGACACATATACGTTAGGAGTACAGTTCCTGTTTTCCCAATTTATTCCTATGAAAAAATTGAAGTCCCCTTACTGGGCCTAAATGGTCCCTAGCCCCTTTATTTGAATAAACTTAAAATCCTGCCCATAGTGAACAATTATATCAATTATGAACAGTTGGTTCTTGAGAAAATTTCACATATTTCCTAAAATCCCCAGGGCAGGCAAATTTTTACTTCGATAATGGTGCAGCTATTCCAAACAACTGATGCATATTTTAATATAAGTCTAAGGTATGAAATATAAATTTGATTGAGTGTTGAGCGTTTTAGCTTGAATTTTGACATTTGCATTGACCCTAAAACTGTTGCTGCTGAAGAAGAGATTTTCAATATATGTTCGTACCAGGAACCGTCTTTACTTTAAGTAACACCAAGATGCTTGTGGTACTGAACAGAAACTAGATCAATTCCATCGAAGATTAATTTTGGAAGTTATTTGTTGGCCAGCAAAAAAGTTACTACTTGTGTTTTAATGGATTAAAGTTTACCAGCCATTGTCTTGACCAAGCAGAAATCTTTTGTAAATCAGAATTAAGGGTTGTTTTAATTGGTTTTGTGTTAAATGATGATACTGCAAGTCTAGTAGTACTTACTAAAGATTTCGCTATATCAATTAAGAATAAAAGAGGATCTAGCACCGAGCCTTGAGGAACACCGACATTTATATATTTAGTTTCTGAAAAAGATGATCATACAAATACTCTTTGCATTCTATTATCTAGATAATTTTCAACCCATTTGTTAAGTTTGCCTGTAACTCCATACTGACGCAGTTTCTGTAATAGACCTGAATGCCAAACTCTGTCAAATGCTTTTGATATATCACAAAAAAACTATATTGGTGGTTTTCTTTTCATCAAATGCCTTACTAATTTGGTGGTACATGTCACTTAACTGATATACTGTTGGATGACCAGGAAGAAACCCATGACTGATTTTTATAAATCAGGTAATTTAAATGTAAATAATTGTATCAATGCTTGGATATTACTGTTTCCATGACCTTGTCAATACAACTAATTAATGAAATAGGTCTATAGTTTGATGGAATATCTTTAGCACCCTTTTTAGATAATGGCATAACATTTGCTAATTTTAAACGATTTGGGTATGTGCTTTCTTGTAGAGACCTATTAAAAATGATACAAAGTGGTCGGCATAGTGTTTTAACTGTTTCTTTTAACATATGATAACTTATTTAGTCTTGGCCGCTAGCTTTTTTAACAACGCTCGAAATCTTCCTGGATAGAACCAGAACTATGCATGTGCGTTTACAATTTTAAAAAAATCCCGCCTCGTCTCTCGACTTTTGACATTAAACCATGGTGTATCTTTTTAACAACTCATTTTAAAGAAAATGTTTAATCAAAACACTGGAATGAGAAATTATAAACAATATCAGAAAAACAATTTAGTTACTTATATCATTTTCACCGGAAGTCAGCTTATCCAATAAATCGTCAAATATGTATTTTTTTTTAATTTAAACAACTTAAAAAAAACTATACACATTGTTGGTATACCATACAATTTTATTTGTTGTTTGTACACACCAATTCACGCTTATTTTCATATTACATTTCAAAGAACGTGTTATCGGACAGTTATCCGAACACTCTGTGATATCAAATATATGAACATTATATAAACACTCAAAATTGTTCAAATGTGTAATAATATAATCAACAGTACGAGACATTGGCCTGTTTCTACATGCACACATACCATGGTATGTGCACTGACCGGACATTATTCGGCCTTTACAACACTTTACAAAGAGCAATGGCGGATATTTTCCTTAAATTCCTTTTTTTTTTAAATTCACTATATTTCTACTGATATATGTGCTCGTTCAGATTTTGTTTTTGCGCCAAATAAGTACGTCCCCTCTGTACTGAAATGCTGGATCCGCCCCTGTAGAGTGAATAATTCATGCTCAAATGAATTCACCTGTGGATCATTATTTGCACGGGTTTGTAGGTCTGTACTACACAATTCATTGCACGGAATATTCACACAACAGCCCAAAGTGTATAATTATCTACACAGTCGAACAATTGGCCTGTGCGAGTATTCGTTATAGTGTCTAATGTGTTTGAAAATCATATTCAACTAAACTGGACTTCATGTTTTTTATATAAAGTGGATTCTTCACCTGGAATATAACACGTGCAGAAGTAGGCATTAGTTTCGGTATGTTGTTAACTCTTTATTTCCCATTGAGAAACAACCAAAACCATTAAGCATAAATTCAGAATAAGCATGAAATTAATATAAACAAAAAATGTCAGCAAGTAAGAATTGTTATAAATATGGAGCACGACATAATAGCATGACATTTAAATATGACATATGACACGAGTTGAGTATGAAACTTTACATGCCAATGGAACCTGAACTATATAGGTTTGAAGTAATACATTATTTAACTCTGACATGTTATGTTATGTTGCTGAAGGTCTTATATGATATAAGCTTGACGTATTGCATTGTCTTTTACATAGCTAGCTGTTGGGCAGCTTTCAAGTGTTAGTGTTGTTGTTTTTAATTAAAACCAAATACAACAATTATTATTAAAAGTAATCAGTGACTAATTACACTTGTAACAGAGAATGGCAGGCTAAAATCAATATAATCTACACGGCTCAAATTTCAGGTGTTACCTTTAGTATTGCTTCAATAACTCTTTAAATCTTTATCTGAATTTAATAATTGTAGTATCAAAGTAAAGCTGATAAATGTGATGACTACTTTTATTCATCAATTATTTGATGTTTTTCTTTAAAATTTAAATTATTACCGTTTGAAAACGAGAAATGTTGGATTTTTACGTAATTTTATTTCTTTAAACCGAAAAAGGTATCGTAATTGATTTAATGAAAACAATTTAACAACACATAATAATAAAAGAAATTATATGTAGAAATATACAAAGGTAAGTTCTCCATCGTCGGTGAACGTTCCATAAAGATATCCAGTAGGAGTTATTTTCATATTTTTTACTTTATAAATGGTATAAAATTAAGAAAAGGATCACAAAAAATAATTGTAACGCATTTGTTTTTATTTCTTTAAATCTAAAAAAGAAAAGTTCACCACCAAAAGTACAGTCAATTCCTTTCTTTTGATACCAAAATCACAATAATATGTTGGTTTGTTCAGGACGAGATGTGTTTCCAAGATTAATAATGTTGTTGTTGTTTTTGTATGGTGTTTAGCATCGCTTTCAACAATTTTTCAGTCATATCGCGACGATGTCTACATGAGACAGTATTCTTAGCGCTGCCAAACTGGAGTATCATGCCGCAGACACATGGTATGATACCCCACCCAGTCATATTATACTGACACCGGGCCGACCAGACCTAGAACTCTCCTTTCAATGCTGAGCGTCAAGCGAGGAAGCTTCTAGTACTATTTTTAAATGACCCGGCCGGGCATCGAACCCACAACCTTCCGCATGCGAGGCGGATCCAAGATAAAAAATCGCCAAATGTGCCACCTGAAATTTAGAAACGTGTCTCCAGTTGTCCATCTGTGACAACGTTAAATGTCGCACTAACGTTATATGTCGCAACCAACGTTATATATCGCACTAAGGTTATATGTCGTAACCAACGTTAAATGTCGCACTAACGTTATATGTCGCACTAAGGTTATATGTGGTAACCAATGTTAATGTCGCACTAACGTTATATGTCGCAACCAACGTTAAATGTCGCACTAACGCTAAATGTCCCAATACTGACGTTAAATGTCGCACTAACGTTATATATCGCAACCAACGTTATATGTCGCACTTACGCTAAATGTCGCAACCAACGTTAATTGTCGCACCAACGTTAAATGTCGCACTTACATTATATGTCGCAAGACTGACGTTCAATATCGCAACCAACGTTATATGTCGCAAAATCCATTTCCGCTAAATGTCGCAAGATTTGTACCACCGGTATTGGTCGCAACTCAAACGCTAAATGTCGCACTGTTTTAATAGTGCAAAAATATAGTAAAATTGCATCCATTATTTTAGTCGTATCATCTAAAATATAGTTTAGAAGATATGTTATTTTGATATTTTGAGCGTGCCATTTGAAGTTGTGTAGTCTGATGTGGTGCGGTACAATGCGATCTGACTGTCTGTCTAATTTGTAATATATGTATGTTCGTCCGTCCGTTAGATGTATTATTTAAAGTTCATTCATTATCTGGCAAACAATCGCTAGCATTTCTTTCATTTATTTTTTTCAGTTGCAGACTCCAAAGTGGAATCCCATTTATTCTCTCCGTCTCATGCTGTATGAGGGGTCGAGGAGAAACATCCCCTCATACAGCTTACAATAAGTGTACATATGAAAGAGAAATATTAATGATTAAAATTGTATATGTTCTCACTTTCATTCAATATTAACACACTGCTTTCATGCATTGTTTAAAGTGGTAATTAAACCTAGTAAATATTATAATGTAATTACTATCCTTTATACAATATACAAAACTAAGTAAGTATGTCATGAAACAATTCCCAAATTTTCAAAAACATATTGTATTTGTTTTCAGTGATAGATATTCCTTTGTATGTTTTATATAAAAGTTGAAGTCTGAGCTGGAGTGTTTTAAAATTTAAATTATTTTTGAGCATCTACAATAGTATATGTAATATTTTGTCTCTAACTCAATGAGCTGGATTATTTTACTTATATTCTTATCATAAATTCCAAAAATAAATGATTTTTGTTCTAATGGAAATGGGATATTTTTAATGGACATCCAGTCTTGCAAAATGTGTAGTATCTTTTTGTGTTTTTTTACATTCCCACAATAAATGATAGATTGTCTCGGTGGTAGATGAGCAAAAAGAACGCAGTGGACTATCCAGTAGTTTTATCTGATGTAGAAAATTATTTGTTGCCAGTATATTATGATTGATCCGTGGTTGAAACCACTGTAATGTTGTATTTTTTGTTATCAAATATGGGCATGAAAACACTGTTTTCCAAGTTGCTTCGTCAAAATTATATGTTTTATTCCATGATGTTTTCCACTAGGAATTTCTTTGTTATGATTCAATGTAAGATACATATCTTGAATACCTTTTCTCTTTTTCATGTATATTTTGATAGGGTTAGGTATGATCGGACTTTGAAGCTTATTATTTGCTTTTATTATTTTTTTCATTCGTTTTTAAATTTTGAATTGCAGTAATGATACTGTGGTATTGTAGAAAGTTTATATTAATACTGTATATAGTTTTTAATTCTTGAAGAGAATATAAATGTCCGTCATCTTTTGTAATGTCGTTGATCAAATGTACTCCTTTTTCATACCAGTTTTTTACAAAATAAGCTTGGTTTCCTATTTTTATATCTTCATTGTCAAATATTGGTGCTGATAAGAATGTTTTATCGTTTATAGGTTGGTGAGCCTTTAAAATTTCAATATGTGATTTTAAAACATCTTTCCACGTGTTTGTTACACTTGATTAGATTTCTTTTACATACATATTTCCACAGACAGAGACTTTTGTTATATCTTAAATGTTTTTAACTAAGCTAGCATAATTGCTTTTTTCTAAAATAAGTCTCCTAAGCCATGTTGCTTTTAATGCTGTTATATATGCAAACATATTAGTCATTTTCAGATCACCATCTGCATAATTTTTACACAATACAGCATTTCTATCATATTTTAGTAAAATGAATGAAGTTTAATATATGTAAATTTCAAGAACTTTTACGAACGTACTTTTTGTTTAATCAGGCGTGAAAGTTCAAAATGTGTTGTTTATATGTCTCTAAACTAATACGCTCATTATATGATTTAATAACTAATTCTTAGAATAGACAGTTAACTGCCACTTTTCCTCCTAACCCTCCGTTTAAATTTAGGACGTGGGCAACTGAAATATGTATACCCATCTATATACCCAACCCAGTCAAATTATACTGACACCGGGCCTACCAGACCTAGAATTATCCTCTGAATGCTGAACGCCAAGCGAAGTAGCTTCTAGTACCATTTTTTATCGCAGTGTTCGTCCGTCTGTCCTTCCGTTCTTCCGTCCGATATTTCGTGTCCGGCCTGTAACTTTGCCATTTATAGATGGATTTTATCAATACTTGCAACAAATGATCAGCATAACATGACGATGTGTCGTGCATAAGACCCACAACCGTATCTCAAAGGTCAATGTCACAGTTAAACTTTGTTTGACGACACGTTTAGTCTGTTTGAGATTTCGTGTCCGGTCTGTAACTTTGTCATCTGGATAAATTTCAAAAACAATTGGCTCAAATACGTCGGAATAACATGATGACGTGTCGCGCGTAAGACCCATACCGTACCTCAAAGGTCAAGGTTCACTTTGAGTTCGTTTGACACCAATTTGAGTCTGTATGAGATGTAATATCCGGTTCTTAACTTTGTCATACATAGATGGATTTCAATACTCTTGACTACGTTGATCAACATGACATGATGAAGTGTCGCATGGAACCTTTTCTCTAAGGTCAAGGCCATACTTTCAATTAGTTTGATACTTCGAGTCTGGTCTGTAGCTTTGTCTTTAATTTGGCTCAGTTGATCAAGATGACATGACGATGTGTCGTACGTAAGACCCAGACCCGTACCTGAAAGGTCAAGGTCACGCTATGAGCTTGTTTGACAACATTTGAGATTTGAGTCTAACCTGTAACTTTATCATACATGGATTGATTTCAAAACACTTGATCAACATGACATGACATGACATGATGGTGTGTTACGTGCAAGATCCGCGCTTTTAACATGTCATTACAATTGAGGAAACAGTAAATTGATTAGGAAATTGGGGTATGAATATATGATTTCGGAACTCTACTTTCACTTTGCCAACAGTGTACACACTGAACAGGAAACAAAGAAACCAAAGTATCGGACGGAGAGAGAGAGAGAGGTTAAATATTATATTTGTTTCACTTAAATAGATTAGCTGAAATAATACAATATAGCCATATTTAGTTTCAGGCATATGTATATCGTAGACAGTACTATCCTTTTATGTAACTAATATTTTACTAACCCCTGTATTTTCCCTCTACCTCTTAAACTCTTTTGTTATTTAAATTATGTAACGTGTGAATCGATTGGTCATTACACTTTATAACTGACCATCGCATATGACCATTGTAGTCATGACTTATTAATTGATAAACATATAAATAAACATTTAAACAACTATACTGATTATACCAGGTAAGAATAACGCTATGATCAATTATGATATATTAATCTTCATAATTTAGTATAAATAATTGTTCAATATTGTTTGATAAGGGTGTAATTTTTGGATAATTGTATAAACATATTCCATTTTAGTACTGGCGGCCATGTTTTATTTTATATTTGATTATGTGATGACAGTTTATCATGAATTGACCATCGTATATGACCATTGTAGTTATGAATTATACATTCATAAACTTATTAATATAATGTCAATAGAGAACCCAGTAAACAACCGGCAACACGAAGTCGTGGCGGTGGAGATCGAACCTACCGGGGTCCTATGCTTTTAATACATTTGTACCATCATATCATGCAGAACACAATTACGTTTCGTTAGTGTGTCTTTTATATCTTATTTTCTAAAAAAAAATTGATTTCCTCCTTAAAATGAAATCATTTGTATTATGTATTGGATACTTTATGTTTTGGCCCTGTTGTCTTGTATGTATTCAAGTATACGTTATCACATGGATCATTGACTTGTTGGTATTTGTTAGTTCAACAATACTTCAGAATAATTGTTGATATACATACATAGTAAAAATCGTTTACTGTTTACGTCATAACATATTTTGGTGTTGATACGCCGTAAAACCCCACGTCACTTCACTGGACGATTGGCACTGATTAACATACCCGTATCCATTTATCAAACGAAACATGTCATGTTTTTGTCTTTTTGACCTTTTTTCGTTGAACTGGTCATTTTGGCGAGCAGTAACGGTACATTATAATCACATAATTATTCTTGTTATGTTTTGAAACGTGTACTTACTTATGTTGCTCTATTTCGCACCTGCGGTTAGTTTCTATCGCACTTTTTCGTAAAGGGCATACGAACAATACAAATCCGAACGACATGGTCAGGGTGAGCTGTTGTCAAGATTTCGATATACATTATCAGTTGTTGGATTTTAAAATTGCTTAGACATATATTAAATTTGCTGGATCTCTACGATTAGAATCGCAGTGGTGCTGTCTGCTGCTCAGTTCATTGTGCATGTTATGAAAGGTGTGGCTGCGACTGGTACTGCTACTGCTGTTGCTGCTGCTGTCTCCATGCGGGACGTTTGATGGACGATTTTGGTGTCTTGCGGACGTTGTGGTTTCCTGGTAACGCTCTGCAGAACTGATCCTGAGGTAAATTTTCAAATCAATTTTTCATCATTGTTATGATCAGTAAGCAATTTTACATTACCCGGAGGCCAGGCCCGGTAAGCTATCAATCTAGGGGTCGTGAGTTCGAATCCCAGCCCGGCTCCAGTTTCCGTGGTGATTAACTTGGGAAAGTTAGAAGTTACTTGCGAAGGTGGGCGTAATTGAGTACTGGTTAATATTCCAGGCTCACAGGAAAACGTTGTTAGGTTGACTGTATAGATTAGTAGTTGGATGGATGGGTGGATTGAAGGGCGATTGTGCTTCTTGTTGAACGGGCGGACGGATGTAATTCCATGTGAACGGTGGTACAGGCGGGTGGGCGGACGCACGGACAGAATATACATTTTCAAGTGCATGTTTGTAAAGGCATAAGGCATTTTATTTGACCTGTATTTATAGGCGTAGCATAGTTTTAGTTAATGGGGGAGGGGCAACCTGGGGAGAGGGAGATTATGAGGGACATCTCTTTCGCCAGTTGGCCTCTCCAGAAAATGTCGATATTTTGAACATCAAAGGCTGTGTCTTAGTGAGTGTTTATGATAAACTATGATTTATATTTCTCCACAAGATTTTTTGAGTTATAAACGTTTAAAGCTCGACTATTCGTACTCGTTTCGGCGTCGGTGTTGGTTTTTCCGGTTAAAGATTTGAGCAGGAGCATATTTCATCATATATGAAACTTCACACTTGTGTTCACTATTAATAGGAGACCGCAGCGCGAACCAGTGGTAGAGCGTTGCCTCGCATGCGGAAGGTCATGGGTTCGATCCCCGACCGAGTCATACCAAATACATATAAAATGGTACTATATGCTTCCTCGCTTGACTCTCAGCATTTAGAAGAAAGTTCTAGGACTAGTCGGCCCGGTGTCAGTATAATGTGACTGAGTGGAGTATCATACCATGTGTGACAGCGCACTGAATACTGTGTCCAGTAGACACCGTCGCGTTATGACTGAAAAAATGTTGAAAGCAACGCTAAACACCATACAACAACATAAACATTATTAACGGAACGGATAGAACCATAACTCTGGGTTGTCTGTTGGCAGAATTATCGCTTATTTGGTTAAAGTTTTGTCCAGGTGCATATTTCATCAAGCTATCAGTGAATATGAATGAAACTTTACATGAGTATTCAACATCATCAACAAAATGCATAGAGACAAGAACCATAACTGTGGATTGCATTTTGGCAGATTTATGGCCGTTTTGGACTTAGAACATTTGGTTACAGTTTTTAGCTGGTTAAAATATTTGCGCTCATAAATGGGAATAAAGGTCAATGCAATGCATAACATGTCATAGTTTACAACCTGTACTTGGTGCAAAATCATCTCACTAGTTAGATGCATGAACGACTGTATAAAACTACTTTGTAACGAAAGAAACTTACCCTCACAACATCAGTAGTGAAGGGTAAGTGACCTCGGTGCAGCAACATGAACCACTTTACCACGGCACAGAAGACTTCCGGATATTTTAAAGGATTCACACATGCATATATTTGTGCATCATATCCTACTCTTAATATCGTATATATTTCTATATTTCTTTAACATGCTTAGAGAACACATTTGATACACACGTAACTGACATAATTACACGCTTACCACAATGATGTTAAATAATCTACTGCTCTACGTTGAAAAATAGTGAATAAATACAAATAAACATTTTATTTTTAGCTCGATTATTCGGAGAATAAAGAGAACTATACTACTCACCAAGGTGTCGGCGTCACACTTTGGTTAAAGTTTAGCATGCAAGTACCATCAAATCCATATCTCATCAACCACTCAAAGTATTTTATTGAAACTTTACACAAGCCTTCCGAGTCATGAACCCTACTATAGAAACTAAGTTAGCTAACATTTGCATGAATTTAATGCAAATTATTGCCCCTGTTTGACTTTGAAAATCTGGTTAAAGTTTTGCGTGCAAGTACCATCAAGTCCATACCTCAGTAACCAATGCATGTATTGACTTGAAACTTTACACACGCCTTCCTAGTCATCAAACATACTACAGTAACTAAGTTAGATAACTCTTACATGAATATAATACAAGTTATTGCCCTTGTTTGACTTAGAATTTCTGGTTAAAGTTTTGCGTGCAAGTACCATTAAGTTCATATCTCACCAACCACTCAATGTATTTGATTGAAACTTTACACAACCCTTCCTAATCATCAAACATACTACAATAACTAAGTTTGATAAGTCTTGCATGAATATAATACAAATTATTGTCCTTGTATGGCTTAGAAATTATGGTTAAAGTTTTGCGTGCAAGTACCATCAAGTCTATATCTCACCAACCACTCAATGTATTTGATTGAAACTTTACACAAGCCTTCCTAGTCATCAACCCTACTACAATAACTAAGTTAGATAACTCTTGCATGAATATAATACAAATTATTGTCCTTGTATGGCTTAGAAATTATGGTTAAAGTTTTGCGTGCAAGTACCATCAAGTCTATATCTCACCAACCACTCAATGTATTTTATTGAAACTTTACACAAGCCTTCCTAGTCATCAACCCTACTACAATAACTAAGTTAGATAACTCTTGCATGAATATAATACAAATTATTGTCCTTGTATGGCTTAGAAATTATGGTTAAAGTTTTGCGTGCAAGTACCATCAAGTCTATATCTCACCAACCACTCAATGTATTTGATTAAAACTTTACAAAAGCCTTTCCAGTCATCAACCCTACTATATACACTAAGTTAGATAACTTTTACATGAATATAATACAAACTGTTGCCCTTGTTTGACTTAAAAAGTCTGGTTAAAGCTTTGCGTGCAAGTACAATCAAGTCCATATCTCAGAAACTATTACCAGATTTTTTTTTGCAAATTAGGGCCTTTGTTTTACTTAGAAATTCTATAACTCAGCAGTCACTGCATGTATTTGATCAAAACTTCATACAAGATAGTGCAGATATAAGACCTACTCAACATTGTCAATTTTGTCTCATTTGCTTGGTCTTGTCATCAGTCTTAATCAAATTTGTGATTCCCCCCGACAGCTCTTGTTAACCAATCCTGTTGTCCACGGAGTCCCCTCAGTCGGCCGCGGAGTCCCCTCAGTCGGCCGCGGAGTCCCCTCAGTCGGCCACGGAATCCCCTCAGTCGCTTATTTTAGACATATTTTGAAAAAAAAACACGAGTCATCACACTTTTTAAGTTGAATAATCTGTTCTCCCGTCTGGGGCAGATTCGTGATTTTAGATTGGGGTTCAGGTGGTTTATGTTATCAATATGGCATGCAGTGCATCATTCAGCCGCTATTGCTCGGGACATGGACGCAATGTACTCGGAAATGGATACTATTATGTCAGTGCATGGTTATGTTCATTATTTCGGTGAATATATAAACACCCTGTGTGTTCCAAATAGGAATCTTTGGCATAAATGCTGGTGAGACGACAATGAATTTTCGATAAATCGCTGAAATAAGACAGGGCGGCATTGAAGTGGATAGGGTGTTAGGCTCTCACATCAGAGGTTGTGGAGGCGATCATCGGCTTGACGCGATGTCTCTTAAAATGCAACACTCAGTACTGATTCCCCCAAATATTGAAAATATAGGTGTTTTTTTTTAGGTCACCTGAGACTTTGTGCATCCGTAAACAATTCACATTTTTAACTTCTCCTCAAAAACCTTAAGCTCGGTTGTAATGAAATGTTGTATGCAGCTTTGGTATAAGGGTGAATAAAAATTGTGAATTACATGGTCCCCACCACTCCCCTGGGGCCTCGGGGGTGGGGCCAAAACAGTCAAATTCAAGGTTAATTTTAAAAATAGTCTTCTTAATATAGGAAGTACTGTGAAACAAATAGTGAGCATGATGATGGACACATATGGGTCCGTTATAAAAGTTGTGAATTGCATGTCCCTAGGTGTCACGGTTTGGTCCCGAGGGGTGGGGCCTAAAAAAGGTAGCTTTTAAAAAGCTTCTTATTATTATAGCAAGAACTCAGGAACAAATTGTGAGCATGATTCTTAACACCTATGGGTCCTTTATAAAATTTGTGAATTTCATGCTTCCTGGGTCTCACGGTATGGTCCCGGGGATGGGGTCTACTTTACTAAATCTATATAAGAGAAACTGACAAACAGTTATTTCTTATGACTGAATAGACTTATGTGAGTGTTTTTTGGTGTGATTTGTTGTTGCAAACATGACGGTTGATACCTTTGAAAATTTAATGGTCCCCACCCTCATGAAATCTTAGGAGTCTGGCGGAGCTAAAAAAAGACAAATTCAAGGTAAACTTTAAGAATCTTATTGTTATAGGAAGCACTCAGAAACAAATTGTGAGCATGATTATTGACGACTATGGGTCCTTTATAAAATTTGTAAATGTCATGTCCCTGGGTCTCACGGTTCGGCTCTGGGGCGGGGCCTACTTTACTATATGTATATAAGAGAAATTGACAAAAAACGTTTATTTCATGACTGACTACTCTTGTGTGAATGATGTTTGGATACTTAAGTAACCGTTAGCTCTAATTTCTAACTTAGGATTTATGAGGTATTTTTGCGCCCACTCTCACGAAAATTCCTGGATTCGCCCATGTATTCTACATAGAGAGCGGTTAAAAAAAACTTTAAGATCTCTTTACAATCGCGATAAAATAAATCGGTATAAATTATTTGCTGAATTCTGTTTAACAAGTTACAGTTATTTTTTTCCATTTTAATCTGTTCCGTTACATTATGTTCTGTTCTAAGAAACGTGTGTTCAAATCATGTGTTATTTCGCAACCGGATGTTGACTTTCATTGTTACACTTAAAACCTCTGTATGTAAACGGAAGCTAAAGAATGTCGTACGTATACCATACACTTCCAGATTATGTTCTTGGTGTATCCAATGTTACTATAATAACTTATTCCCGAGTCACTAAGGTGGTGGTTTGAATGTTGCCGTTGGTTCTATTGCTGTTCGAACAAGACACATGTTTAAGCCATTTCTTCAAGTACAATTTTAGCAATTTGTATTTGTAAATCAGAGGGATCCTCCGTGATTTAAGGCGCCGTCTCAAGATCACTTACCTCTCACCGCTAAGGTCGTAGGTTCGAGTCCCGCTCGCTCAGAAAACTTTATGCGAAAATGTTTGTCAGTTACTTGCGGAAGGACGGTGGTTCTACTCAGATTCATTATTAAGTCTTCCTCCTCCAATATGCCGTATATAACCTGTATAGAAATGGCGTTAACCCTACCCATTCATAATTAGAAAAAAACACATCAATGGCGTACCTGATCTGGTTTGAACTGTACGCCAGAAAAAATATCAGCGGTGCTGCAAGTAGGGGTAGGTGTCGGAGAATGCGTTTAGAGGTCTCCCCTAAGTAAACTTCTGAAGTTAGACAAATGATGTGTTCGGACTTTATTTGATTTGTGCGTGATTCGACATTCTTTACACATAAAAAACAGAAAAAAATGAATTTAATCCTATACTAAAAATCCTATATCACTTATCACGCCGCTCACGCTGACCGACAAGAGTAACTAGTAACACTGCAGTATAGTTCAAGAGAGAGAAACCAGAGATACATTGGTCATTCATAGCAATAACTACTGCGGGAGAAATAGGTGAGCTTCCACTAATATATTCGGAAGAAATTAACATACACGGTTTTTATGCAGATTTAGAGTTACTCTGTTCTCTTTTTGCTGACGAATTGTAACCAATGGCTTTCTTGCGTATGCCTGGATTTATAAGCCTCTGATTAATTGATAGAGTAAAGAAAAAGAAAACATTTTACAACAAATCTGATTTTAAAATAACAAAATTGATGCAAATTAATTTGTTTCCAAAACAGCAGACGTTCACATATTATTGGAATAAACTATTGGAATGTGCTTAAGTGAATAGATGGCCGAAACTATACTTTGATGTTTTACATAAACGACTTGCATAATTCTGTTTACATAAATTGCAGATGTTAACGGAACGTTTGCTGATGGTGCCGGTGTCACCCGTGGTTGTTCCTAAGTTACAGTTCATATGTTAGGAAGGCTTCCCTGTCAAACTCAGACTCTGGAGGTAAATAGAAATTAGCAAATCATAACTGAGTTCAATACAGCCAAACCCATCAGAATCAGTCACAATGAGTGAAGATTGACCCCTTAACACAGGTTGACTGCTGAATACAAGCAGTGTATATATCTACGTGTATATTAGAAACCCTAGCCTCATACCTTTCAATGAAAAAAATCCCTTTCGTAGGTTTATATTCATTTATCCGTTCGTCCGTCCGTCCGTTTATCCGCACACACGAATGGGTAGTTAATTGTGTTGGGATAGTATTTTTTTTTTTGGATGATTGAAAAACAGTTGAATATAAATTAACCACACAAGTAAATAAGCTGAACGCAAAGAAGCCGCATTTGTTACAACGTCGGTCCGTTCGTATGTCCGTCACACTTATCTATATGTTCAATACTCAGTTATAATGTCATATCTGAAGCATTGTTTTATGACTGTCGCTAAGCTTACTATTCAGGTGATTGCCGACATGCTTCGCTTAGGGTTTAATTTATAGCACGAAAACCCAAGGATAAATTAGCGGGTTTGTTACCAAAATCAATGTGAAAGCTTTAAGATGCATTTATCACGTATCTGAACCTACATGTGTAATTACACGTTAATATCAGCATGCGTTGCAGATTTACCGAACTGATGGCAGAAAACGCTATATCGTCTGCTAGAGTTGTATTTCCAGTTCGTTTCTTTCTAAAATGATCAGTAGTTCGTCTATAGATGTCACACCACTACGGAAGTGCTTCCGGGTCGTAGGGGGCCTGAAATGAGTCCATAGTAAAATTGAAATGTAGGTCTCATGGTCATATTTTTTATTGAAAATGCTGATTAAGTGCAGATGTATATGTTTGTGAGCTAAATAGTGATGGCGTTGATAAATCAGAGGTATTTCTTTGTTGTATTTCAGGACTACTTTCCGAGAACTTGCAGTCAGGGATGTGGTGGTAATGCGGCGGAAGTGTCAGATGTGCAGTGTAAATTTTGACAGTGACCTCAGCAATTTCAAATTTGTGGAAAAGTTAAACCTTAATGGTATCATTTTCTGTGGATAATTCTGGAGACATTTAATTGCTCTACAAGGAAACGGGACAAGTATATGGATTGGAAGGTCTGGGAATTGGTCAGAGGCAGGACAATATTGACAATTTATTATAAGTTAAATGGGATTTTGTACAGGTGTGACACCTATATGAACAGAAAGTGAAAATAGAAGAAATTGAATTACGAAGCTGGTTTTCATCGGATTTACATGAAATTTGAACTACAATCAACTAAAATACAGGGAAATTGGATAATATATCAGAAATCTTGAAGGTATGTTTATTTTTAAATTTATTTAAATTCAAACAGTTGAAATATTAAAATTTTACTGATTTTAAGATTTACTATGTTATTCTCTTACCCAGCATGCATTTCGCAGCCCCAGTGTAAAAGAATCGTCTGCAGTTGTGCTTCATTCAATTTGGATGTGTTCTTAGACCAATTTAAATATAATTTAAGAAGAATTTAATTTTTTGAAAATAGATCAATTTTAAAAAACGCGCCCAAAATGGAAGATTTCTTTCAAACTTGCCATGAAAGGCTGGCCCAGCAGTCTGTACTTCATGAAAATGGTCAATGTATTCAGTGGACCGGCAGTGTCAGCAAGAGTTATGGACAGTTTCGGTATAGGGATCCGAGGATCTACTCCCTGCGGGTCATCGCACACGCAGTGCCCATAGAATGGCATTATTAATCAAATATAAAGACCTTGATATTCCACCAAAGTGGCAGGCTAGTCATTTGTGTAATAATAAACTGTGTGTAAATGTATTGCATTTGAATTTAGAGGATAATTATACAAACAACAGTAGAAAACAATCTTTTGAACAGGGTAAATGTACTGGACACACTCCTGGGAATGGCTTTCGGGAGCCAGATTGTCTCGTGAAACTTTCCGCAAAGACTTGCACAGGTAGTTAATAAATGTAGGGTATTTATTTATGGATATGTTGTATATATTAACGTATGCATATCTCTCATATTGCACGTTCAATGTATACATAAAGAGGAATATAACACAAACACCCCATCCACCCACCCACTCACTCACTCACTCACTCACTCACTCACTCACTCACTCACTCACTCACTCACTCACTCACTCACTCACACTCACTCACTCACTCACTCACTCACTCACTCACTCACTCACTCACTCACTCACTCACCAACCCACCCATCTTTTTATTTAGCACTGTTTCGGTCAGCCACAGACCTCAACAGTGGTGCTGCTATACACCAGACAGAGCTTTCCTGTGACTTTGTTTTGTTTACAAGTACTGATTTGCCCTGCCCTGCCGCTACAATGTGGTTCCAGTTATAGGTGGGAAGTAGACGTCGAGGCATACGAATGTTGGTTGTTGTCTAGGACACCTTTTATATAATCTGGTTCCTCATGCTGGTGTCTCTGTTGAGCCCGACAGTGATCGTACTCCATCTGGGCTCGGCGTGCTATCCGTCTAACCTTGTACTTCCTGGTACACTTGTAGATTTTGTGAGAGTGTACCTTTCTTGATATATGCAAAAGGCGCTTTCGGGCAGATGCAGACAAGCATGTCCGTGTCAAGCGAGAAACCTTTTTCCGTACTGCTGTGTCGACTGAGTTGTTAGCTCGCATGGTTTGTAGTGCAAGGCGAGCTTTGAATGTCCGTGCATAGTTCTGGGACTTGCTCATTGTCGACAAAGTAGCTCTGTTGAAAGCTTCACATTTCTGAGTAGATGTTCTAGAACACACTTTGTAAACTGCCTCTTCACTCAGCCTCATCTGTAAAATTACCTCCAGTAATAACTTGTCATTATCATTCATTTTTAGGTATGTGAGGTTGTCTGGGATCTATACCACCAGCAGTTACCGCCTTCTCCAGAACATACCAGTGCAGATTGGGGGCAGAAGTTGCAATTTCCAGCATAGTACTCTATGGTGGCCTTCCGGATGTCGGGTAAGTGTAACATATATTTTGTTAAATCACCATTACCCCGTCTCGCCATTTCTTCAATGATACCGCTGCACCTTGCCTTAATGTCTCGTGCTAAACTGGCCTGTGCTTTCTTGCGGTCACTCTTGGTGGCTTGGGGAAACATGTCTGTATTGAAGGTTGCAGTTCGTAGTTTCCTCTCTTGAGTGGCTGCCAGATGATTTGGATCAGCTTGCCGAGAGAATTCCCAGGTTGTATCTAATTTGCTGTAGAAGTCCTACATGCCAAGGTATGATCTTGTGTCACCGTCAGTCGTGAGTGTCCTGACAAAGTACCCCTCCAGCGAAAGGTTTTCAGCAATGTCATGTGCCATTCTCCTCTCTGAATGTGGCGTGAAGTATCCGATGTTGGCAGTACATTCAGCATGTCCACCCGGGCAGTCGACAGGTAAGCCCTTATTTTTCAACGCAGCCCAAGTCCAGCACAGGTTTGTTCTCCACAGCAAGTGCCACAATGTATTTCTGGGCAGTGTGGTTTTTCTATGGCTACCGAGTATGCCTGTGAAGAACTTCGCCCTGGTTTGTAAGATGACTTCATCCGAGAGCTGCTATACCTGGCATCCATGGACAGGTCAATTACTTTTGGATCACGTGCACCAGCCTCACGTGCATGCTCTGCAACAAGGCGCCTTTTTTCTGACATGTTTTCACTGTTCATCCTCACCACTTCCTTGCTTACAGTACTTGTAAGCCACTGCAGATGACTGGAAGCTGGAAACGGTAAGTCGAGCTGGGTAAAGAGCTGCTCAGCACGAGAGATGCCCATCGGGGTGTCCAGTATAGCCGATGCCAGGACTGTGTTTATCACTGCCTTTTTAGTATCTGGTATTTTCTTCATATGTTTTCATCTTTTTAGACATGTAAGCA
>JAPMAH010000020.1:5657138-5728138 GCA_029582155.1 Panopea generosa
GGTGAAAATTCACATTATCGTCTCCTTAACTCTGAAGACTATATTATACCAAATAACAGATTAACATTATCGAATAAATCCTTTGTGCCGGCAACTATAGAACATGGAATAATTTAGATCTTAATGTTAGAAAATTACCATCATTGGCACAGTTTAAAACAGCTAAAGCAAGTGATAATAACTCGTTATTTCATTACCTGATCATTGCAATCACGGCAAAAGATACATACACGCTTAAGGTGTCAATGCCGCTCACTTAATTATGATTTGCTTAGAGTTAATATTGTAAATGAACCTAGTTGTAGTTGTGGAAATGCATGTGAAAATGCGTTTCATTTTTTCTTTCTAATAACTATACAGTTCAACGTCAACAATTGTTTACATCTTTGCAAAATAACGGTATTATTACTTTACAGTTGATGCTTTGTGGAAGTGCCAACTTATCTCACGAGGAAAATATGCATATCTTCAGATCGGTTTATTGCAGCGTCTAGTCGCTTCTAGCATGTCAACTATATTTTTTTAAAAGTTTAAACTGAACTTAAACCACATTTCCCACACCCACAATACTTTGATTTTCCGACTCCGAAATCGACCACCTGTACTTACAAATCAATTCTCTCTCTCTCTCTCTCTCTCTCTCTCTCTCTTGCGTGCATGCATATTTGTGAAGGAACATACTAGTAACTCAACTCTATCTTAACATATGTTATTATATATGTTTAGCCATATTCAAGTTATTTGTAAACTCAATTTTAGGGAAGGGCCGTAACTAATGTGGTTATCACATGTGGCCCGACCCAGTTACAATGTACACATTTGGCAATAAAATATGTTCAAATTAAAGGTTGCTAATTTTTTTTTACGCCAGATTTTAATTTATGTAGTTTTTTTTTAATAAAAATGACAGAAATCATGAAAAAAATCGAAGCTTTGAAAGTCAATAAAAAATTTGGGTAGCTATAATTTTGAGTGAGTAGGCTTGAGCGCGGCAAACAATATTTTTCAAGGACGACCTGATGGAATAAATTTTTTGAATGCTATAAAACCATGTGTGTTTCATAAAAATATAACGGTGTGTTATGCTTACAATTTCTGGGAAAATATCAGATATATATTCAGGTGTAAGACCAATCGTAGCTTTAAAAGTAATTACTAATTTTTTCTATGTTCTGCTATCTATTTACGATATCCGACCTACTTTGTATTTATTTTTCTATAGAAAATGAGCGGCGGATTAACCCTGTAACAATGCGAGTTGCCTCCTGTAGAATTTAGACTATCTTTCCGAAAATGAATATACTAAAACACAAAACCACCAGATTCCCAAAATTTTATTAGAAATATTACAAATTTGGTAAAGTATAAACTTATAAAATAAACCAGAATTCCTGTATTTTAAATGCAACATATGTATTACAAGTTTATGTAATTTTTATGCTATGAATGTTGAAATAAAATACATCTATTTTGGGAATATCAATTTTTCTAGAGCTTTTTTGGCATACCTAGAAGTGTATCTTAACGAAAAGCCGTTAACAATAAAGTTAGATTATATGGTTATATCTCTTGATTTTTCTAAATGCAGTAGTTATTCAAATTTGTTAAATACTATATTAATTTATGCTAAATATATCAACAAATATGCAAAAACATTTCCCATGTTTATTAATTTTGTAAAATACTTAAAACTCAGACAATATAGAAAGCATAAAAGCAACGGCAAAAGAGAAACTTGGACAACAACGGCAAACGGGATCAATAACAACCATCTTGTTTGAATATCACGTTCTTGCGGAATTTTCAAATTTTTCGAATTTGAGTCAATAAGGTGCACAGCACGATTTCTATATCTGCTCCCCGATCTCCGATACGATCCCACTTTTCCGTATTTCGTTTTACTACAAGTATGTGTATTTTCATTTTTTGTCTCTAAACTTATAATTTAGAATAATTGCTGAATTCCGGGTTTTTAACAAAGTTGGAATGCTAAATAAATCTTTGTGGTCATAATCGCTTCACAGTTGAACAGAAGAAAATGACAATCGAAAAAAAAACGTATTCAAGACATTTAAAAGCTGAGGCCTCAAATTCGGGTCGAATTATAAATTAAAAATAAAAAAAAATGATGCTGACAATGAAGAAATGCGATTTTCTTACCTGACGTGTCATTTTAAAATCGACGAATTCTGTAGCGGATATACCACGGATGGTACAGACGTTTTACAATAAGTGCTTCTAACATATGTGTAAAATAGTCACGTTAAAACAATAACAAAAAACACACTTATAAATGTTATATTTTATTCGGAAACAGTAAGTGTTGTTTTCTTTGATAGTCAATAAGTTAAGTATATTTGTTTTACTAATTATAGATTTTATCTGATAGATTAGAACCATTAAGTACTAAACCACCAATATCTCGTACTTATCAACTTTAAAATATCATCATTTATTGAAAACAATGAATAGAGATTTAAAACATATATGTATATCATTATATTCAGTTATTTTTACTCTTTTTCAATACAAAATAAAAAAATATTTAAAGAATTTGTTTTTATAACATACAAAAGATTGTCACGAAACGTCAAAAAAAAAGACGTCACTGTAAGATGTTACATAAAAGGAGAACCGATGATGAAAAAAGCAAGAATAACGATTCCGTGCTATAATTTCTCACTCAAAATCCGTTATTGGACTTGTTGTCAAGAGTTCTAAGCGACATAACAATTTCAAACCGGAAATCGGCACAGGTGATAAACAATTAACGAAAGACGCGAGAAAGAAAACCCGTATATATGTATGTTATTGCATAATTCACATAAAAGTTCTTTATTAGTGAAAAATATAATCATAATGTTGCTGCCTAGGGCAATATCCGGTGTACGTTCACCCTCCCCCGTTCACATTCAGCCCCCACCCCAACCCCATCCCCAACCCCATCCCACACACACAACACACTTACACATACAGCCGACCGCGGCGTCGTCTAGTGGTAGAGCGTCCGCCTCGCATGCGGAAGTTCGTGGGTTCAATCCCCGGCCGGGTCATACCAAAGACTTAAAAAATGGTACTAGAAGTTTCCTCGCTTGACGCTCAGCATTTAGAGGAAAGTTCTAGATCGTGTCGGCACGCTGTCAGTATAATGTGACATGGTTGGTTATCCTACTATGTGTCTGCGACATGATACTTCAGTGTGACAGCGCTTAAAATACTGTCTCAAGTAGACACCGTCGCGATATGACCGAAACATTGTTAAAAGCGACGCTAAACACCATACAACAACAACAACAACAACAACAACAACGACAACAACATACACATACCACCCGTGCCATCGTTGGTAGAGTAAATGCAACTGCAGTACGTGATCTCCGGGGGTTAACTTTGATGTTTCTTCATTTCTTTTTAATTATGTTTGCTTTTATTATGCGTGTCCCATTCTCTCATATTTTTGGCATTTCCTTTTTGCGAAATTTCAGACAGTTATGTTTTTATTTGCCTGTTGAAAATGACTTCTGCTAGTGAAAGTCCAGTTGTTGTGTGTGACGTAGCATGACGGTTACGGATATGTTTGTATAATTCCTGTTTATAGCTTACTGCCACGTCTGCGGCTGTTATGATGACATTTTGTAGCGGTTTCATGGACTTTTCAGCATGACCGTTAGCTTCTGGGTGTAAAGGTGTTATTTTCCTGTGTTTAAATCCTATGTGGTCGGCAATATTTCGGAATTCTTGACCGTTAAAGGGAGGTTAGTTGTCTGTCCGGCATACTGAGGGAATTCCGACATGTCAGTATTTCGACAACCGGAAAGCGACTATAGTCATCATTTACCACCATAACGGCAAAAAACGTCAATTGAGAGTTCACTCATTTGCAACGGTACTGCAGTTCATCATGGAGAACTGCCAAACATAATATACAGCTTGTACAAGTGCTGTCCACAAGTACATCAATATATGGGAACCAAACATTTTCTCGTAAAAATGCGTCGCTTTATTATCCCTGATGCCCGTCATGTTCTATGTTTATTACAGTGTTTTGCACTGATTGCGCAATACACTGTATTGTTCCACGTAACAGTATTCCTCATTCTTCAATATTTGCCATCGTCAAATTTACGGAAGCTATTCGGTGCCAAAACAATACAGACATTTAATTCTGAAGTTCACACGGCGATATTTAACATAGATCTGTACATCTGCTTCATGTAAGTCTCAATCATGCATCTTTAATAAAAAATAATCAAAAGAGAAGTTTGCGTATTGCTAATAAGCATAAAGACAGATGTGTTATATCTTATGTTATTTTGAACTATTCATTATATTAAAATTCTTATTCAACAAACGTCAACGTCACTTCAATGTCTGAGAAGTTGCGGAAGTTTGCAATATAAAGCCGACAACGGTTCATAACATAGTGGTTATAACTGCTCTGCCGATCTCAGACCGAATCCCGTAACTTATTTTTTGTTAATTTCCCCAGTGTTATTTTTTTACAGTGCTCCTTGGACGACTTCCAATATAAAAAAAGCTTAGGTTCGAACAAAATGATTTTTTTACCATATATGCATTTATATCTTTGCACATATATAGCGACCATTCTAATACTGAAGGATGACGCGGAATGTGCAGAGTTTATACAATTGATTCGGAAATTTTACGATTATTTCCGTAAGCGAAGCAGTTAATTTACTGATCAATAAGTTTCGATTTGTTTAAAACACAAATGATACACAGAAATGGAACGAAGGATATAAAATACAAAGAAATGGAACGAGAATATAAAGTAGACTGATAATGAATAGCAGCTTAAATGTATTGTATTTGCTAGCAGCGAAAGTTATGTTGTCAATTAATACGGACTCGGCCAATATAAACCAGAACTGAGCCAATACCAATATGATTGTTTGGAGCTTAAGTCGTTCACTTAATCAACTAAAACAGTTGATAAAAAGAAGACATCGTAATGTTGAGGTTGGCAATATTGACAGTATCAATACAGATTTTTCATGTATAGTGCACTGAAAAATAATTTAAGCCTTACATGTTGTAAAATTTGCTTTATCATAGAACGAGTCCAACTGATGAGGTGAAGGTCGTCAAGCAGTATTTAAATGCTGTCTATTTTAAGACTGGGATTTTATTACAAGTTTACCACTTCAATTGTAATGTCGATTTTTGTCAGGTTTTGGTGGATTTTATAAACCAAACCATTCAATTTTTATTTGTTTATGAACTAAGATACTTCCACCCATTCTATAACTATTTTTTATTTTATAACCATAGGTAGCAATATCGTATTTTATCATATCATTTTTTGTATTTTTTCTTTACATACAAGGTTATAAATTGCTGTGTCATATTTAGACAAACTGTAACATTCATTTCCATTTATTAACTGATAGAATAGTTAGCATTTTGTCATCGAGAGCTTACAGACAATAAGTAACCTAACCACTCTTTCTGGGATCCTGGAAGGGTAACCAGCACTGGAGCAAACATATCTCTGCAAGTGACTGATAACTTTCCCACTTGAATCAGTGATGAGGGCTGAATAATACTGAGATGTAACGTCAAATATCATCAGGGAGACTGTCGCCAGACGGGGATTGAAATTACAACCACTCGATTCATAGTCAGATGAGCTACAGACTGTGCGAGTTTGATTCATGGGACTAGATATCGTTACCACAAATTCAAGGGCCAATTAAGGTCACGAAACAAAATCCAATATAGTGAAAACATTTAAAACCTCAAATACACTTATTATACGTTGTATAAATAAGCTAATTAAGTCTTTTATGCATTAAAACTATCTTAATTGAACAATTAAAGTCATGAAAAAGAAAGGAAGTGAATAACGGCAAAGAATTCAATGATAAATTTCAATAGCATTTTGTTTTTTACGTAAGACTATGGTTTTCCTACTACAATATCTAAGCCATTTCTTTTCCAAATCTAGCTTATGCCAGGATTTGAACCTGGGTCTCCCACTGAAACAGTGGATGTGTTTGCCAGTTACACCACAGAAGTCTTTTTATTTGTACTAAGAAAATGGACTTAAATACTAACAATGTACTGAACTCTTAATAATTCATAGAAAGGACATATATGTATTATCACAAAATGATATTAATCTTCAATGTCATTAAGGTGACACAAAGTACATTTTCTTTCGGTTCTATCTTGGTTTCTGTGTCTACCTGTTTAAATTTATAATTGATGCGAAGATAACCTTATTTTTGCTAAAGTGTTTCTTAATTTGTAAGATGTCATTTTACTTATATAACTCGACAAACTGAAATGTGTTTTAATTGTTTTATAAAGTGGTAATGATGATTGTGATGTAATATCTTGTCGACAATTGTTTATATGTTGATCAATCTTTTCAGATGGAGTGGTATAAACATGTCGATTTTTATGGATGATTGACTGATTGAATATTAACCATCATTTTTATGCCATCAAGGGCTAGCATACGATCATTTAACCTAACCACTGTTTCCTGGGATCCTGAAAAGGGTAACCAGTACTCGAGCACAGCCCATCTATGCTAGTAACTGATAACTTCGCCACTAATGAATCAGCAGTTTTACCATCGCCCATGTATGTAAGATCAAATGCGTTAAATTCAAACAACTGATTTGTAAATGTTCATTGTAACTATATGTTTTATTTACTTCATGTATGTAACATAATTATGTTCACTCTCATATTGCTGCATGCATGTATTGTATTGTCTGTGTAAATAAGGATGAACTGTATATGTTCAAGTTATTTTGAATTAAAATCTGTTCTGTTCCCTTCTGTTCATAATCTGATTGACCAAGCAGCATGTATCCACAGACTTGAACAAATTAACCAACTATAAAAAGTGATGTACAGTATACATCAGACCATAAGTGTAATGAACTTGCTCAGCTGAAATATTGTTTTTCTGCTAATTCACCAAATCTCTCAAATGTCTAGGAATGGTCATAGAAAATACCTCAGTTAAGACTGCATTTTCAAGCGTAAACACAAATTCTTACCTGTGTAAATTCAGCAACATGATGTACCAACAGTAGGTTGAAACTCGCAAGCAGATACGAAACAAATAGATTCTAAAACTCAAAACGGATATGCCAAAGTGACCAACACTGCTCTGCAATCTGAAGAGAGAAACAGAGATTGTGTCATTAGGCAATTGTAAAATGAATATGGGGGAAATGATCGACATAATAAATGCGGCGATTAGTTCACACAAACTTAATAAACAATTTGAATGAGAAATTTTTTACACTGAGCAAGTGAAGAAGCAAAATGTAGACTAGCACGGAAATTTCAATTTAAGTGCATAAACTGTAGCTTTATTTCAGAATTGTACAATTCATACACTGAAATTCCGAAGCAGAATAATAGTGCAAAACCAGCTGCAGATATCAATAATAAACTTGCTATAGTTTTAGCGAATACACAACAATGTTTTTCTCAAATTAGACTTTTATTTACTGCTCTCGACATTCCACCACAAGCTAGGAGTCATATGCAAACTTTGACCAACACAGTCAGTGAGGAATTATCTTCTTTGCCAGAGAAGACATGTCGGATTCCGAGAGAAGAATGACATATGAGATAGCAGCTGGCTTGTCTGTGGAAAATTACTGGATTCGTACTGTGGCAAGCGATGTTGATACAGGCCCTTACCTCAGACTGCTGGACTTTTACAAGCAGCTAGACGAGACATGGCAGGTATACGACAAGCAGTTCCCTATCATTTTACTGTGCGACAAATTAAAAAACCTGGAAATGTTCAAATTAACAAGGAGTTGGTGGCCCATTCAAGCAAAATCAAGAAGAAAGACAGCAAGCTATTTCCGTACTTTAAGGCCAGGTGCAGTCACATAATAAAAGAACTCCCCAGACTCAGAAATGGAGACATTACCAACATTCTCTCAAAACTACCGTCTGTAAAATCTGCCACCAAAGAATGCTCATAATGCCCAAAACTGCAGCAACTGACTGTCAGATTCACGTATCTGAACTGGCACCTCAGAAGGAAACTGATGGGTGAAGTCTGCTTTGCTGCAAACACATGGGATAACACATTTGAACATGGACCTACCAGTAAATGGTATATCAATACTATTTATCTTATTTTACAAAAAGCAAGCAACAAATGAATGTGGAAAAATCTGTGACAACAAAACTTAGGTGGATTTCATTTGATGCATATTTCTTAAAATACAGAATACAAAAAGGCTTACAAATCAACAAGAAAATTTACAACAGCAAGCGGATTACAAACCCTGAGTAACTTGAACATGAGCACCATCTTTTGAGAGAAGCAGACACGTTTGCACATGGCTCTGCATGAACTTGTACAAGGGCCGAAAAGTAAATTAACTGCCACACCAGTGTGTACAGAAACACAGATAACTACAATGACAAATAACACAAAAAGAATATAAATTTTGTTCTGTCTAGGGCAAGCTTGACTATAGCCAAAACAGAATTTTTGGTTAGGATAGAAATTAGTATTCATGAACATAAAAAGAACTATTGGCTGGTGCATGTCCATGAATGATCTACATAAATAATAACCTATAGTATAATATAAATACCTGGGGTGCTTTCACCAACCGTTCTTAAGAATATTCTTAGCTTGAACTCAAGAATACATTTTGAAAAAACACAATAAGAGACCATTTATTGTGATCAAAATTTGCAAGCATGTAGGAAAGCATAATATAAAGTCAAATAAACTCACAATTATTCTATCTGTCATGGTAACTTAGATATCCAAGGTTGAAATCTGGAGTTCCAAGCTTAAGTGTAAGAATATTCTCAAGAATAGTTCTCAGTGTTCCTAGTGAACACGCAATTACCTAGCCCTGCCGCATAGCAATTCACTTTTAACCAAATGACAACAAACCTCTCCAGCAAAATGACCCAAACATTGTCCATTACTGAAGCAGATTTTTCGCTGTTGTTGTTATAATTACTTTCCAAGGTCAAGTGATCGATGTTGATGCATAGTCAGTTGTTACACTAATGACCGACTTGTTGTGACTGTGGCACATCGAGATCACGCAATTTTACAATTATCGCAATCTGGTTCGATGCTCAACAGAAGGCAGGTCTCTTGGATTCCGAAACCTACATGTATTGTCCATAACCTTCATTGGTGCAGCAAACTCACAGTATACACTCTCAGATGCAATTCAGAGTTTTAAGCCGGCTTTACAGCCCATTTCTTAAGAGTTTGTCCATACAGTCAAACCTGTGTAAGCAATGACCTCTATTTTACTTGTCACTTGTCTTAAGCACCCACATTTGTTATTTCCGATTTCTATGCTGTCAGAATAAACTGACCTGTATTAAGCAACAACATGTCTTAAAAGGCCACTTTGCTCCTTCCCTTGACTGGCTGCTTAAGACAGGTTTGACTGTATTTAAATTATTTAAAAATTAAGTAATTCTTAATTGAATTTAAATGAAGTTAAAACATATTATAGACTTCATTTTAATTATTTAAATTCAGCAGACTACACTTCTGAATAGGAAGTTAAAATGATT
Organism: Panopea generosa; assembly: GCA_029582155.1. Lineage (NCBI taxonomy): Eukaryota > Metazoa > Mollusca > Bivalvia > Adapedonta > Hiatellidae > Panopea > Panopea generosa. The sequence continues at coordinate 5,666,703 of JAPMAH010000020.1, forward strand.
GCTCTGATACAGGGCATTCTGGGACAAAAACAAACATTTTTTTCTTTAGACTTACCCTGATGCAAATGTGGTGTTTTCTAGTTTTTAACACCATAGTCTGTCATCATAACAAATTCCAAGTGGCCAACATCAAAACTGTCAAAGTTATTTAGATTTACTTTTTTGTTGCTCTCCACTTCTTGGAATCAGATCAGTGAATTTTCGCCTATATATTTCAGCTTAAACTCTGCAATTTTGGAGTTCTGTCACAAATTTAACACATACATGAATAACACACTTTAATCCAGACAGGATGCCAATTTAGCAGTCACTTTAATCCTCATCATCATCCCGTTTTTCACTTTATACATTTGTCCCTTCCCTCTACCCAAACTGTCATGAAAAAGCTGGTGATCAGACTTACATTCAAGTTGTCTCTGTAATCCTACACTCTGACAAAATATGCCTGAAAAATACAAAAATAATCTTTGTCTTTATAGTGAATAAAGCCTTAAACTTTAACATGAGGTGAATAATATTGGAGGAGTTACAGCTAATATACACAAAAATGAAATGCCAAGTTTATATTTTAATCATACTATTTTACAAGAGAAATCCTTCAATAGAAATTTGGCTATTTTGTTGGTAATCTCAGTAAAATAATTTTTCTTTATTTTCTCTCCTGTCATTATAAGATTTAAACACCTAAGTTTTCATATTGTCCTAGCATATCAATATGCGCTGAGCACATGGCCCAGTGGTAGAGCATTGTATTCAGGTTCAGAGGGTCATGTGTATGATCCTCCACCACAGACATGAGTAGTGTCCACAAATGGCCCAGTGGTAGAGCGTTGTGTTCAGGATCAGAGGGTCATGGGTTTGATCCTCCACCACAGCTATGAGTAGTGTCCACACATTTTTAGTACTGGTTTTACCCAGAAAGATTCATGCATGATTTGTTATAAGTTACAAGAATTTTTTTCACAACATATATAAAATAAATAAGTTCAAAAAAGCCTTTTATTATATGTATGTTACGAATTAACTATAAAGAAGAAAAATTAAAAGCTAGAAAGTGTTGTAACTTTGGTTTCTTCATTTTATATCAAATAAGTAACAAGTTAAAACTAATCAAATCATGTTTGAAGCTTGAAATTTCTTCCTGGGAAGAACCAATACTTAGCATACATGTGAATATTTGTGTCTTGCTCACAAACACAACATCAAGTGTGGCAGGGTCTTGAAATTCGATAATCCATAATTCCGATCACAAGCTCCATTTTTTAAAACATAATACTGATTTCTATTAATAGTGAAACACATTGATAGTTAACTTTATAAAAGGTTTTATTTTGCCCAATATTATATTGTGATTAATTAAGTGAATACATACTGGCCGATTATTGGTCAAAGGATTGTCAAATCGGCCCAACACCATAGGCCAATATAACTGTCCGAGGCCCAATAGCTCAGTTAATATGAAATCACTTAATTAGTGACAATTTTATTAAATAATGTAAGTTAATGAAATAAAGTAGGCTAGAAAAGCATCTTAGTTTTGATAGATATGAGATGTATAGAACTGGTTTTTATGTGTAAGGCAGAATACTATATAACATCTTTCTGTGCATTTTTATATTTAAAATATATAACAGTATTGTCAACATTATCAACCTCCACATTACAATGCCTTATTATCACAAGCTGATTTGATGAATGACTGTAGATTCAAACAACCAGAAGTAATTATCCTTGTCCAGTTCTGGTTCATATTGACCATGTTATTTGTATCAGCCGAGTAGGATTTGTAATGACCAAGTTTGAATCGTATTGACATAGTTTGTGTCCCATTTTTCCTCTATAACAAGGACAGTACAATGAAGTTAATTAATATAATTAAGTATATACTTTAAATGAGGTTAGTCTCGGTACAAATACATGGCAATGATTAACTAATAACTAACTAGACAGCAGACAAGAAAACACTTTAACAGCAAAGTTAATAGGGTCAATTTTTATTAAAATCATATGTCAACCAATAATTGTCTGATTGGTCAAATCAAATTTGAATAATTTCATTTAATACAACCATTAATGCTTATCCCACAAATACCACATTTATCCATTTGCATAAAAAAATTATGCCTAAAATATTACAGAAGTAGATTAACCCTTTACTCCATAGATACGTGTTTTCCCGCATCAATAACAGAAGGCCTTTGAAAACAGTGCAGGAAGAGTTCAGATTGCTCGTAACGAGCAATCTGAACACTTCCTGCACTGTTTTCCACTCTGTCAGTTAATATAAACATAATTCACCCATTGCTGATACGTGATGAATTAATACTTGCAATATTAGAGGTGTCCAAAGGTGTCTTTATGAAGTAAAGGGTTATCTAGCCACAATATGGTTACTATTGGTTAAAATCATGGTTATTAGTTCCAGATATTTAGATTATTTAGAAAATAAATCTAGCATTTATTGGCCTGGTAGTATAATGTGACTGGGTGGGGTATCATATCATGTATCTGCAGCATGATACTCCAGTGTGGCAGTGATTAGAATATTACCACAAGAATTCATCATCATGAATCGATGGTAATCACATTACAATACAATAATTTCAACTTTAATTTGACAATGTATAGCAGTCCTCCATGGCAAGTGGTCTAAGGCACTGTGTTAAAGCCACTAACCAATCAGTAGTAAGGGCATGGGTTGGAGTCTCACTCGGTCAAAAAACTTCATGTGAGACAGTTTGACAGTCACTTGCGAAAGAACAGTGGTTCTCTTTCTCCATCAATAAAACTGGACTTGTCATATATAACCTGAAATTTGTTGAAAATGATGTAGGACCCCATTCAATTTTATTGTTTGTAAAATTAATACTGACTGTGTATGTGTATTATACTTACTGTCAATGTTCTCCTTATTTTGCCCATGCTGATACTGAAACAATACAACACAGTGTCCTCTCCCACACTACCCACGGGGTGATACTGAAACAATACAACACAGTGTCATCTCCTACACAGTAGATCCACTACCCACGGGGTGATATTGTGACAAAGTCTCCACTCTCTCTTTTACCACTGGAGAAACTTCTTACGATCTGAAAAACACAAACTTTTATTAATGTTTAGCCGATAATCAATGCCTTCCATAAGCAATGGACTTAGATAAACACCTTGAATAAGTAGATCTGAGGGATTTGGGGAAAAACTTAAACTGAGGTTGCTTATCTGAGTGATGCATTCTTAAAATAGTACATGAGAAAATTGTTTGCCATCCATTCAATGATTAAACATACAATGTATTACATTCAATGTGAAGTGTTTGTTTATACAAATCACTATTTCCTGCAAAAATAGACTGACAAAATATTTTAATCGAGTACAGAGACTAACATGGTATATTCTCTGGTTTCAATGACATCCTGTAGAATTACATTCATCTTCCACTGTCCCTGTGTCACAGAACCGGCAAAGTCTCTGATTAGGACTTCAACCTACGTAGCGGTCGGTTACAATTCTCAAATTGTGTCAGAATTGATTGTTCACTTTTAATAAGTGACATGTAGAACATGATGGCAATCAAATCATACAATGACAAAATGATGGAGGCATTTAACAACTGCAACCTGTCCAAAACCTCATTTTGTCATCTGAAGACGTAGACTTTTGACATGGTGCAATAAAATCTTGTCATTGGTGATATGCAGCTTAAGGTCATAGGCCCCAGCTCCATGGAGCTGTTTTACTAACACATGACTAGCCTTTGCACTAAATATGGGCTGCATCTTTGCCAATTTTGTCTAAGCCATCAACACATTCAATAATCATTCTTTGTTAGAACACTGGTCCAAAGAACACATACACCATTCTCAGCTACAACACTTTGTTACTCTAGGTTTCTTATATAATGTATAATTGTCAAGCTCTTCCATTTTGTCGAGTCTGAGAAATAATCTCTAAGCAAAAATTAGCCTCCAAACTGCACTCATGGCCCTAAAAAGAACATAAACTTTATCGCTTATTCACAACTTAAACAGCTGTCTCCATAAAGAAGCTGTCCCACCATTAATTTCACACAGACTGTAATATTAGCACTATAGACTGTCACACTTACAGTTGTACTCCAAACTCCATGAGAATTTCCAGAACTCATGTTCAATTCAAGCACAATACAAAAACATTAGAACATGGGCATCAACTGCTTCCAATTTCACTTATTTTCTCAAAGTGAAAGTAAGTGTCACTATTTCACATTCATAACTTTAACTTACCTAGACGGCGAACAAAACTAGCTGACAAATACATTTGTATAGTCAGTTTCATGAACAATGGGTGTGCTCTGGTTAAATAAAAAATACCTGAAGCAATATAAAACAGTATTGATATATATATATATACATGTCTAAATCTAAGTTCTAGAATCCTGTTGATATATTGAATGTATATGTTTTAAATGTGTATTGTCTAATTGTGAAGCGCAATAGAATATTTTATAATTTTTACACTATATAAATGTCATGTATTTGTATACAGGGGTCAAATCAGCCAAATTATGCAAAATTGTGCTGTCCAAGAAATAATCCCATCTGCCCATTATAGCTTAGGGTCCACTCAATTTTGCACCATTCTCTGGGAAAACACACTCTCTATACAATTCAACATTCTGGTGTCTTCGAAAATAAAAACTAAGGAAGAGCACTGACCTGTCCTTGCATATTAAGGATGACAATAGTGTTTCCCCTGTTACAAACAACAAACGTTTTGGTTTTCCTGGGTAGGGATGTTTACTATTGACAGTGCTACCATCAGAGCTTGCATTGCACTGAAATGAAAAAAAATTGGCAACATTATTTTTTCTTCGTTTGAGATTCAACAAGAATGTCCTATAATGTATTTATAACTTATTGTCGAGGAACATTCAATGTCTAGTTTGCAAAACATTTAATCATATTTTTTTACATTGAAAAATAAGAAGAATAAATACAGTTACTATTTCAGATACTGAAACAACTTTGCATTATGACTTTTCACAATTTTTTCAGTTTGTTTATTTAGAATTTCAAGTCGGATTTTTTCTGAATTGTTTGGCTTTGTTAAATATCGTTTTTGATATACAGTTATAGTGACTTTTCTTTATGTTACGGCAAAATATATGTAAACCCAAAAGACTACGAGATATATTTGAGTGATACAGTTTATGCTGGGTGGAGTTTGTACAACTGATAAGGGTGGAGCTTATGTATCTGGATTATGTTTATGACAATGATTGATATTCAGAAGCTATGTCTAGCAACAGTTACACATATTAGGTTTAAAGCTGCAGTAATTTGGTACATCAACAGTATTGGCCTGTCAGTAAAACATGGCTTATCAACAGTAATTAGGCCTGGCAGCAGTATTAAGCAAATTAACAATATTTGGTCAATCACTAGAATAGATTGTTTCAACAGTATTTGACTGATTAATAGCATTTGGCCAGACAGTGTAATCTGACCATGCAGCAGTAGTTAACCCAGCAGCTATATTAGACCTAGCAGTAACCTTATAATAATATAATGTCCATCTTGTGTAAATACAGGGTCGTTAACAAATGAAGAATGACCTGTAAATTCTTCCCCGATTTAAGACCATGGGCCCTGAAACAGACAGCTCTAAAATTCAGCCATTGCTTTTCAACCTTTATACATTGTTCGTATTCATGTTCATTCTATGTACTAAATATTAACAATAACTCATCAAATATCTGGCTCATGTTTCATCAACACATTTCAGTATGTACTTAATTATTGAAATACTTAAATCAAAGAAAAGCATCTGGGTGATCATGATTTTAGACTGGCTCTAGAGACTACATTTGGTTACATTGATCTATGTTAAATGTTGTGCTGCTGTGTGCAGTTATTTTTTGCGGCGATAAACATGCAAGTGTTTTTTTATTTAACTTTTGTTTAAGTACTGCCTGGTACATGATCATTATTTTATGAATATATCTCATACATCTTGCTGAATAAATCAATACAATATTTAGCAGTTTTATGATGTGGTTATGACAAGCAGAAATGTGTCCGCAGGATATCGATGCCTCTGCTATAAAGTTTAATTCCATAAGCAAAGTATATTTGCTGCAACCTTCACCTTCTACTGTTACAGCATGCATTTAAGGGAAACTATGGCCTATTGACCTTTGACTCACAGTGACCTTGCCTTGTTATGTTGGAAATTAATGTATGTAACATATTGTCTTTATGTGCTAAATATCAATTATGTTGAGATGATGCGATTTACTTTAGTAAGTATACCATCTTTAGTGTTCACTAGTGGTGTAGCCATGAGTAAGTTTGCCATATGATTGAAATTCAACTCAAAAAGAAACTTTAGTTTTTTTTTCTAAATATCTGTTACATTGCATATCCAATGTGATTAAAAAATATATTTATACTGAATTATCAATTGTGTATCCATTTCCACCATTTAAATGGGATTGTGTGTCCGTGCACCCATGCAATGCATGATTATTGTGAAACATACGATTCGCTTGCGCTCTATCCATAATGAATTGTATGTGAAAAAATGTTGCACTCATGGTTACATGTTCAGTATAAAAAAAAATCAAAAGATAAGTTAACCTGCAACAACTTAAAGATGGGTAGGCCGAGTCAAAATGCATGCAATACAATGCGTGTAATACACAACAGCCCATGGTGGTCACACGCAATATTGACTGTGAAAATGCAGTTATTGGGTAGTCACCTTTAAGATCAAATAAATAAAAAAGCTATACAAATGAACTAGTTATGTTTATGATAAGTTTCGACATTTTATTAAAAATGAAATGATCTTATGTGTTAAAACTAATTTATTTCCTTTTATCAATCTCTGACATACAAGTGAAATAAAAAGTGTAAGGTTTCTTTTGGAGTTTAGTATGTATATAAAAAAAAATTATGTTCTAATCACTAATAGGAGGAAATTAAAGAATATGAATTAAATTGAATTCATATATAGTCAGGCAAATCAGCATGGTTAGCTGCTGAATATGGTAAAAAGTGTTAAGCAACAAATGCGGTACATTAAACAGCTTCTCCATTTAGGTGGATAAATGACATTCAATGCAAATAAGTTCCGATGTAGTGTTGTTGTTGTCAAGTGTTTGGACTGGTGAATGATTAAACTACATTTAAAGCAACACATCCACGTTTAAACTTTTTTAAAAAAATTTTCAATTGAGTTGTGAGCACATTTCCCATACATAAATATATGGTCAGTGAGCTGTATATGTGCTAACAAACACTATCCAAAACGCTTTAAAAATTATAAAAAAAGATGTCCAAATTATAAAGCGTGACAAACGCTTTATAAATTATTTTTAAATTGCCGAGGATTCCAACTTGGCTTCAAATTGAATTATGCGAGTCGTATTAAAAAACTTCACGTTTTAGTGCGTAGTGTGCTTTACCTGCCTTGAAAGTCATTTTGACAATTCGGGCGAGTTACACGCTTGTTTTATAAAGTGTTAGTCACGCATTATAATTTGGGCATCATTTTGTTCGGGATTGTGTTTATATGCTCATATACAGCTAATTGATCATATGTTTGTATGGGAAATGTGCTCATAACTCAATTAAAAAAATATTTTTAAAAGTTCAAACGTGGATGTGTTGCTTTAAATACAAATATTTAGCCAGGTTAACATTTTCTCTGAGTTTCGTATGTTGTTTAGAGAGGTGTCCTCGGTACTTCATTAGCACAATAGTTTAGGAAACAATGATCAGGTTTTATATAAATCACATTCAATCCAATGACACTGCTGATCTTTCTAGCTGTCAACATTAACTAAGCTGTGCACTTTTCAAAGTGAGAATAGGTAACTAGGTGTACAGTTGTGAAGTGAAGGGTTCAAAAGCTGTCTGTTTTTAATATAAACACAACTGTGGACAGAAGCCAACACACGTCGTTTATGGGGGGAATGGATTTTCTTCAATGACATCTATGTAACAAATGCATATATTTAATTTCTCATTTGATAGCAAGAAAATGTAACAAGTTAAATTTTCGGGGATTGCATTGAGTTTACCGTTTTGATCGATAATATGAAAATGTTTGGATTCTGGGACAAACTAGCATAAGTGAACCACACTGTGATGTAAGAACACTTACTACATATTTGATATTTCTTCTGTCTACTTGAAATTTATTGAGCAATAACAACAAGACTTTTCTTGTATTCTCATAGCAACTGATAAAGCCGTGCAGATCTGCAACTTCTGCTTTTCAAGACGATACATTCCGATCCTGTGATTATGAAGTACAGCCACAAAATGTCAATTAACATCACTTAATCAATGTGCAGAATGAAAAGACATATTTGATAGTTTTCTCTGTTAACATTTGAAATATAAAACATTAGCATTATTAATTAGCAATATTATTTGTCTTATGTATAACTTATTTCTCAGTTTGTACATTTTAATTACTGTTATCATGTATTCACCTTTAAAACAGTTTAGAAAAAATATATAAGTTCTGGTTTGCTTGTGAAAACATGTGTCTGTTGGGTAATTAACTGCTTGAACTATTCTATCAGTGTTTCAGAGCTTATATTTTTAGGATTACTAGGAAGTGTAGATTTTTTCAGTGATTTCCAAAATTGTTTAACATTTTTAACTCAACCTGTTGAAAATGAAAACTTTGAACATATTTCTTGTATGCTGATCAGGCAATGAATTTTTTTTATTCTATTTTCATCTGATTTTTCTTTGTGATATTTATTCTAAAACTTGTAAAAGACTTTCTATTAAAGTGTATTACACTCATTATTTAAAAAATGAGTTACTTCCCTTTGACTGCATACATTTTCTGTTATAATCTAACCATGATCTTTATTTCAAAAAGGAGTATACTCACTTCATCGATGCCTTATATAAAATTTGATATTGATGTCAATATCATCTTTAGAATAAATATTATCAAAACAATTATTTAAAAGATAAATGCCAGTTTGAAATTTCTGAGACTATTGCTTATGTTTATATAAATCTTTCTTTAGGTTATCCCATTTATATCCTGACAAATCTGCTGAAAATAATCCTGATGTGCTAATGTTAAACTGCAGAAATAACCTACTATACCATATATGATTCAGCTTTGTATTTCCAATATAAATAAATGTAACACACTTTTTTGCAATTAAGAATTCAGGCCATTATTTTTTATTCCACTTGTCCAGTCAGACAAGTATTTCTAAAATTTGCTTGTTTAACCAAAAACAACTTGTCCTTACTAAATAAACTGTTTATTAAAGTTAAAGAAAAACGGGGATGTGCATAAAACAGATGCTGTGTTTAATTTCTGAAATGTCACTTATCCAGTCGGATTAGCAGCTTTATATTTTACTTGTCTTGTACCCATTGTTCAGTTGTCCCGGACAGTCTCGCAAGTGTTAATGTAAAGCCCTTGAATCCTGAATAAAACATCAGAAAACAATCAGAAATCATTTCAATCTTTTAATACATACACTTTAACTCTGTCATAGACAAACAAATTATTCCAAATTGTTTGGATATATACTGTAACAGGGCCTCCTTTGGCTATTTTTTCTTTTTGCCACTACTATCGCCATATTTGAAAAGTTGGAGCCAAATTAAAAAAAATGGAGCCAAATTAAGAGCCATTTTTGTAGCCAACTTGAACTAAATTGCGTACCTCAGCCAACATTCTTTTAATCGTTATCAAACCACTCATAAGTTACAGTAACTTACTGCATGTTTTCTTTAACTTGTTTTTAGCTTTTGAATTAAACACGTTTTTCATGAATATAAGTTTTAATGTATATTGCAATACTATTAAAAAAAATTATTATCTGAGTTATTATTGCCTGAAGTTGATAATTAGGGGAAGCAATAATTGGTAGTAAGTTGTTGATTTATATTGCAAATGATGCATTAGTTTAAATGGAGTGCAGTCAAAAACCAAAACGGCCCCAGTCATGTTTCTGTACTTGTTTGATTCTGTCAATATTTGTGCATTTATGCACATAAATAACAGCTGTTTGAGCCTTATTTTGTTTTGCTTTTATTTTTTCTATAGCATGCTATTCTCACAAAACCCAATACAGTGTATTTTATAATTATTTAAAATTTATACACATCAATTTATTTTAAAATTATTAATAAACAGATTATGGATTTCCAGCAAGCGTATTGACTGAAATTGCCGTTTGTTAAAACATTCCACAACATTTTCTAAATATCCTTATTGCACCATCCACTTTGTCACTACAGATTCGCTATAAATATGGTCAATATTAGCATTATAACAACAGAGCATATAGATCAAACAAATCTGCTTATTGTAAAATCTTGGTATTGATATCAAACAACCAACAGTCATCGCTGGCATTATAAACAAAATTATTTTATAGACAAAATCTACAGTCATTTATTGTTTTTATCCTGGAAGCCGCCATTTTGAAACTGTTTGTTGACAAAAAATTGGGGTTACCCATGAAATTATAGTTGACAGTGTATTAGCATAAACAATTTTTCCAAACTTATTTAGCATATTTTAAGACATATTAAATTTCTATATGATTAAAAAATGTAAATATATATATTAATTAAAAATATGAATATGCCAGTTGTCACTATGCGACTACGTGACTATTTTTAGTATACGCTATTTTTAGTTTAGGGTAATCTTACGAAGCTGGATCACCATTAATTTCACATAGACCGTAATATTAACACAATAGACTGTCACACTTACAGTTGTACTCCAAACTCATTGAGAATTTCCAGAATTCATATTCAATTCAAGCAGAATACAAAAAACAGTTAAAAACATGGGCATTAACTGCTTCTAATTTCACAATTTTGCTCAAAGCGAAAGTAGGTGTCCCTATTTCACATACAGAGGTCAAATCAGCCAAACTATGCAAAATTCTTTTTAGGCTATATAACATACCACTACCTGCATGTATTTATCCGTATACATTTACTCTGTCAGAAAATTATAAAATTAAGGAATGCCAAATGAAGATATAAAAAAAAATTTTTAGTCGACTGTATAGAAATTGGCCCCATTTTTCAGAGATTTCTAAAGAAAACAAATTCTCAGAAGAAAATCTGGATTTGAAAATTGTCAAATTAATATGCACATAAATTCCCCATATATTACTAATGTAACCATGGTAAAACATCTTGAAAAAAAGATAAGATTTTTTTACAGCCTTTCAACTTTTGCTGGTATTTTGACAAATTGACCAAAATGGCCAAATTCTGGAACAATTCAGAAATTCTAAAAATTTAAAACTTTTTTTATTCATGATTCAAATTTGATGAAACTTGCTAGGTACTAAGTTATATAGTATTTATAATCTGAAAGTGAAACTAGTTTCTCTGTCATACAAGTGAGAGAAAATTTATAAAAAAAATTAGATGTCGGCTACCGACCAAAACATTGACATAATTATTTTTTTACTCTAAGTAAAATGTATATTTTACTATTTTTTTATTGTTCTAATGTTATTAAATCATTTTGAATAAAATAAGTTCAACAGAAAGAAGCAGGCTTCCATTCCAGGCAAGTTGCATATTAAACAGAAGCCAAAAACAGGTAACCAGATTGCCAAAACAGGTAACCAGATGCTCATGTCCACTCCTCCCATGTTTATATTCTGGTATATAAGGCACTGTAAAAACTGGGATATTATTATTCCACCATGAAAGGTGAAAGAAAGAGGAAACATGCTATGTTCAAGAAAAACTGCACACCTTATAATAAAAACCTCGTCAAAGTATCATCATCATCATCATCCAATAGCAGCGACAACATGGCAGCTGAAAGGTCTATAAAGCGGTCTACTTCTTCACTTTCACTCTGCAGTCAGACGTCCACATCTACCAGTCAAGAAGCTGATGTGCTAGTATTGCGTCACAGGCCTGAAACAGTCAACAAAACACAAGACATCAATCGAGAGGCAGAACATGATGGCAATCGAATCATAGACAATGACAAAATGATGGAGGCATTCAACGACTGTACTCAGAGTCATCAGGAATCTGCAACCTGTACAAAACCTCATTTTGCTATCCACAGCAATGAAAAGCAGGGACTGGCTTGGAAATACACATTCAGATGTGTAAATTGTACCTACAAATCAAAGAAATACAAGTTCTTCAAGGAAATAGTGACCCGCCTGCCTGGTCCAAATGCCGCTGCGATAAATGTATCATTCCAAGTCTGACTTCAAGACACACCAATTGGTGTCACACGGTCTCGTCTTCTTATTGCGTCAATGGACATTCCGCCTACAACTAAGAATGCAATGCAAAAGACAGCTAATAAGGTGGCACGAGAAACAGTCAAAGTGACAAAGTTATTTATGGAGGAGAAGTTACAACTCCTTCAAACAACTCTGTCTGATCTCGGTCTTAGCGGAGAACAGTTCGTTTGACGGTCGATACAACTCGCTTACAATTGTAAGCTGCACGAAACCTGGCCACAACTCATCCCAGGCAGGTGTTTGCCGAGTCTATGACGGAAAATCATTTCATACTGGATTATGAAATTGAAAACAAACTGTGCTATGTTGGTGTGCATTTACGATCAATGGGCTATGATGTGAAATGCCCAGGACATGCAGACTGCACAGCGACCTTGCCAAATGTAGCTCCACATTCAGAGTATGAGATGGCAAAATCAATAGCTACCAGACTTGGGCAAAAAGGAGTGAAAGTAAGCATACTAACAACAGACCAGGATGCCCAGGCTCAAAAAGGTTTTCAAGAAATTTATGAAACCATGTTTCCAGGTCACAAAATCCTGCAGCAAGCTGATCCAGCACACATAGGAAGGTCACAAGTGCAAAAAATGTATTTCTGCAACATTTAGCAAAGACATGTTTGTTAGCTGCAGCACAGGAGAAGCATCTAAAAAAGCTCCGACGATATTTGCACTGGACGTTAAATCAAGATGCAGTTTAATTGTAAAGAAAGTGCTAGAGTCACTGTGGTGACTTACCTTCCATGATCAAAGCTGTGAAGAAAGAGTTGAAATCCACAATACAGTGCTATGATGGTGACTGCACAACGTGTCGAAGAAACTCTTTCATATGTGGGGGAGGCCAAAAGTCATGCTGGTTCCAACGCTCTGCATTCTTGGCTCCACACAAGATCACCACATTGAGAATGGCTGAAAGTGATAAAGAACTGTTAGAAGATATACTCAAAATACGCTTGTGTGAAAAAGCAATAGAAAGCACACAGTTTAATTATAACACACAATCAGTGGAGTCATTTAATGCTACACTATCAAAAAGTACTCCTAAGAATGTGAACTTCTCCCGTAACTATGGTGGAAGATGTGCATCAGCTGTTCTCCGGCACAATAATGGACAAGCTACTGCTTTAATTTAAAAATTGGAGTAATTATAATAATAATAAAGACTTCATTTCAAGAGGTTACACAGTCCAACATGCTGGATCTTCCGTGTGTTTAAAAATTGGAGTACATGGGTATTTAACTGTCAAAGAGAACAGGACAGGCAGTTTCAAAAATTGGCGCAGACATGAAAAGTCACCGAAAGTACAGGAAAGACAAGCAGTACAACAGACGTATAATTTTGCGTCGTGGTGAAATGGAGTCTCGCCATCGGTGGTATAGATGTCTCAAAAACAAAAGACAATCTGATTACTTAAAAAAAAGGAGTGACCATAATTACCAGACACCTGAATAAAATGCTGGAACTGTGATAAATAGAGACAAAAAATAATAAATTCTAATGATAAAATGTATATAGAATAGAATAGAACAGAACAGAACAGAACAAAACAGAATAGAATATGTTTATATCTATATGTGTGTGTGAGTGAGTGAGTGAGTGAGTGAGTGAGTGAGTGAGTGACCATTGTATTATATTGTTTTGATAATTATGTTGTGCAATGCATACAAGAAAACATGAACAAACTAAAAATTAAACTTTACCTACTTGTGTTCTTCTCATTAAACCTTCCAGAAACAGTAGCTAAATAGACTTCACCTGAATTAAACTAAATCACACTTAGCATGTTCCATGCTAATTGATATGTAAAAATAATTAACAAAACATTAAAACTTGAGCTCCACAAGACACGCCTTGAACTGGCTTTGTTTGCGGCACGTTCCAGTAGACACACGACTCCCTTCTCATTGTTTGTTCCTAGTGGCTGAAAGATGGTCCTGATTTATGCACAATTTATTGTGACATAAATGGCTGACACACCAACACTTTGGTCCCAGTTCCATGCTGTTGATCTTCAAGCACATGGCAAGCCTGTGTACTAAATAAGGACTGCTACGCCTGCACCAATCTGGCATGAGCCATTGACACTGTCCATATCCATTGTGGGTTTGACCACTAGTCCAAATTACACACATACTGGTGATTCTCACCTAAAACACTGTGCTTCTCCAGGTTAGTTGTAATGTACTGTCTGTAAGCTGCATCCATGTTGCTGAGGCTGACAAATAGTCTCTAACCAAAAAATAGCTTCAAAACTGCACTCATGGCCCGAGAAAACACAAAAAACTTACCTCTTATTTGCAACTGCATCATTTAATAATCATTATTAACTGCCAATATGCACATGTATATGTGACTTGTTTAAAATAATAATTATATCAACCTACCTGCAGAAAATATTACCAAAAATTCCAATACACCGTTCACAACAGCCATCTCGATACAGAAGCTGGACCACCATTAATTTCACATAGACCGTAATATTAGCACAGTAGACTGTCACACTTACAGTTGTGATCCAAACTCCATGAGAATTACTAGAATTCATATTCAATTCAAGCAGAGCATAAAACACAGTTAAAAACATTGGCATTAACTGCTTCCAATTTCACAATTTTGCTCAAAGCGAAAGTAGGTGTCCCTGTTTCACATACAGAGGTCAAATCAGCCAAACTATGCAAAATTCTTCCCATCTAAGAAATAGTTCCCATCTGTGTTATAGCTACCAGTCCACTCAATTTTGCACCATTCTCTGGGAAAATATATTCCCTTCACGAATTCACATTGCAATATTACCTGTCAAGTGCATTTTTCACACTCACACCATCTTGAATTACCACTGTCAATTTTCTATGGAACTACTTTCCATATGGTACTACCATTTTGACCCCCTGGTTCCTGGTCTAAGTCCTATACACATGTGTTGAAATTTATGATGTGTGACAGTGCAATGGCCGGAGGGAGATATCACAGCTGGGTGCTGATTAATCTGTTAATTGTCATGGTTGTTGATTGGGATGAGGGGACAGTTAAACGGATTAGCCAAGATAATTTCTACAGTTAGTTTTTTTTTTAGAAAATTTGAATACGAGAATCGGGCGTTGATTTCCTTGTCGCAACCACTTTCGCAAAAAAAAGAAAATCTTTTGCAAATTAAAAATTTCCTTTGCATTTGGAGGCATTGGCGAATCCCAGCGGTGGCCCTGCTGTAATGTGACTTTGTAACCACAAAATGTTTGATCTCACTTGCAACCTGCATTATGCTACCCACTGAAGGTTTCCAGCATGAATGTTATAAGATCCAGTCAGTTTCTCTAGGTCATAACTTTCAAAACTTTAGATATTAAGTGCAGAGGAACAGAAAACAAGAGTTGTCAGAAGACAATAAAGCTCGCCCCTGGGTGTCAAAATCCAAAAAGGGCCATAACTGTGCCAAATGCAATCTAGAGTTATGGTTCTTGTCTGTGTGTGTTCAGTTGATGATGGTGAAAACACATGCAAAGATTCATTCACATCCAATGAGTGGTTGCATAGATATTAAAGGCAAAAATTTAACCTGGGTGTCTACAGCTGACGACACCAGCAGTACCAAAAGGACAATCAGTATGGCAGCGTAGGCTTCCGCAGCATTGTACATCTGTGGTACAGATATCTGAAAAATAACAGAAAACTGAGGAGTGATCACAACTACAAGTAACATGACTAAACAATTGAAAATGTGACAAAAGGAGACAGATTTTTTTATCTATCTTGGTTTATTGTTTTTTCAGGTGGTCACCTCTATTCATCAGCCACTTGTTTTAAACAGCCACATTTGCTAATTCTCATTGTTATGCTTTCAGAGCAAATTACCCTGTATTAAATGTCTTGTCTTAAAAGGACACTTTTATTCAGACAGGTTTAACTGTATTTGTACAATTAAAGTAGTACAGAAGAACAGAAGAGACTTGTTTTTTAAAAATAATATCACTTATATATTCTGTTTCAATATATCAAGCCAGACATACAAGGGACAAAGACCATTTCAATAAATACAAAGAAAATTTACTAACAAATATCTGCATACTACGTAAATATACGGGCAGCAATTTTACAAAATATACCTCAAAAGAATTGGAATTACACTAATTAACAGTATATGGACACTTTTTCACTCCGCTGCTATTTCATTCTATTCTATGCTATATTATGTTACTCTTTGCGAGAATAATGCAACAAATCTTTAAAACAGAACTCGAGCAAATATGTTATGAACTTCGGCGGTGGACACACACTACAAAAACTATTCCATAGTAAATTCCATGTGGTCAATGATCCTAAGTAAAAGTCAATGCACAGTTCATTTTGATATAAATGACCTACACATAGTCACCTTCGCCCAAGTTTCTTGCTGTTATCCATAGCAACCATATGAACTACAAAATGATTGTGTCTCCTCTAATCTGGTTCCAGGTCAGAGACACTGTTATTCATAGCCAGCATATGTCTATAGTATTACCAACCTTAATTCTATCACTAGTCCTCAGAATACACAAACAATTACCGGCTACCTGGCTCCTTCTCATTATGTTTCATTCTATGTACAAATTGTATGATGCCTCCACGATGCTAAGAAATATTCTCCTAGCAAACTATATACCATTCAAACCTGGATTGTTTGGAGTGTTTCTTATCACACAGGAGGTGTGGGATTGAGTCTCTGCTGAGGTTACATATTTTCCATTGTAATTTTTACAGCTGTTTAGAGAATCAATTCAGTCCAGCAAGCAATTCCCCCTCATGCACAATATGCTACATGTTTCAAGGGAAGTAACCAATCTGTATGTCTGTGTACAATATACAGTATAGCATTTTATACTACAGACACTACTGTGAACATTGTGCAACATAATAGATTTAATGATATATATATATATATATATTTAGTACTGCAAAAAGGCTTTGATAGAACATATGTAGTATGTTCAATATACAACTTACATGTATTCTCACAAATGTAAATCACTCTACACACTTAAATAAATGACATAAAGAAATCAACTCAACCAATATATTACATGGACTGTAGATTACCAACAACTTCTGATATCAACTCAACCAATACACTACATGTACTGTAGATTGCCAATAACTTCTGATATCAACTCAATCAATACACTGCATGGACTGTAGATTGCCAACAAAGTCTGATATCAACTCAACCAATACACTGCATGTACTGCAGATTGCCATCAACTTCTGATAACAACTCAACCAATACACTTTATGGAGTGTAGATTGCCAACAACTTCTGATATCAACTCAACCAATACACTACATGGACTGCAGATTGCCAACAACTTCTGATATCAACTCAACCAATACACTACATGGACTGTAGATTGCCAAAAACTTCTGATAACAACTCAACCAATACACTACATGGACTGTAGATTGCCAACAACTTCTGATATCAACTCAACCAATACACTACATGGACTGTAGATTGTCAACAACTTCTGATAACAACTCAACCAATACACTACATGGACTGCAGATTGTCAACAACTTCTGATATCAACCCAAACAATACACCACATGGACTGCAGATTGCCAACAACTTCTGATATCAACTCAACCAAAACACTACATGGACTGTAGATTGTCAACAACTTCTGATATCAACTCAATCAATACCCTACAAGGACTGTAGATTGCCAACAAAGTCTGATATCAACTCAACCAATACACTACATGGACTGCAGATTGCCAACAACTTCTGATATCAACTCAACCAATACACTACATGGACTGCAGATTTCCAACAACTTCTGATATCAACTCAACCAATACACTACATGGACTGTAGATTGCCAACAACTTCTAATAACAACTCAACCAATACACTACATGGACTGCAGATTGCCAACAACTTCTGATATCAACTCAACTAATACACTACATGGACTGTAGATTGTCAACAACTTCTGATAACAACTCAACAAATACACTACATGGACTGCAGATTGCCAACAACTTCTGATATCAACCCAAACAATACACCACATGGACTGCAGATAGCCAACAACTTTTGATATCAACTCAACCAATACACTACATGGACTGTAGATTGCCAACAACTTCTGATATCAACTCAACCAATACACTACATGGACTGCAGATTGCCAACAACTTCTGATATCAACCCAACCAATACACTACATGGACTGTAGATTGCCAACAACTTTTGATAACAACTCAACCAATACACTACATGGACTGCAGATTGCCAACAACTTCTGATATCAACTCAACCAATACACTACATGGACTGAAGATTGTCAACAACTTCTGATAACAACTCAACCAATACACTACATGGACTGCAGATTGCCAACAACTTCTGATATCAACCCAAACAATACACCACATGGACTGCAGATAGCCAACAACTTTTGATATCAACTCAACCAATACACTACATGGACTGTAGATTGCCAACAACTTCTGATATCAACTCAACCAATACACTACATGGACTGCAGATTGCCAACAACTTCTGATATCAACCCAACCAATACACTACATGGACTGTAGATTGCCAACAACTTTTGATAACAACTCAACCAATACACTACATGGACTGCAGATTGCCAACAACTTCTGATATCAACTCAACCAATACACTACATGGACTGAAGATTGTCAACAACTTCTGATAACAACTCAACCAATACACTACATGGACTGCAGATTGCCAACAACTTCTGATATCAACCCAAACAATACACTACATGGACTGCATATTGCCAACAACTTCTGATATCAACTCAACCAAAACACTACATGGACTGTAGATTGTCAACAACTTCTGATATCAACTCAATCAATACACTGCATGGACTGTAGATTGCCAAAAAAGTCTGATATCAACTCAACCAATACACTACATGTACTGCAGATTGCCAACAACTTCTAATATCAACTCAACCAATACTCTACATGGACTGCAGATTTCCAACAACTTCTGATATCAACTCAACCAATACACTACATGTACCGTAGATTGCCAACAACTTCTAATAACAACTCAACCAATACACTACATGGACTGCAGATTACCAACAACTTCTGATATCAACTCAACCAATTCACTACATGGACTGTAGATTGTCAACAACTTCTGATAACAACTCAACCAATATACTACATGGACTGCAGATTACCAACAACTTCTGATATCAACCCAAACAATTCACTACATGGACTGCAGATTGCCAACAACTTCTGATATCAACCCAAACAATACACCACATGGACTGCAGATAGCCAACAACTTTTGATATTAACTCAACCAATAGCTACATGGACTGCAGATTACCAACAACTTCTGATATCAACCCAAACAATACACCACATGGATTGCAGATAGCCAACAACTTCTGATATCAACTCAACCAATACACTTTATGGAGTGTAGATTGCCAACAACTTCTGATATCAACTCAACCAATACACCACATGTACTATAGATTGCCAACAACTTCTGATATCAACTCAACCAATACACTACATGGACTGCAGATTGCAAACAACTTCTGATATCAACTCAAGTCAACTAATACACTACATGGACTGTAGATTGCCAACAACTTCTGATATCAACTCAAACAATACACTACATGTACTATAGATTGCCAACCAATTCTGATATCAACTCAAACAATACACTTCATGGACTGAAGATTGCCAACAACTTCTGATATCAACTCAACCAATACACTTCATGGACTGTAGAATGTCAACAACTTCTGATATCAACTCAACAAATTCACTTCATGGACTGCAGATCGCCAACAACTTCTGATATCAAATCAACCAATACACTACATGGACTTCAGATTGCCAACAACTTCTGATATCAACTCAACCAACACACTACATGGACTGTAGATTTCCAACAACTTCTGATATCAACTCAACCAATACACTACATGGACTGCAGATTGCCAACAACTTCTGATATCAAATGAACCAATTCACTACATGGACTGTAGATCGTCAACAACTTCTGATATCAACTCAACCAATACACTACATGAACTGCAGATTGCCAACAACTTCTGATATCAACTCAACCAATACACTACATGTAATGCAGATTGCCAACAACTTCTGATATCAACTCAACCAAGACACTACATGTACTGTTGATTGTCAACAACTTCTGATATCAACTCAACCAATACACTACATGGACTGCAGATTGCCAACAACTTCTGATATCAAATGAACCAATTCACTACATGGACTGTAGATCGTCAACAACTTCTGATATTAACTCAACCAATACACTACATGTAATGCAGATTGCCAACAACTTCTGATATCAACTCAACCAATACACTACATGTAATGCAGATTGCCAACAACTTCTGATATCAACTCAACCAATGTACTGTAGATTGCCAACAACTTCTGAATACACTGCCATGCAGATCAGAACCTACAAATAATCCATGGATTATGATACTGATAAAAACATTATTGTGAATATTAGAAAATCAATCAAAAAACAACAACTGAGAATTATGTCTTGTGCATTGTACACTGTCTTATTGTCCTTTGCATGTGTACAAAGTTTTAAAATTATCTTTCAAGTTATGCTCTGTTCAAAATAGCAAATTGAATGACGGTAGTGTAGTGGATAGATGTTGGTTGCTCACCCCAGTGATTGCGTGTTTGATCCCTAGTTTGACCAGATGCCTTTCAAAACAAACCCCAGTCAACATCAATTAATCCAATAGTTGATTTTTATTGTGTTTACTCTGAAAAACAAGAGATTTAACACTATACAATCAACATGTAGAATAAATAAGATTGAGGAGCATTATGTCAACATGGGGTAAGTATTTTCCTTGATGCCCACTTTGAAATCAGGATTCTCCCTTTACTTTGGAAGAATTGGGCCAGGGCCCTCTGATGCAGTGAATTTTTCACTGTAGGGGGAATTTTTGCGTCATTTTCGTGTTGTGTAGTATCTGTGATTGTGCAGAAAAATCCATAATATATGTAAAACAAGCTGAAAGAGGGACATTAGCCTACCTAGTCACAGGTTTACATAGCTTCTTTATTTAGAAAACTAGGGTGGAAGTGTATTCCAGGGTAGAGGGAATAGGGGTGAATTTTAGTCCCAAAAATGGCCAAATGAGGGCTCTGGAGAGTTACAAACAATCTACATTGGAAACAACGCCTACCATGACTGAAAATCCTGGATTTGATGTTTGTTACATAAAGGTAGGTTGATCACACATCAAAATAGTCAGAATCACTTTTACAGTGTATTTGTTTGTAATATATGTTATTAGTTAATGCTTATTTATTTTACTTTGATTGTGAAACAAGTCTATTACAACTTTTACCTGCCACTCTCAAATCTTCCTGGGTAGAATCAGTACTAAACACATGCAGGAAAGTACACTACACATAGCCGTGTAAACGGATTGAACACACAACCCTCAGTTATTGGTTTGATGCTCTACTTAAGCCAAATTATAAAAAAAATTACTGTCTAAAATGAAATCCCATTTGCATGTTATAGCTACCAGTTTGCTCAACTTTGCACCATTCTCTGGGAAAATATACTCTCTACACAAGACAACATTACAATGTTACCTGTACTTTTCTTTAAACATTTTGACCCCCCTGGTACATGGTCCAAGTTTTATATAACAACCTGTTCCTTTAATTCTTATTTAAAAACACATAGGTGTGGTCACCTACCTTAAGGTTAGTGTCGGACAACAGATATACATAGTTAATATTTATTTAATTATGATTCGTGTCAATTTTAAACAAAATTTTGTATCTTTTAAGTTATGTACCAAAAATGGAGAGTTTGGGAATTTTAACTATTTGTTTCCATGGTAACAGAATAAAATATTCATAAGGAAAGGAAACCTTCGTCATAGCAAAAGTATCTACTTGACCACTTTGTTATCATGTGTGCAAAAATTCATGATAGGTTTTAGAGTTCCGAGAATTCCTTAATTTTTGGCAATTTGTTTTCATGATAACAGAAAAATATTGGATATGAAAACCAGCATTATTTGACGACTAAGTTGACATGTGTAAAGTTTTATACAGTATGATATGGTAATCATAAAACAATGTGACTATTCAATGAAGTTTTTACCTTCTTCAGTTTAAAGATTGGTCTGATGTGTGAACGTGAGTAAACATTACTGCCAAATATAAAGTAAAATATAGATATAAAGTTCCACACCTAAAAACAAACATGTCCTCAGATATCCCGTTTACAAGGTAGTGACCATCGGGTGAGAATCTTGCACACTCAATGTGAGCGTTGACCAAACTGTTATAAAAAAGAAAAAGTATATTACAATGTTAGTATTAAAGATGTTTTAAACAGTTATTACATTTTTTGTAAACTTCTAACGTTTTGTATTAGGCCATCCTTGAAAAAAAATTTGTTTGCTGACCCAGTATTTTTTATGTGGGTAGGCAGCTTATTTATTTTTTTCTTCCAATTTTGAATTTGCATTGTCATTTTAAAGGAAAACGGACAGAAATCACAAAATTTTTTTTAAACACTTTGAAAGTTAAAAAAAAAGTTTGGTTGCTGCAATTTTGAGCGAGTAGGTAGGCGCATGGCAAACAATTTATACTTTAAGAGTTGCCTTGGAACTAGAATGTAAGACTGAAAAAGACCGAGATAATAGAAATACAATCATATTTAAAAAAATGTAAATGTCAAGACTTAGTGTTAAGAGATATTGTGGGAAGGTGTTGTCCAATATGTCCAATAACGATCACTTACATTTCATTACATACAAGGTCAAGATTAACTGAAAAAATTAAACATTTATTGGACATAACTAGTGTCATCGTGAATACGCACACACGTCTGTAAAACATCTGATAGGCATTATATTTTATTACATAAAAGTCAGATTGACTGAGAAAATTAGTATTTACTACATATAGATTCATTATGTACTGTGCTTGCACAGACGCACACAGACTCATGCACACATACGTCTATAAAATATATATCAAAGTTGCACTTTATTAAATTTACGTCAGTTAATTAAAAATATGTCTCTGGAGAAAATTAGTATAAATTGACTACTAATGAACATGCACGCACATGTATAAAAATGTATAATATATATTAAAGCGACCTTTCATTACATAAAAGATTGGCCGAAAATTTAAACCAGTATTTATTCAATAAATATGTAGTGTCATCGTGATTATGCATCTAAGGCATTTTATTTCATTATAAAATTGACTGATAAAATTGACTGACAACAGATTCATTGTGTACTGTGCTTACATATATATCAAAATTGGCATATCATTATATAAAAGATCAGATTGATGAGTGACTAAATCATATATATAATTATATGTCTCAAGAAAATTAGTATTTATTAACTACATAATTATAAGTTAAATGGGCTATTTGATAATGTCTTAAATCCGGAACTGCTAGCTCAATATTAGTGTTATTGTTGTTATTTACTTGATAAAAAAAAACTTAATCTAAAAAATTAAGTCCAAAAATGGCCATAACTGTGCAAAAATGCAACCCAGAGTTACAGTTCATGTCGCTCCGAGTTTGCTTGATGATGCTGAACACACATGTGAAGTTTCATTCATATCAAATGACTACGAATAGTCAAGTTAAAAATACAAAAAAATACATGATGGTGTGGCGGAACAGACTTAGGTCCGTTATTCCTGTATGTGGGTTCTTCTGCAACTCTGCACAACCCCAATGATCTAGAATTAATAGATCTAATAGCCTTCTGGAGGTGTAGACAAAATTGTAAACTGGTAGCGACGATAAATAAAATTATCAGCTGATCAGCATCATCCAAAAAAGGGGGCGAGTTTGTTTTGGGACGATTTTGATATTCTCCGACTAGCTACAGAGCTAGAGCTTTCGCCCTGTGGCATGTGGCAACTGCAAAAAACGGTATTTTATTACAGTGAAACACACTTTACTGTATATTGAACGTAATGAAAACATTATTTGTGTTAATTAAATGTTATAAAATTACTCACTATGTCTGCAGATTCGATTGACGACCATGTTTTGTTGTTATTACAACACGTGCGGACGCTAATTTAAAACGTAGGCTGCCCTGTCGTTACCAGTTCATTGTGAAAAATCAAAAGCATATACAGGTCTTGTCTGTTTGTTTGGCGTGACCACATTACATGAATATATCCTTATCCAAATGCAAAACCTTCGATTGCATGCCTTATGCGTAGAATCTGAATGACAAATGGGAATTAGTAATTTTGTCAAAGCCTGAAGTACTTCCCGCCCATGCATACAAGCCCCGCCTATTTCTTCTATAATATAATGGTTAATTAGACATTGATTGACCGTTGAAGATATTTTGAACCCAAAGTAGTTGTAATGGATATAAATACCTATAATGGACAAAATGAGTTTGTAGAAATAAAAAGAAACATTGATTGATTGATTGATTGATTCTTTATTTCCTCCATAGTACAAATATACAGGAGAGTATAAACATTTAAACAGCAAATGGGAGTACAATAAATATACAAAAACATAATACACATATAGACAATTAAATGACAATCATATATATACAATACAAACAAACATATAACTTCGATAGTTCAAACAACTTACATATATACAAACGAAATAAATAAATGATATGTCCATTCAAATTGCAAAATGTATTGACACTTTTAGAAGAATATTGCATATAATGACTGATATGACTTGCCGAAACGAAACACAAGAGTATACACTATATGGGTGCTAAAAGTGGTATTAGTTCCAAATATTATCTTTCAAAAACATAATTGTATTCGTACCTTAAAAGTTAAATGAAAGGAACGCATTTTTTGAAGATATTATTTTTTTTTTTTAACAATTTGAATACAAACAATAAGTATATAATATTATATTTAAAATTAAAATATTATTGTGTATTGTTATTTTCGTTGTCAATACGAGATAACGACGAGCTTAGCAACAAAGTGAAAAAACACAAAAGATGAAGTATTGTGTGTGTTATCTACATAAACGTACATCTTAATGCTTTAGTCATATGATGTAAATGTATAAATGTAATTTTTGAAATAGCAACCGTTTGCTTATCTGTCATATTTAAAGAAGGATAACCGGAAACTAGTTCTATAATTTGATTAAAGGCGTCCATGTTACAAAGCTTATCGTACATATCTGGTCCACATACTGTGTGTATATTACATAATAAAGTATGTCTGAGGGAATTATTTGACGAGCAGAACAAAATTAAATGTTCAGCTACAGTTTCTGTAATGAGATTGCACTGCGGACAAACAGTTTGATATTTGCGGGCAAATAATTTACCAATTATAAAAGTAACAATTCTACAGTATGGTAGAGAATCGCGATATATTTGGGAGAAATACCAAATACTGTTTGGTACGAATTCTCTTTGTGAATTGAGAAAACTATTGAGACTGTCGTCTTGAACCAGTCTTGTTCTAAAGTCAAATTCGGCTGATTTATGTATACTTTATTTAAGTCTTTTTTTGCCATTGTCTTAACGTAGGGAAGAATGCAATGGAAATGTATTTCGTTAGAATATCGGTCAATTTGTATTTGCCTAGAATACGGTAGATATCTGGTATAAAACCCTGCGTTTTACGTGGATAAGACATGAATTGTATGAGCCTAACAACAAAAAGTGTGTTTATCCTGAAGCGTTTATTAATACTACATAATTGTCCAAACATCAAGAGCTTTCGCTTATCAATTTCAAGCTCGATTCGTGTGAAGCCAATTAAAGCCAGCGCTACGTCACTACGAGTTTGTTTTGGTAAAGACTGCATATGTTTAATACATTGAACATGTACTCGTTCTAGCGATTTGAGTTGCGTGTCCGTAATGGCGTTCCATAGTTCGCAGCCGTATAAAGCTCGCGAGAGGACAACAGTTTGATATAGATGTTTTACTGTAATTGGGTGTAAACCATTTTGATGGAGTCGGCTAATCCAAATGTTTTTCATTCAGACACATGTCTTCACTACATGAAATGCCTAGATGAACATATTTATCGGTTTCAATGACAGTACTTTGGCCTAAACGCCATTGCCTCGAGTTATTTTGTGATTCAGAACTGCATTTATTAAAAACAATGACATTACATTTATTTGCATTATAAGTATATCGTTCTCGGATAGAGTTATTATGACATATGGTCATAAGTTTTTCTAATCCGTTTTTAGTAAGTGAACTGAGCACCATATCGTCTGCAGAAGTTGGGAAACAGTAACCCGTACCATTTATTTTCAGACCGTAATAGGATTGATCTAACTTATTCATTAGATCATTTATGAAGAGTAGATAGAAGTACGGGTTCATTACTTGGCCTTGCCTTGTTCCCTGTAAAATTGGGAACCAATCCGAATATTGGCCTTGTGACCTAACGCAGCTAAAAATATTTTCAAACATTTGTATAATTTTAAAAATAGATTTGTTGACACCTGTTTTATATAATTTAAGCATCAATATGCTATGAGATACGTGGTCAAATGGTAAAAGAAAAGACGTCATTTTACAATTAATGTTTCTTTGAAAACCGCCTTGCAATGTGTTTAACCTGAATGTACCAGATTGCTCTAACATTTTAAGTAAAATCTTTTCGTACAATTTTAAAATAGTAGAACAAAGTGATATGGCCCTGTAACTATTTGGGTCCGTTTTGTTTTTATTGTTGCCTTTGTAGAGGGTCGTTATAATACCCTTTTTCATTTCAACAGGTACGTGTGCTAGTAAAGACATATTGTGAAATAATTTTGTAATTACGGAAAGTAATAGCGGACCACCGTATATCATATTTTCGTAATAAGTAAGATCAATGCCACAGGCTTTTTTCTTTTTACAAGATTTTAAAGCCTGTTCAACCATAGTTAAATTGATCGCAATGATTAAAATGATGAAATGGCATTAGCAGAACGGAATCCTAAAGAATCGTTATTTAATAAGTGCTCGGTGTTGCAGAAACTGGCAACAACTGCTGAAGTTCGAATATTAGAATTATATGATTAATTGCTCTATTTTAAATCATTACTTTAAATATTGAAATGATGTTACCCGAATAGAAAGGAATCACAACGTTTCGGGCTTTATGGGGGGGGGGGGGGGGGGGGGGGGGGGGGGGCTCGGCGTGACAAGTCGATGTCAACCGCTAAAGTTCGAACACAGGATATCAATGGAAAAAACAATCTTTTTATTTTTTTTGTATATGAAATAGCAATATTGAAATAGTTAAAGTCTTAAAATGTTGAAATGATATCACCTGAACTGATTCACAAAGTTTCTGACTTTAAATGGGGCTCGGTGAGACACAAGCCGATGTCAACCGTTAAAGATCGAACATGGGAAACAATCATTTTTTTATTTGAATTTAGCAATAATGAATTAGGTTATGTCTTACATTGTTGAAATAATATTATTTGAACGGAGTCCAGGACTTTATATGGGCCTCAGTGTAACACAAGTCGACGTCAACCGCTGAAGTTCGGACACGGGATTTTAATGAAAAATAATATATATATATCTTAATTTAGCGATATTAAAATAGTTTAAGTCTTAAATTGGTGAAATGATATCACCTGAACGGAATTTCAACGTTTCGGACTTTATAGGAGTCATGATAAGACACAAGCCGATGTCAACGGCTGAAGTTCGAACACGGGATTTTAATTGAATTTTTTTTTCTTTTTTTTTTTATTTGAATTTAGCAATATTGAAATAGCTTCAGTCTTGAAATATTGAAATGATATTACCTGAATGGAATCACAACGTTTGAGACTTTATATGGAGCTCGGTGAGACACATTCGACGTCAACCGCTGAAGTTCGAACACGGGATTTTAATGAAAAATAATATATATACTTTTCAATTCAACGGTATTGAAATAGTTTAAATCTTAAGATATTGAAATGATATCACCTGAACGGAATCACAACGTTTCGGACTTTATAGGGGTCTCGGTAAGACACACGCCGAAAATAATATTTTCACTTTTTATTTGAATTTAGCAATATTGAAATAGTTTATGTCTTAAATTGTTGAAATGAAATTACCTGTACGGAATCATAACGTAACTGGCTTTATAGGGGGCTCGGTGTAATACAAGTCGACGTCAACCGCTGAAGTTCGAACATCGGCTTTAAATGGGGAAAAAAACTCTCTTTTTTCTTTTCTTTTTTCTTCTTTTTTTTTAATTTGAATTTTGCAATATTGAAAAGGTTTATGCCTTAAACTGTTGAAATGATATCACCTGAACGGAATCACAACGATACCGGCTTTATAGGGGGCTCAGTGTAACATAAGTCAACGTCAACCGCTGAAGTTTGAACACGGGATTTTAATAGAAAAAAATAATATTTTCACTTTTTATTTGAATTTAGCAACATTGAACTAGTTAATGTCTTAAATTGTTGAAATGAAATTACTTGTACGGAATCACAACGTTACGGGCTTTATACGGGCTCGGTGTAATACAAGTCGACGTCAACCGCTGAAGTTCGAACATTGGATTTTAATGGGAAAAATGTTTTATTATTTTTATTTATTTGAATTTTGCAATATGGAAATAGTTTATGTCTTAAACTGTTGAAATGACATCACCTGAGCGGAATCACAACAATACCGGCTTTATAGGGGGCTCAGTGTAACATAAGTCAACGTCAACCGCTGAAGTTGGAACACGGGATTTTAATAGAAAAAAAAAATATTTTCACTTTTTATTTAAATTTAGCAATATTGAAATAGTTTATGTCTTAAATTGTTGAAATGATATTACCTCTACGGAATCACAACGTTTCGGGCTTTATAGGGGGCTCGGTGTAAAACAAGTCAACGTCAACCGCTGAAGTTCGAACATGGGCTTTTAATGGAAAAAATAATACGTTTCACTTTTTATTTAGCATATTATATTAGTTTATGTCTTACATTTTTTTTAAATAATATTACCTGAACGAAATCATAACATTTCGGACTTTATAGGGGGGCTCGGTGAGACATATGCGATGTCAACCGCTGAAGTTCGAACGTGGGATTTTGATAGTAAAAATGATATTTGTTTATTTTTCATTTGAATTTAGCAATATTGAAATAATTTATGTCTAATATTGTTGAAATAGTTTTACATGAACGGAATCACAACGTTTCGGACTTTATAGAGGGCTCGGTGTAATACAAGTTGGCGTCAACCGTTGAAGTTCGAACACGGGCTTTTAATGTAAAAAACTCTTTTTTCTTTTTTTTTTTAGTTTGAATTTTGCAATATTGAAAAAGTTTATGTCTTAAACTGTTGAAATGATATTACCTGTACGGAATCACAACGATACCGTGTTTATAGAGGGCTCGGTGTAACACAAGCCGACGTCAACCGCTAAATGTCGAACATGGGCTTTTAATGGAAAAAATAATACTTTTCACTTTTTATTTAGCAATATTGTATTAGTTTATGTCTTACATTTTTGAAATAATATTACCTGAACGGAATCATAACATTTCGGACTTTTTAGGGGGCTCGGTGAGACATATGCCGATGTCAACCGCTGAAGTTTGAACATGGGATTTTAATGGAAAAAACTCTTTTTCTTTCTTTTTTTTTATGTTTGAATTTTGCAATATTGAAATAGTTTGTGTCTTAAACTGTTGAAATGATATTACCTGAACGGAATCACAACGATACCGGGGATATAGAGGGCTCGGTATAACACAAGTCGACGTCAACCGCTTAAGTTCGAACATGGGATTGTAATGGGGGAACATATGTTTCTTTTTTTATTGGAATTTAGCAATACTAAAACATGAAATTTTAATAGTAAAAATAATATTTTTCATTTTTCATTTAGCAATATTGAAATAATGTATGTCTTGAATTGTTGAAATGATATCACCTGAACGAAATCACAACGTTTCGGGCTTTATAGGGGGCTCGGTGTAACACAAGTTGACGTCAACCGCTGAAGTTCGAACACGCGATTTTAATAGAAATAATAATATTGTTCACTTTTTATTTAGCAATATTGTATTAGTTTATGTCTTACATTGTTAAAAAATAAAGTATATTCCAAATAAATGTTTTATATAATCATATGAAATTAATTCAAACAAATGGCAATTGTAAAATAATAATTTAGTATATTCCAAATTCATATTTTATATAATCATATGAAATTAAACGAAACAATTAGCAATTTTAAAGAAAATTTAAGTATATTCCAAATAAATAGTTTATATAATTATATAAAATTAATTAAAACAATTAGCAATTTTAAAACAAAATTTATGTATATTCCAAATATGTATATATTTATCAAAGTATATGAAACTAATTAACAAAATTAGCAATTGTAAAATAAAACTTAAGTCTATTCCATATATACATTTTGCATAATCATATGAAATAAATTCACACAATTATCAATAAAAAATCAGTATATCCCCATAATCATATGAAATTAAATGAAACAATTAGCAATTATAAAATAAAATTTAATTATATCAAAATGCATCTTTGATATATGCATATGAAATGAATTAAAACAATTAGAAAATGTGAAGTAAAATTTATGAATATTCCAAATATATATTTTACAAAATTATATGAAATTAATTAACAAAATTGGCAATTGTAAAATGAAATTTAAGTCTAACCCATATATATATTTTACATAATCATATGGAATTAATTTACCCAATTATCAATAAAATTTCAATATATCACCAAAACATATTTTATATTATTATATGCAATTAATCAAAACAGTTAGCAATTGTAAAATAAAATTTAAGTATGTTCCATATACATAATTTATATAATTATATGAAATTAACTAAAACAATTAGTAATTGTTGTGAAATAAAAATTAAGTATATTCCAAAGACATGTTTTATATAATTATATGAAATTAATTAAAACAATTATTAATTGTTGTAAAATAAAAATTAAGTATATTCTTTATACATATATTTTTTTAAATTATATGAATTTGATTTAAACAACTAGCAATTGAAAAATTAAAGTTAAATATATTCCAAATACATATTTGATATAACCATATGAAATTATTTAACATAATTAGCAATTGTAAAATAAAAATTAACTGTTATCCAAATAAATATTTTATATAATCGAATTAATTTAATTAAAACAATTAGCAAATGTAAAATATGATTTAAGTATATACCAAATAATTATTTTATACAATTATAAGAAATTAATTAACAGAATTAGCAATGGTAAAAACAAATAAGTATACACCAATTTAATATTTGATATAATCAAATGAGATTAATTAAAACAATATGCAATTGTAAGTATGTTCCATATACATAATTTATATAATTATATGAAATTAACTAAAACAATTAGTAATTGTTGTAAATTAAAATTGAAATTTATTCCAAATAAATATTTTATATAATCATATGAAATTGAATAATACAATTCGCAATTGTAATGAAAATTTAAGTCATATTCATATACATAGTTTATATAATTATATCAAACAAATTAAAACAATTAGCAATTGTAAAATAAAATTTAAGTATAACCCAAATACATTTTTGATATACATATATTCAAATGAAATTAAATAAAACAATTAGAAATTGTTAAGTAAAATTTATGTATATTCCAAATGCATATTTTTTAAAATTATATGAAATTGATAAACAAAATTATCAATTGTAAAATGAAATTTAAGTCTATTCAAAATATATATTTTATATAATCATATTAAATTAATTCCTACAATTATCAATATAAAATCAGAATATCCCCAAAATATGAAGCTGTTACCTATGACTGACAAACCGTTTTTCTATATATTCAATATCTTGTCATATATAAATTAATTTATTTATGGACATCACAAATTCTTATTTCCAAAGTATCACAAAATGATCTCAATATATTTATAACTTGATTATTTGATATTTTAAAATATGTCTTTTTCTATTGGGTATTCAATTAAACGCCATTTTGAATTTTATTCAATGATATAAATACCGGTAAATAATTTTTTGATATCACAAAATGAATTAAGAATATCATTTAATGAAATTCATGATATCATAAAACAAACTGACTTTATAATATCACTTAATCTGTTTATGATTTCATAAAATGAATTATAGATTTCTTAAATTGTATCAATGATATGCTTTAATAACACGTTCTGATTC
Source organism: Panopea generosa (assembly GCA_029582155.1). Taxonomy (NCBI): domain Eukaryota; kingdom Metazoa; phylum Mollusca; class Bivalvia; order Adapedonta; family Hiatellidae; genus Panopea; species Panopea generosa. The sequence goes on from JAPMAH010000020.1 coordinate 5,699,228, forward strand.
AAATTGACACTTTTCTGAAAAGATCAACAGTCAGTCTGACGGAATGATGAATGTAGCCAAGCAAAAATACAAAGTTTCAATCTCTAAGAAAATCGTCAAAAACTTGTCGAATGCAGTAAGAACCCAAAAATGTTTTGCAATACAATTAAAAGTTCAAACGTTAAAAATAACGTCACAAGTAACAAATTTATCACTAGCAAGAAGTGGTTAACTCATTTTCAAAGTTTATTTAGCACACAAAATTATGGTTATAGTACTAATTATTTCCCGAATATAATTCGTATTATTGAAAATGAGTATCTTAATACAGATATAATTGACGATGAAATTTTGCAAGCTATTGATCAAGTTCATGACAAAAGGGCCCGAGGGCTCGATGGGGGGGGGGGGGGGGGGGGGAGGGGGGGGGGGTATGCTTCTTTATAAACACACAGCTGGTTTAAACATATTTTATTGCATAATTCACATAGCAAACGGGCTGGGCCACAAGTTCTAGCAACATTAGTTACGGCCCTCCCCTTTTAAATACAAAAATTACATAAGAATCCAGATGGCAATATTAACAATCAATAGGATGTAAACCAACAATAAAAATGAAGAAAAATAAATAGATTAGGTGAGAAAAAAAGAGAGAAAAGACATAACATGTTTTAAAGTGCTGTCATAATATCGTTCCGGTGCATTGAAGGGCTGCATAAAATTGAATATCTGAAGCAGAGAGTCAATTGTTGATAAAACGTTTCGTGTCTTTAATGCATTGTTGTACTTGTGTAAATATAAATGTATTTGTGTCACTGGTATAAATACTCTTACCAAATAATAACACTCGTGTACTTAAGGGATGAAAATGGCGCGAGGAACGAAAAAGACGAAGTCGTTTATCAGTGTATATAGAACATTGCATAAAGTAGTGCTCGGCGTCTTCTTTTTCATTACCGCATCCGTCACATCTGGCATTTAAAAATGTAAAAAAACTTAAGGTGACTTCATCCGTTTCTCAAACGAGCGTGGAAAACTGATAAAATTCGACTACCTGTTAGATAATACGATGGTACCATTTGCGTTTTAAAATACATGTTTGTTATATGAGTTTTAAAAATCGATAAAGTCTCTGAGATACGAATGTACTCCGGAAGTGTATTCCAACTAGATACGCATGACGGAATAAACGAATTTGCAAATAGTTGTATTCTTGTGTTAAAAACAACATAATCGGAAGAATTTCGTACGTTGTAAGGTGTATTTACTCCTACTGTTTCTGGAAAAAGAGAAAATAAATAATTGGGTAGAATTCCTGTTTTAAGTTTATATGCAATAATATATTTTTGATATTTTCTTTTTTCTGATAGAGATAACTATCCGATTTTAGTGTATAACTTATTTAAAGAAACCGAACGCGTAAATCCAGTAACCACTCTAGCTGCTTTGTGTTGTATTTTTCTAGTTTATCTTTTTCATATTGGGAAAAAGTATCAAAAACAATTGATGCATATTCAAAAACTGGTCGCAGAAATGATATATATATTTGGTTGAGAGATTTCCGATTTAGAGTAAATTTCATTTTTCGCATCATGCCTAAATAATTTGAAGCTGATGAAACAATATTATTTATGTGTTGATGCCATTTTCCATCATGACATAAAGTAACACCTAAATGTTTATGATGTTCTACAAAATTAACTAAAACATTTTCAAACAATAAATTTGGATACAGCTGTCCCCGTATTACCAAATTTAACTAAACTGTTTAATGATATTTTTTTCAAGTAGAAATGTACCCGATGCATTGGGTGAAGGTATTATAACACCCATACTCAAATATAGTTCCACATTAGACCAAAATTATTATAGGGGTATCTCATTGATAAACGCTCTATGTAAAATATTTACTTGCATTTTGAATAACAGATTGAAAACAATATCATTGATGAATCTCAGGCAGGTTTTCGAAAAGATTACATAACCATAACTACTATATTAAGATATATTAGATAGTTACTTGCAGAAGTGATTTGAATCCTTGAATGGTACAAGTAAAGCCGATACATATAGAAACTCTAAATCATTGTTAAATCCTGAAAAATACTTACATTAATTTTGTTGGTCATTCTTGTGTATGTTCTTATTGTATAGTTGTATGATGGGCCGGATGCCTACATGTACGTGAATAAACTTTACTTACTTACTTACTTACTTACTTACTTACTGTAACTGCCAAATATGGTATTGAATATTAGAAATTATGTACTAATCATGTTGAATGGTCAGTTACACTGGTCATTCGGTTGTTTAAAATTTCATTGGTCAAAAAAAGTATAAATAGTAGATTATTTAAAGATTCAATATTCAAATAATTTTATTTGGTAATTTAAACATATAATGTTTGTCATTACATACAATTTCAAATGATAAATGCAACACATGACACGTAGATAATAGACACATAATCAATAATGTTAGATTCAATTAAATTAGATATATGACGTTATCTAAATACCTTTTTATTAAATATTTTCTTTTGAGGTTGGACAAATATAAATAACCTATTTAACACACTTTGTCATTATATACTTGAGTAGATCAACACAAATAGATAGATAAAAACATTTATGCATTTTGATTACACAAGGATTTAAGAACACCAAAAACTTGATAAAAAAAAATTACAAAGATTTAATATAACTGAATATCTCTTACTTTACATTAACTCAATGAATTTAAACATACTCTGTTCTGATCATAACGACCCGGCGGTTTCAATGTTTTACTGATGTGATGATAATCTTAATATTGTCATAGGAATTCTAAATTTTCTTGGAAACATATCTAAATAATTTTCAATTTCAAAAGTATTTTTAACATCTTATAAGTACATAACGAACGACTGTTTTCTATTTCATTAAATTATTTTTGTTTAAAATTATCTAAAACTCTCTCTTTAAAAAACAAATGAAATTTTAACAAATTATCACCATCAATACTTGACTATATATATTAAAATCCATAATTTTCCAGTAGGCATTTGATGTCTTTTACGCAATTCTTACCATCTTTATAACAATCAATAAGTAGTGGATTATATATATATAATTAATAATAATGTTATCAGATTAAACAATTTTAGTACAGTATTAAATCATACGAACATATCTATTTATAAACAAGGGATATCTACCTAACTCTCAATATACTCCTATATTACTTGTTGAAATTTTAATATTTAACAAATATTTACAAAATTGCAGTTGAATTTTTTCGATTACTTTAGATTTCGCAGGCGTAATTAAGAGTTGAGCCAATAAATGCATCAAATAATTGACAGACAGTTTTAGGTTTCCAAGAATATTTACGAATATTTGCCAGTAAAATGTTTAATGCTTTCAGACCCTTTCCAGCCAATACTTCCTGATTAAGAGAAAAGATACCGGTATAATTATAAACAGTGCCCAGATAATAAAAATCATTCACTACTTCTAATTGTTGATTATTAAAAGTCTAATTTTTATCGATTTTTAAAGGATCCCTTTTTCGAAGTACAACAATTTAGTTTTAGCAGTATTCCCCTCTAACCCCAAAGTTTCACAATAATTATGTAAGAGATTAATTCTATTTTGTAGATCCGTCGGGGTTTTACCTAATATCACCGTATCATCAGCAAAAAACATTAAAATAAATGTAATGTCATACAGGTTCAAACCACAGTTTGGATCTTCGCACAAGTACAGTTCTAGATCTTCTATAAATAGTGAAAACAACAGAGGATAAATTACATCCCCTTGTTTTAAACAGATAGTGCATTAAAAAACTCGGAATAGGAATTACATTCCCTAACACATGTTTTCCCATTTGAATTCATGTCACGAATAGTTCGTAACATTAAGCATTAACACCTAATCGATTTTGCTTAAACCATAAACTATTCCGATAAATACAATCAAAAACTTTCTTTAGGTCTACAAAGGTACAAGCTTCGTGGTCATTTTTAACTGTACTTATTAAGTACAAATATTGCAAATATTACAAACAGTCGACCTTCCACGTCTAAATCCAAATTGAGCGTCACTTGCAATATATTATATAAATTTTCAATCTATTAATTCGTGTATTTAAAATACCAGTAAATATCAGTAAATACCTTAGATAAACAACTGACTAAGTTTATATATGGATTTGGAAATTTGGGGTGATATATATATTTTTTATTGTATAATGTTATAAAGTTGACACATGTGAAGTACATATCAAATTATTTCTATGTTATTTTTCATTGTTGCATGTAAGTGTATTACCGAATTTGCTCTGTTAATCAGTTTGTTAATACACTTGCATTGGAATCATATAGCTTGGATATTTTTTTACCATAATGTACTCTACAGCTATTAATTGTTGAATATGTTTCATACAATATATGTAAATGTGAGTTTCAAAATGTATGTCTGTCAGTACGTATATCTGTGTAAATAACTATATAATTAGTATTGATGTGATAAAACACAATATAGAACAGAAATATGTGTGTTCATGCGTCCGCTTATCTGAATTTTAAGACATTGATGGAAATCTGTGAGAAATAGAGTAAATATTTATACATTGTAATAGAATTTATAAGGAAATATAGATTTGCTTTATATGTGTACACGATGTACAAATATGACAATTGTTTCTTTTTTATTATATTTAGGATAAAAATTTAGTGTGTGTGAAAAAGTTTAAAACAGTTCACCGCCATATTACCATATACTTGTAAGTGACATGTATTCTTTATTGTAATGTTTATCTTTTTTATTGTACCATGAATTATTGCTCTTAACTTTAATGATGATTTAAATATAATAAAATGTTAAATTGTGTAAAGCATTATAAATAAAAGATGAACTCAGTTTGGAATCAGGATAATTTATTAAATCATAAGAATTGTTTAAACCATTGTAATGTTTATCTTAATGTATTTTAAATGTGTATTGTTTCACTATCATACATCATTAACACATAACGCTCGATTTTCTATATACATTTATTTCTTACATTGTTACAACTGTCATTTTAAACTTTAATGAATTCTATTCAACACATGTGTAGTTTTTAAAATATAGTTCAAAATATGTTCCCATTTTTGTATCAGTTCCTATCTTAAACATTACCCATTATCTCGATCATATAATGCAACGCAACTTGTATTTCTATAACACCCAACCATCTAAAACCCATCTGAACACCTAGCCTTCTCTAAGTAAACTGCCTAAAATTCCTACATGACCATATACCTTGCTTTCCAAAGTATATCTGCCCAGAAGTAAAACTCATCTCTGTTTAAAACTTGTTTCTTGAGAATTACTTCCGCTTATCTCATGATTTATCAGTAAACTTCCTGTATATATGTAACTAAATGCGCATAAACACAGCTTATTTTACTATCTTTAGTCAAGTTACATTATTTTGTGACAGGGTAATTTATCATAAGTGACCTCTGAAGTATTTCCGCTTTGCACTGCATATTTTGTAATCTCATCTTAACCATCAAATATCCCACATAATAATATATTGGGTTTAAATTTGACAATATCAAACTAACAATAGAATACAATAATTAATTGAAGTGACTGACAATAACACAGTATTGAATGTGTAATATATGTGATAAATTGTTACTCTGTATATATTATATGTAATGTTATATGTATTTTCAGTGATAAGAATGCGGCAAATAAAATTGTATAATGAAGAAAGTCTGTAAAAAGTTGTAAATCAAATAACCAGGACTCCATAGAGAAAGTAAACCCCGGTTACATATCTATAAATCAAAACATATCTTTTCTTGGATTTGACTAACTGATATACATATTGATATATTTATATTTGCCATACACCCTAATGTAACATATGTATCGTAATTCTGTGAAACATAATGTCTGTTTTAAACAGGGTTGACGAGAGTTGTAAGAATACATAGTCTTAAAAAATGTGTCCACGTCAATAGATATGCTCATATTATTTATTAACTTTTCTTAATTTGTGTCATTATACTATGTTTTTAAAAAATGTTTATCAATCGGATGAAGGTTTTACTTAATACAATTGTAATTCATACAACATATATGTGCACCATCGCAATCACTTCAAAATCTACACCTTAGAACACACGTTGAACAAAAGTCATTCGACTATTTAAAACAGGAAAACATTTAACTTTTAAAACAAATATTAAACTCGAACCTGAACATCTACATGTACAGAAACGTATGTATTAAATCGTGGCTGTTGTCACATAGCTGAAACTGTACATTATGAAGACCATCCGACAAGTAACACTCGTTCAAAATCCATTAGTTGATCGTTTTCCACACCTATTTAGTCTTTTCCGCACTAGAATAAACTCCAAACACACGAATTTAACTGTAATTTAGCACGCGAGTCTTTGGTAACGTATGTATCATTAATTAACATGTTTAGCAGCAGATTCTTAACTTTTTCAGTTCATCCTTTTTTCAGTTGAAAAATTCGTTGGACGTTTTCTCGCATAGAAGTTGTGTCTAACGTCGATCTACGCATTGTGGCCATTTATACAGTCGTTTTGCACGGAACATAAAATTATTTTCAAATCACCTTCACTAATTTAATATCATTGACCTATATGACCTATGTATCATATACCATCGTACAATGCTGCAACAAGAGTATCAATAGTAGTATTTTTTAAATCCTTGATAATGTTTTCTACATATGTCGTTATAGGTTTAAGCCCACCATTGTTTTGTTTTCTTTATTTTATAGCAAATAATAAAAAATTGAAGGCTTGCCATTCATTTGACTGTTTGTCAACCTCTGCACTACCAAAATATAATGAGTAAAGTAGGGATCATGTGTTATATAAGAGATGTTTTTTTCTGCTCAGTGTGTACACTGTTGACAAAGTGAAAGTATACTCCCAAAATTATAATTATATCAATGCTCTAATTTCCATGTATCATTTTTTTTTCAAAATTCACAATTAAAACATGACAACGCTTTCAAAATGTTTACAATATAATAATAATGCCATTCAAATAAAAAATGAGCATTAAAATATGGAAAATGCATTTTTAAAGAAGAAGAAACAAGGATTATTGAGAAATGCCATTACACGACTATCCCACGGATGCATTTCTTTTTCCAATGGTGGTACTATGCCTACAGATGTCTGCACATTGGGACTAGACTGGGCCGTATCCGTGCAAGGTGTCTCAGATACTGACGAACGATTGGACTCAATACTTGTCACTGAAAGCAAGAAGGACTGTACTTTCCAACTAACACAATAGTCCCCGCTAATTCAAAACCCTACAATAGCACGATGTTTCTTTAGACATAAGTTTGGTAGTATCACTTGTCATGCATGTAGTTTTATTGTACCCTTCATCGGTTTGGGCTGTACTTTATTCATTGTCTCTTGTTTCAAACATGTCTCACATCTTGTTACATAGATGAACTGTACACCTTTCATGCTTGATTTCTATGCCCATCCATAAAATTCAGATAAAATTATGATAGTCATTTGCTGACTGTTCAACTAGTTTATTAAAAGTCACAATGAACAATTTGCACAACATAACAAATATCGAACTGAGAACTATGGAATTGATACTGTAACAAAATCATAACCAGCTGTTGCGTAAATGAACGTCAGGTTATCCAGATTATATTATCCGGGTACTACTCTAGTTCATGTTTCGATCAATGATGGTTTGTTTTATAAATAAAGAATGATTTAAACATGACTTAACACTTCTTGGTGAAAATGTGATACATACATTACCGACGGAAACGTCGTAGGTGTCACGTTTTGCTAAAAGTATTACAGGGATTAGGGTGTCATTTACGTAGCAAAATTACATTGTTAATAGTTTGAGTCCTTTGCTAACTTTTGAAATAAAAAACATTTGAAGTTATTGCATATAGCATCCAATATAATCAAACTAAAAACCATGAACTAAGTCATGTGGAAAAATCACGGGTAGGTTTGTCGTTAATGAACGTTATGCCATCCAGACTATATTTTATCTGAGAATTACTCAAGTTCATGTTTTGATTAATTATGGTATATTCTATATATACATATATCATTAAAGGGATTATATTGGTATATTACCGTCAATTCCCTGTCCTAGATACACACGCCCAGCATGAAAATATACTTATAACTTAGAGATGTACGCGTCTAAAGTGTCTAATTGCATAACCTCTTTATTACAGACATCGGGTTTCTGAAGCCACGTTTTCGTTTTTGTTTACATTCGCCATTTTCAACGAACCGCTCTCGGGTTTCCGATCAATCATCGGATAACACCGTGAAGACTCGTTCCCGATCTAGTTTTCGAGGATTTGTTCGGGAAGTTTACGGAGTTCAATGTAAAGATTGCACAATACTTTTTTGAAGGACGTATTAAAGTTTTGGCCAATATTCAATTACTGTTAGGTTATACGTCAACACATAAGCATTATTTTGTGCACACTGCAGTACAGGAAAAGTCTGGATTAACAGCGTGTTTGTGTTACTTGCCAATATAATGCCTTTAAGATTGATAAAACACTTCCTGCTGTAATTAAGTCGGTTTACAAAAAGTGATACATAAGTGACCGACGGTAACGTACGTATCAGTCGTTTTTGCTCAGTATATACAGCATACATGTACACTATCGAGACAATGTGCATACATAAGTGTACTGTTAAAATCATTAACGATGATAGATACACACCATAAATATGTATTTAATACAAGTAATTTAAATAACGTACCTGAGAGTGCACAACTCGTGCAATAACTTCCAAACATGAACCCTGTCATTTAAACTAAATCTCTTCGTTAAATGGCGATAAATGAATCTTCACATTGACTAGGGCTAGCATTTCCTGTGGTTATCTAGCAGTTTCTTATTAGTTTCGAATTATATTGTGACGTATGTATCGATAACGTTTGTATCATTTTGATGATTTTTTTAGCAAAGATTAATGACCCGTTTATTGTTGATACATATACATACATAACATAAACATAACATGACAATATAGAATTTTGATATATTGAATTAACATGTTTATCCCAACTTCATTTAATAATCATCATATTCATCATGCATTATTCATTGAGCCATCAAGTTTTATAAACATTCATTCATTTCATTGTTTAATTACACTCATTTATACGTTCGTTTGCTCGTTCATTCAATGATAGAAACTTATTTTACGTTATAATACTAATTAATAAATAATGATTATCATAATAGTAAGAGGTTATCTGTATGAATTCAGTATTTTTATTATTCTTTTCTTTATAATTTGCCAATGTTCAGTATCTTACCGAAACGAAAAGCAAGACATAAGATATGGACAGTAATAAAAGAAATTTAATTTTTGAACTAATGAAAACTTCCATGACATTGTATAGTATTCACAGATTTGATTTCAGTCGTATCTTGCTTAAAAAGAAATACAATATTTGATATTTAGATTTCCGCATTTTCTTTGGTTATAAAGAAAGGATGTAATTATTAACTGTTTTATTTTCTTTGTTCAGACCAATGTATATTATTTGATCTTTTAGAGAAGATACAATATTAGAATACAGATTCCCTATCTTTTGTAATAAATTTATGCCTATTTCTGAATTTTCACAGTTGTTATTTTGTCTCATGCATTACCCCATTTACTGTATTAAATTCCCCAGGACACCGAGGCAAGTCAAAAGTGACGTTGGAGAGAGTTAAGATTTCAAAATCAATATTAGAAATAGCAGTTATGTTAGAAAATATATATTCAATAGCATCCCACAGTGGTTTTACGGTTTCACATTCAAAGAAGAAATGTGCTAGAATTTCTCATTTTTTATTACAAAGATTGCACATATCTTGTGACAGATGCATTATGTTTAACCTGCGGTCTGTGAAAATAGCATGATGCAAATATTTCCATTGAAATTGTTTGATCGATGCGAGCGCAAAGTTAATATTAGCCAAATATTTTCCCATTTAATATTGTATAAAAGTAGCTTTTGTTCCCATTTTACCTCAGTGTTTAGTTTTTCATGTTTGTTTTTCAAATTTGCCATAATATCATGAAGAATTTTTAATGATTATTGAAATTAATCGGGACTGTTCCTGTTAAGATGCATTTAACTTGTCTGTTATGTATATCAAATTCAGTGCCGGTAATCATTGCTTTAATGTATTTTTGTGGTATTGATTTTTTAAGTATCGATCACACTGATATTCAATGTTTGTACTTTAATTTCTTTAGAAGATCATTCACTGAAATAAATGCACGTTTTTTATCGCTCCATATACTCGAAATGTAATTGTGTCACTCCTTAGAAATTACTTAAAGATAATTAGCTTTTTATTAAAAGTTATTTCGTGATTCCCAAATAACGGCATATTTTTCACATCATCAATAGTTTGAAGTGCAAAGTGTTTACGGAATTTTGCCCAAACTGTAATTATGTCACTGTAAAACAGTATAATCTGTTTGGGAGTTGTAAGGCCAATATTTGAAGAAATCTTACGAAGGAAGTTATTTTTGGCAAAATGACCATCAGCTGATTTTAAATAGTACTTTCCGATAGCGTTCCAGCGTTCAAGCTCAGAATTAATTATTTTGTAAGTTGTTTTGATTGATGCATAAACAAACCATTTCCAAGTCTAACATATCAAACCCTCCGTTTACATGCTTTTGGAAGATATACAAGTGTGTGTTTTTTTGTAGCTCCATCAAAAATTTAGCATTATATTTTGTAATTCTTTAATGTACAACTCTGGAATACCTCGCATTGCTAGTTCAAAATTTATTTGTAATAAAACAAAAGTTTTAGGTATTAATACTTTGCCCTGGTATGTAAGGTCTCGTGCCTTCCATACTTGCAGACAGTTCTTTATTCTATTTTTTTTTCAGCCAAATTGTATTATTGTCTATATGATATCCATGGCACATTCCTAAGGTTTTATGAATGTTTTAGTCCAGTTAATGTTTTTATACGTTGGCGTTTTATTTTTAGTCTTCCAATAAAAAGACCAGTGGTCTTGTCTTTATTCATTTGAGCACCTGATGCCTTTTTATATATGCTTAAATGTTCAAAGTTGTAAGGTAGTGAATTTTCTTTTTTTGTACAAAGAGTTGTTTTGTTTTTAAAGTTGGATTTTGTTTTTTAGAGCCTGGATTTTCTATATCTTTGCGCTTGTTGTTTACAGTTGTTTATATTAGTAGAAATATGCTTTATTTTGTGTTTTGTCATATCTCACCATTCTCGTTTTGTGTTAAATTTGTGTTTTTCATTTTTCCAAAATTTCCGAATGTTCTAATAATTTCTTGGTATTCAAATTGTGAAAAAGTACAGGTATTCATTGTCCATAGTCCCGGTCCGCGTTCTGTGATTTCGGTATTAAGCCTCATTGATACCGGGTCGTGATCTGAATATAAAAAATGGCGTATTTTCACAAAAAAAATTCAGTTCGCGATTTCGATATGCCGTGATAAAAAATAGTGTACTCAACTGCGATATCGATTTCAGCTATCATGCCTGAGTGTTCCGTTAAGCCCTCATCACTTTTATAATTACCGGCTCGTGTTTTCCTGTCCAGTTTACTGTTAATGGCACAATTGAAGTCACCTCCAATTTTGATGATATTTGACATTTTATAAATACTATGTTGTGTCTAATGACAACAAAGTGTATAGAATACATATTGCTATTTCTTACCAATTGATAGGAGACGCTCGTTTCCGTTTCAGTACCATTCATACGTGCTTAAAATGCATGTAACGTATGTATTATTTATTTTCAAACCTCCCAACAGCGAATATAAATTATCATGTCTTCACGGAGAAACACGAAATGATACTTCTATTCTTATGTTTTATATCAAACATGACATAAAGATGTATTTAAAGTTTTTAAAATATATATTTATAAACAATAGTTGCACCACACTTAGTATCATTTTAAGTAGTAACAATGACGTATCATGGATTTGGAGATATATGAAATTTTATCAATCTACAAGCTATAAGAATTGTGACGAAAAACGCCTTGTACATATAGAAATCCATAACATCGGTGTATTTTGTTACGCCGCTATACTTTTCTGTTGGTTGGTAACTTTATATTTACCTTTTATATATGAATAGTCTAAGTATTCCTTATTGTTTATTAAGTTACATTAATAAACGTACAGAAAACGTAGTAAATAAACTGTCAGGTAGACGCTTATTGAATTTGATTAAGGATGGTAATTCAATTGAATCGCATTATCTCGAATTTCATTATGTGGTCGTACAACACTAAGGATGCCCGATTGAAGCCATGTGACTAGGTCATGTGACTTCTGCTATTATAACCAGCCGACCGCCTGTATTCTTGTCAGTCTGATGTTACAACTCGATGGAAAAGGAGCTGCAAGAAGACTTTGCATAATTAATAAATTAATTAATTATTATTATTTGGTAATACAGGCTCGGACTTTTGACCGAGGTAACAAGTGAACGAGGGATTCCCAGAAGTGCAGTTTTCAACTCAGAGTTGCAGAACCCTCTGAAACTTGTGAACAATGCTCCGGGTCGTAGTCTGTTGGGTACCATTGTTTGTCTCAGACAGGTTTTGGAACAGGCTTGGAACATTGCTGCAGGACTAGTTTTATTTAGTTAAAACAAAGTCTTGAGCAAGTGTTTGAGACGTAAGTCTGATACTTTGGTGCAGCCTGGAGTTTCGAGTTTGGTGTGCTGCAGGACTAGTTTTATTTAGTTAAAACAAAGTCCTGAGCAAGTGTTTGAGACGTAAGTCTGATACTTTGGTGCAGATTCGAGTTTCGAGTTTGGAATGCTGCAGAACTATATATAACTTTATAATTTGGTTTTATATGTAAAGTTAATTGTACATGATTATTCTTTTTTTAAACACGAATCATTTGTTCAATCATTTGTCATCTAATCATAAAGTAAAGTAGCTTGAGGAAAATTATTTCACCATTTATCTTAAATCAAACGGCAAGTAGTCCAAGGAAAAGTCTTATATATCATATTTATTAGTAGTTGTGTGCATATTTCCGCTCGGTGCACGTTACAGAATGAGCAATTTACATGGTGGTGTTTGACTGATTGTAAAAGTGAGTAACAATCTACCAAAATAACTGCATTTTCTTCATGTAAGTGAATTTAGGGAACACCTTCCGTATGTATTATTATGAAATAATACAAAAAAATAAATAAAAGGGAAGTCACGCCTGTAAGGAGCCCCTGTTTGCGCCCCATTGATGAATTTGGGTGATTAGGCTGAGGTTCCTAGACTTCAGGGGCGAGGTCTAAAACTGAGAACTTTAGTCAGATGTGCTGTTAGTGGGCGGAGAGTAACTTTTAACCTATGTACAATAACTAAGCTTAAATGTGATGTCGATGTAGATCCATATAGGCCGACAATCATGCATGCATGTTGTTTTTTTCTGAATAAAATATTCTATTCTATTCCATTCTACAAGTTTTGAATAGCGTATTGCGCATGCGCTTGACGTCATGATGTCCTACATAAAATTTCCCATGTTGTTACAAATTTCGTCTGTTACGTGTGTGTTTTGCTTTTCACAAAAATAAAGCAACGGCATGTTTTTACGATGACAGTATCGTCTGACATTCAAGTAACGGTCTATGGCTGTTGTAGGTGAGTTCTATACAACTTTCTATGAAAAATATCACGTACATCGGATCCAACATTGCCTTATATTTGGGCAAGGCAGGACGAATTACAGTGGTTTCGCCAACCGACCGGTTCGTCCGCGGCATTTTTCGTTTAGTTTAAACTAATTAATTTTACTTCGATTGTGAAACAAGTTCTTACAACTTAGACAAATCACACTCAAAGTCTTCCTGCGTAAAACCAGTACAAAGCATATGCGGAAAAAGTGTCTTGCTCAATGACACCACACATAGCCATGGCGGAGGATCGAACACACGACCCTCCGACCATGGATTCAGTGCTCTACCACTAGACCACGCGCTCCACTTTTCGTTTGATGAAGATGACAATTGATTATAATGATATGATAGATGATGGCATTGATGATGATGGAGCTTGTTTTTGCATAAAATTGTGTGAATTGTTTTGATAAAAACACTTGAATGAAATTCTCTAGAATAGATCTACTTTTTGCTTATCAAATGGATAAATATATACTGGTCATACCTAATACCGCGAGTCTTAATTTTTTTCAACCATGTAAAGAATGACGTCAATAATAAAAAGTAATAAGGTTACTCAAGTATGCTGAGTAATAAACAGTTGCTGATACGAAATGCAAACAAATGCCGATGCTAATGGTTGGAGCTTTGCGCATGTCTTCCAAGATTGTTTTTATATGGGCATACGTGGTAATAGGTATATCGCGGTATTAGGTATACTGTAAATACAAGTTGGATAAATAAGCATTCCTATAAAGAACAGGTTCTGGTCCATTATTGTGTGTAAGAACAGCAGATGCACATTGCCCACTTTAGAAACGAGGAGTTGGAGACCGCTGGAGCTCAAAAGAGTTAATCAGATGCTTGTCATGTTTTACAGCATTATGATGATGCTGTCGGTTTGCGATCACTTAAGAAACGCCAATCAATGTTTCAATGCAAAAAAGGATATTGGCATTAAACGTTTAAACAACTAGATTCTATAAATCAATAATTTTCTACCATAACACATGTCCATTCACGTTAAGGTAATTCCAAACTACCATTTGCCATATTTGATACTAAAGTTCATAATTTTTCAATTAACTCCTACAGGCTATGTAAACATAAGTAACTTATTCCCAGATGAAATAGTAGTTAAAAAATACATAAAACAGTATGTATATGTAAAAAAAAAAATTCAGAGACTTGTAATTTACAAAATCTATACCAAATTCACATTGTATTTTTTGTGTCGCTCCACGCAAGTGGTCCATTATTGATTACTTGCAACACATATTTTTTTTAATAGAGAAATAGCACAGAAAAAGGCATTGGAGCACAAAAAATGATGACGTGTTGGTTTTTAAACTTTATTATCTATTTTATACACACACCATGAGGTATGGACGGCCATTTTGGCATTTTTTGCATGGAACACCGAGTGATCACAATTATCAAATTAAATGTAGATGTTTAAGTCATCATTTATAAACAATCAATTGCATTTGAATTTGTATAGCATACATAGAAATATATCGATTACATACCAATCATCTGATCTTTTGATTATGATCAATGATTTATATATTTCAATGCATCAAGTTTTACGTTGTCAATGTTTACATTTTATCATTTTACAACAGGCGATTCACTGTCAACTTTTGACAATATTAATACGCGATTTATTTCCAAAAGATAGGTATTTATTTTTATTTACCAACAGATTTGTATCGTATTTCATTTAATATATATATAACTATTTTCCTGCAGATTTACATAAGTTAAAAATATAATTATATAAGTTTTGTTTTTCAATACATGTACATTATTTAGCCCATGAATAATTTGTGTAATAAGGCTATGTAGTGATAATGGTACTCAGAGAATATGGACTTAGACCAGGAACCAGGGGGGTCAAAATAGTTCCGAGATAGTTCCATAGAAAATTGACAGTGGTCGTTCAAGATGGTGTAAGTGTGAAAATGCACTTGACCGGTACTATTGCAATGTGAACTTGTGAAGGGAATATATTTTCCCAGAGAATGGTGCAAAATTGAGTGGACTGGTAGCTATCACACACAGATGGGACTATTTTTTAGGCAGTAAGAATTTTGAATAATTTGGCTGATTTGACTTCTGTATGTGAAACACCCCTACTTTCTCTTTGAGTAAAATTGTGAAATTGGAAGCAGTCAATGCCCATGTTTTTAACTGTTTTTTGTGTTCTGCTTGAATTGAATATAAATTCAGGAAATTCTCATGGAGTTTGGAGTATAACTGTAAGTGTGACAGGCTATTGTGGGCCAGCTTCTTATGATGACAAACATATTATGCTGGTACCAAACAAAATTATCTCCCTTGTTTTATATTTTGTTTCCGCTCTAAGAAAATCAAGAGGATTTCATGGAACTTAACGTTTATTACGCATTTAAAGTGCAAAAACAGGTATGTTGAGTTATAAAAACGGAAATATATCAACATATTCACTCTTCATTAATTTAAACATTTCCTGCACTGTTTTCCACTCTGTCAGTAAATATAAACATAATTCACCCAATAATTCAAAAGCCTTCTATATTAGGTATGAAATGGCGTCTATATTAGAGGTGTCCAAAGGCGTCTATATTAGAGGTGTCCAAAGGCGTCTATATGAAGTAAAGGGTTATTCTGTTATTCAAGAAAAGGTGCCAGTATGGGGATGTTATGTGAAAGGCATGTTTTGGGATTGCATGACCGGTGTTCCACTGACTTCTGCAAACATGTAGTTGATAAGGTAATCATGAGGAAAGAGATATGGTTGAAGAAACAATTGATGAAGAAGATCCAGTTATTCAACAATTCTAGTATTTGAAAGAAAGTGTAACAGATTTAAGTTCAGAGGATACCATGGACCTCAGGAGAGGTGGAAAAGAAAGTTATATCGAAGGGAATGATGAGATGATGAAAGATGTATATTTTTTTCTAAATCGACCCTGAAAGCAGAAAGATTGATGGGAAATTTCACCTCAAACTTGGTAGAATCATGGATGCATGTTTGCTGCAAGTTTGATGGTGGAAAGATGACCAATAAATGCTTTCGAGGGTCTTTTTATGGAAGGTGCTATGGCATTGCATTACGATCAATAAAGGGACCAGCATGGTCAGCCATCGTGTATGCGAATTCAACCGGTAAGCGGTCTGGAAAGGCATTTCTAAATACATATTGACAGCGAACAAAACGATTTGTGAAGAGCATGAAAGTCCAAAATAAATCTTCAAACAAAGACAGGAAAAGAAGAAGAAAACAGGAAAGTCAATCAGCATGTAAATCTAAAAAAGCTTTGCTTCATTATGGTAAACAAGTACTAGATGAATCTCCTGATATTTCAGAGTCATTGTTAAAATCAGCATGTGAGGTATTCTCCAAAAAAAATGTAGCTTTAGTGGAAAACGACATTCAATACATTGAAAATGTAACAAAAGATCAAAGCAAAAATGAAAAATGGATTGAGCAGAGGAAACTGAGAATAACTAGCTCTACATTTGGTGAAGTCAAGATCACATAATAACAACAATCCTGCTCTTATATACAACACTTTCAGAGGAAACAGGTTCACGAGTAAATGCCTACAGCAGGAATCATTTACTCTTAAAGAATATGTAAATATAAAAATAAAAGATCCTGGCCTTGAGAATACTCATGTATTACTAATGGGATTGGCTATTTCAAAGGAACATCCTTGTTTAGGAGCCAGCAGTGATGGACTTGTATTGAAGAAAGAAGACAGTGAGGGTCTCATAGAGATTAAGAACCTTCTACAAAATAAAACAACAATGATCAAGGAGGCTGCTAAAACTGACAGTGCTTTTTGTTTAAAAGTACAGAAAAATGAAAAGATAAGTACTATTATCAAGCTTAAGGCCAGTTGAACATTAACAAAGTATCACAGTGGGCCTAAAACCACTCTTTAAGAGATATAACGATTTGCACAGTTATTTACTTAATTATCCTCAATTTTCACACACACACACACACACACACACACACACACACACACACACACCTTTTCATCCATACATAAGTATACTACGAGGAAATTTAGAACAAAGATGAAATGCTGATAAATTGTTGAAATAAAGTATTTACAACATGTAAAACTAATCTGGAAATAAATTATTAGGAAATACTGAAGAATCGAAGGTTTTAAAAATCGCCTAAGGGGTACGAACTGGTTAGTGTACGAATAAAATAATTAGACTGCGTCTAAAATTTTACATACAAAAAGATATGAAACTACCTTCGTAAGTATTAAAGCAGTCTAGCAAAAAAATAGACTGTGTCTGATCTTATTTTATTTCAGTCTTCAATATCATGTACTTTCAGTATAAAATGTGAACCAATGTAAAGCAGTCTGCCAAATCCCCCAGAGGAACTTTTTAACCCTGTATTAAATAATGCGGCCTGCCTTTAGGTGGCCCGCAATAATCCTTGGTGTGATTTTGTTGTTTGAACCAACCCGTATGATATATTTATTGAAAGAATATATAAGGACAGTGAGTTATGGAATAAAACTGACTGCCTTTTATTTCACACATATACTGCCAGCACTGGCTGTACCAAGATACAAGTATGCATCTGGAATATGGAAACCTGTCATATCTTGGGTAAGAAAGGTATTGATACATTTAAATTACATTAAAATTATGTATCATGTACTTTGCTACATAAAATTGAAAACAAGCTTATGATAAAAAAGATGATTTAAAAAAATGTATTTTGACCTCAGGTTACAATATATGTATATATCAAACCTATTATTGCATTTCATAACATCTTTTGGTGTGACTGGTCCAGTTGTATAGCATCTGACCCTGGATCTTAAGGTTGTAGGTTTGATCCTGTGCAATGGCTATGTGTGCTGTTCTTCACCAATACATTTTATGCGCATATGGTTATTACGAGTTGCACAATTGAAATATCATAAGTGTTTTTTAAGTTGTGATAACATGCAATTATATAGTTTTACATTATGCAATTATGATAAATTTCTATAATGCACTTGTAAGAAAAGATAAAACATAAAACCTGTTGAAGAAGAAAAAATGGTTGTTGTGTGTAATGTACAGACTTGTTCAGAGTTTCAAGGCGTACCAATTGTCATTTAGCTATAAATAATTTAAAATCAAAATATTGACACTATTATAAAGTTTGATAAGTTATAAATAGATGAAAATATGTTATATTAAGTAACACTTATTTATCTATACATTTTCAGTATTCTCCTCCCACAAGCCGATGTATCAAACAGAAACGAGCGATAAAGGATCTTCATGGTGATACAAGGACATTGACAGTTGGTGAACATCCTTTATTTGGTGACAGAGTGGATGAGGTATTACGTTACACACAGTAAAGAAGACAATAGTATTGCATACATTAATGTAAAATATGTAGAGACCCCTAATGGTGAATTACTGTAATGTATGAAGATGATGCTGGCGTCTTTGTGTAGGAAGACTACCAATAACGATGGAAACACATGTAAATACCTGTAGTGACACACATACTTCTCAATAACATGCTGAAGTGGACCACTGAGTTGTGCAGTTTGTAATTGAAGGCCTACCAATGGAAATAATGTAAATGTTTATTAAAACCATAACTGTCTGTGTCCCAAAATAATTTTCCCACTTGAATCAGTGGTGAAAGACGAATGATAATGAGACACAATGTCGTATATCAATCACCATGAAGACTGTTGCCTGGAGGGAGATTCGAACTCACGACCCCTGGATTGATAGTCAGACGTGTAACCGACTGAGCTAATAGGGCTAGCTAGGCTTAAAATAGTAAATAAATGGTTTGTTACACATTTTTTTCATGTATTATATGTCATCCTCAATAATCTGTGTACTTTTCCATAGTACTTTTTCCTAGTTCTTGCTAGATATGTAACAATGCATATTACTTTTAAAATCATCCATTAAATGCTCATTAAGAATTTCTCTTAATGACAGTAATAAAAGTCAATGTATTCAATGTGTATTTATTGCCTGAGCTAATGCAAGACAATATTAAAAAAAATAACAAATCCATAGGAAATGTTTGTATTGAATAGAAAATTAAAAAAATTATATGTACATGTCTGAAGTATTTTGAGATATTATATTTTTTATTTCAATTTAAGTTTTCATCTCATAAAGTTGTTTCTCTTAACTTTTCAGCACATGCACATCAAACCCTTTCCCTGATCAACCTATACTTCCAGTAAGCCTTCTGGATGCAACTTAATTGACACCTTCTATTGCCTCAACACAGGTAAATATACGTTGTAAAATGAGGACATTTATTACCACTGGTTGGTTTTACTAAACATCTCAATCAGAGATTTTCCTCTACTGAAAATTCTCAATTTCTCTATATGATACTTGTCTTTACATATTAAACTAAACACATTACACTAATCTTTACTGCATTTGACACGATTAATGAAATTTGGGTCAGTATATAAATGTTACTTAATTAGAAAGATATCATGACAAACATATAATTATATATATATCAAATTATTAATATCACTACTTTTTTAGTAAAAGATGTATGTTTAAAATGTTGGTTTTTAATACAAACTTGAATTGTGTTGTGGTCATTGTAGTAGTAAAATAAATTAACTACCAAACTTACAACCTCATATCAGTGTTAGCAACTGGGAATACTGAAGCTGTTATTATTAATTGTTATAGAAAGTTGTGTGTGAAAACTTAAATTGGTTTGTGTTTTATGTATAGTTTTGTATGTTAGTTCATACAGTGTTATCATTCAAACCGTGTTACTTGGCATCAGTTAAGTTTTTACGAAATTAGTAAGCCTTAACATCGTCAATCAAAATTGGTTTTAATCGGTGTCAGTAAGTTGCATAAATACATGAACCTACAATTGCAAGTAGTAAATTTACAGTTAGCAACTTCCTTGTATTCCATTTATTTATATGATCTATGTATTTCATTTTGTGTAACATATATTCATTGTATGAAAACGAATGCTGGCCTTATATTTAGACAAAATTGAATTTCTAATTTAAACTAGTACCAACCACTTTTTCTGTGTTATACACAGCAACACATATTAACATTGATAGCCTATCATTTGGACTTAGACCAGGAACCAGGGGGTCAAAATGGTAGTTTTCAGACCTGCTATTTAGCACAGCAGGATGCCTTCTTTGATATTTAATGTGCAACTTGTCTGGAATGGAAGCCTGTCACTTTTTGGTTAATTTATTTTATTCAAAATGATTTAAGAACATTAGAACAATAAATAAATAGTAAAATATACATTTTATTTAGAGTAAAAAAATAATTATGTAAAATAAATATAGAGATTTAGTCAGAATTTCAATGTTTTGGTCGGTAGCCTACATCTAATTTTTTTTATAAATTTTCTCTCACTTGTATGACAGAGAAACTAGTTTCACTTTCAGATTACGAATACTATTGACTTAGTACCTAGCAAGTTTCATCAAATTTGAATCATGAATAAAAAAGTTATTAAATTTTTAGAATTTCTGAATTGTTCCAGAATTTGGCCATTTTGGTCAATTTGTCAAAATACCAGCAAAAGTTGAAAGGCTGTAAAAAAAAAAATCTTATCTTTTTTTCAAGATGTTTTACCATGGTTACATTAGTAATTTATGGGTTATTAATGTGCATTTTAATTTGACAATTTTCAAATCCAGATTTTCTTCTGGGAATTTGTTTTCTTTAGGAATCTCGGAAAAATGGGGCCAATTTCTATACAGTCGACTAAAAAAAATCTTTTTCTTATATCACCATTTGGCATTCCTTAATTTTATAATTTTCAGACAGAGTAAATGTATACAGATAAATGTATGCTGGTAGTGGTATGTTATCTAGCCTTAAATAGTTGTATTACTGTTTTCAGTTTGTGTGGATTGCAAGATCTTTGGATTTTCCCCTGAATTTGACGCAATATCATAGGTTCAACTGGCACATGAATGTGAATGACAGTTTTTGAGATACAGCCATGGAATCTACTCTTACCACTAGCCCTAAGGTAGGAGTGCACAGTCATATGTTTTTAAAAGTTAGAATTAATGGAACAGTTTCATATAGGACTTAGACCAGGAACCAGGGGGTCAAAATGGTAGTACCTGAAAGTAGTTCCATAGAAAATTGACAGTGGTCGTTCAAGATGGTGTGAGTGTGAAAATGCACTTGACAGGTACTATTGCAATGTGAAATTGTGAAGGGAATATATTTTCCCAAAGAATGGTGCAGAATTGAGTGGACTGGTAGCTATAACACACAGATGGGACTATTTCTTAGATGGTAAGAATTTTGCATAATTTGGCTGATTTGACCCCTGTATGTGAAATAGGGACACATACTTTCGCTTTGAGCAAAATTGTGAAATTGGAAGCAATTAATGCCCATGTTTTTAACTGTTTTTTATGTTCTGCTTGAATTGAATATGAATTCTAGAAATTTTCATGGAGTTTGGAGCACAACTGTAAGTGTGACAGTCTACTGTGCTAATATTATGGTCTATGTGAAATTAATGGTGGGCCAACTTCTGTATTTGGAAGCAGTGAAAAGGATGAAGACGGCTCAACACAGTACAGGTATTGTTTATTTGTGTCTTCTTTATTTAACAAAACCAGTTTTTTATGCAGTCACTTTAAATTTGAAACAATGACAGTAGAGGTAATGATGCAAATTTCCTTTCAAACATTCAATGATTGCAGGTGCAAAATACTTGTTTTCTCTGTATTCTTCGGCCTTTAATAAGTATTATTATGCAGCCATATGCTTGTAAGTCATTGATTACATTTATGATTGACATGACTATTTGTATTATTTACAAATACTGGAAAATATTTGTTTTCTGCACCATATATGTGCATGGTTAACCAGGTAGCATGTTGATGTACACGGGTCATGTTACTAGATGTGAAACTCCATGACTATTATTTCTAATTTTCAGAGCATTCTTTACACAATCAGTGGCATTCTTATGAATTGATAATACTATGTTTATTGTATACATGTTTTTACTCTATATTCCTTCAGGTGTCGTCGGCAGAGAAAACCTAAACTGCTTGGTCGTAGAATAGGTCACAAATGGGAACCACCAGATGGGTCATTGCACTGGTACCATGGTACAGTTTTAGGTGTTAAATTTGGACGTGATGTACAGCCAGATGCGGTGTATGAGGTGTTGTATGATAACGAGGATTCAGTCTATGATGTAGAGGGCCTGGTAGCAGATGTACTGACAGGGAACTTGAAATTTATTGACATGTAGGTAAAACTCATAATATTTTCATAAAACTTTTTCTTTACTTTTATTTCAGAAAATCATGCATTCAGTTTTTTTCAAACAAATATCCTGTACTCAGTCTTAACTATTTGTATTACATTGACTGTGAAACATGCTCTCACAACTTGCACAAATCACTGTAAAAATATTCTTTGGTAGAACCAGTACTAACCATATGTTGATAAGTGTTTTCACCAAGCAAAACACATAGCCATGGCTAAGGATCGAACACACGACTTGTTAACTTGAAACCAATTATTTACCATTGAGTCATGCCCCACTTTTATAATGAATTTTATGTATACATATATGTTTAAACATTATCCCGATACTGTTTAGCAAGTTGGAGAGCTAAAAAAACAGATTTAGCATCAATTTAAGTAGTGATGGTACAGTGTTACGTGTGTCTGTGTCGCATGTGGAAGGTCATGCAATTAATACATGTATAGGTTAACTCAAACTTTGAAAGACTTGAAAAAGTGGTGCTAGAAGCTTCCTTGCTAGGTGATAGGTCAGAGAGTTGTTCTGGGTCTGGTTGACCCTGGCAGTGTAAGTATAATGTCATTAGATGGAGTATCATATCCTGTGTCTGCCAAACTATACTCCTGTGTGCCAACTGAATAAGACACTGTCCTGATATTACTGAAAGAGGGACATTAAAACCATACAACAACAGTACCAATTTAATTTGTCAACAAATACTTAGTTGAGTGACTTGGATAAATTGAGTTCTCTTGTTTATCATGCCAACTTAGCAGTTGAATTATGTCATAAATGACAATCTTATGTTTATTCAGTTACCACGATAGAACAATAATGTGATTTTATATAAAAAATAATTTTTTATTTTATACTATAGTTTGTTAAAATGTATCATTTCAATGTCATAATTTATTTACATGTAATTCATGTTCATACCATGTCAATATTGTTGCTATTTCTGTATCAGTTTATCACTTTTTATCAAATCACATACATGTATTAACTGCCTACAGTGATGCTGATATATCTTTTTAAAGGGAGATAATGTTAACGTGTTTTTTTTTTAAAACATGTATTACTTTTTTGAAAAGACTTCCATCACCAATAATAAAACAGATCTTGTTAACAATTTACACACCTAATTGTGAGGTCCTGGTTTTCATTGCTGTGGATGACAAATGAGATTTTGACAGGCAGTAGATTCTTGATGACTCCGGATACAGCCTCCATTATTTTGTTGAGTGTAGGGCAAAACACCTCCCGGACATAACACCTCACCCTCATTTTTGGTATAGGAAGACAAAACACTTACGAATTTTACAAGGCGGACAAAATACCTCACGCAGATTTTACAAAGAGGACAAAACACCTCCCACGAATTTTACAAGGTGGATAAAACCCCTCCCGCAAATTTTACAAGGAGGATAAAACACCTCCCATGAAATTTACAAGGTGGACATACCATGTATGGACCAATACCATGTTTTACTTAAACTTAAATTATTTCAGAACCGGAGCAGATACATGCATGAATTACAGCTTTACTCGGCCAGAATTAAAGCTTTTTGTATAGTCTGGTACTTACAGTGCATTCGTATACAGAAAAGTTAGAGGGATGTTAATAGGAGGATTACACCGACCTAAAAAACTGTCTTCAGGACTCGCAACAATATTATCTCCCTTGAATACAGAGGTAGTATTCAAAATATAGTTACCTTTTTCTTCTTTTTTCAGGACTTAATATTGAAGTGATTTGTTTATTCTTACCATGTCCTTAATGGTAAATATTTTAGAAATCACCACTAAAAATTTGATACTATCAGATACCAGATTTCTACACAATTCTGTGTCATTTTAAACATGATGAGTTGGATGGTATCTTGGCAAATTGTTGACATATTATTACTCTGGAAATTGACAGGTGACACAAAACCATTGAATTTAAAAAAAGCAACCTTGTCAAGGTATATATTTTTTCATAATTGCAGATCTTGGACTAGTGACATATTTGAGCCCAGACACATGCTGCAGATTTTGTATTTTACAGTGTTGTTGGCTGTAATGTTACACTGGAGCCCTATGGAACATAATGGTGTTAGATGTCTGATACTCTACCACTGGGCTATGCGCCTCATATTAATGAAGAACTACGACTGTTATCAGTGAAGTTGATTGGATTTTGCCTTTTCTTTTTAGTAGGTATACTGAGAACATAGATACATAGCATGTACTGTGATACTATCTTATAAATAACTGTTTAAATTAATAGGCTGACCATAGGCTAGCTAATTGGTAAATTAACAAGATATGATTATAGCCTTGGTTCATTGAACAAACCATAACAGGTTCTCGAGTCGGGGTCTATTGCCTGTATATTGAATTACCACACCTGGTTAATCGGTATGTTACATAACAATATACAAAATTATTGTTGACGAAACCACTAGTATCTTGAACACAATATTAAGGTAGACGAAACCTCCAACAGTCGGGCAGGACTTTGGTATTGGCCCAGATATACAACTTTTTGGTTATATAGATCTATGAATAAAGTTTCAAGCTCTTGTGTTGTGTGTGAAAGCAAGCCAGGGATGGACAGCTTTTATCTGATCTGCTGTCTGGGGAACCTGGGATGGACAGATTTTATCTGTTTTGCTGTGTCGGGAGCCTTGGCTGGACAGCTTTCATCTGTTTTGCTGTCTCAGGGAGCCTGTGATGGACAGCTTTATCTGATTTGTTATCTTGGGAACCTGGGATGGACAGCTTTTATCTATTCTGCTGTCTCAGAAGCCTGGGATGGACAGCTTTTATCTGATCTGCTGTCTTGGGAGCCTGGGATGGACAGCTTTTATCTGATCTGCTGTCTTGGGAGCCTGGGATGGACAGCTTTTATCTGATCTGCTGTCTCGGGAGCCTGGGATGGACAGCTTTTATCTGATCTGCTGTCTTGGGAGCCTGGGATGGACAGCTTTTATAAGATCTGCTGTCTTTGGAGCCTGGGATGGACAGCTTTTATAAGATCTGCTGTCTTTGGAGCCTGGGATGGACAGCTTTTATCTGATATGCTGGACAACTTTTATCTGATTTGTTATCTTGGGAGCCTGGGATCGACAGCTTTTGTCTGATGTGCTGTCTATGGAGCCTTTAATGGACAGCTTTTATCTGATCTGCTGTCTCGGGAGCCTGTGATGGCCTTTTTTATTATACCCCCGACAAACGAAGTTTTGAGGGGGTATACTGGAGTCACCCTGAGGTCGGTCTGTCGGTCTGTCAGTCTGTTGGTCGGTCTGTCAGTTGCAATTTTCCTTGTCCGGAGCATCACTTGAAAAGTACTGGATGGAATTTCATCAAACTTCATACAATGGTAGAATATAATGAGAGGAAGTGCAGTGTACAAGAAACATAACTCTATTCTTGCTAATTACAGAGTTATTGCCCTTTGATATATTTCCCTTGTCCGGAGCATTACTTTTAAAGTACTGGATGGAATTTCATCAAACTTCATACAATGGTAGAATATAATGAGAGGAAGTGCAGTGTACAAGAAACATAACTCTATTCTTGCTTATTACAGAGTTATTGCCCTTTGATATATTTCCCTTGTCCGGAGCATTACTTTTAAAGTACTGAATGGAATTTCATCAAACGTCATACAAAGGTAGAATATAATGACAGGAAGTGCAGTGTACAAGAAACATAACTCTATTCTTGCTAATTACAGAGTTATTGCCCTTTGATATATTTCCCTTGTCTGGAGCATTACTTTTAAAGTACTGGATGGAATTTCATCAAACTTCATACAATGGTAGAATATAATGACAGGAAGTGCAGTGTACAAGAAACATAACTCTATTCTTGCTAATTACAGAGTTATTGCCCTTTGATATTTTTTCTTGTCCGGAGCATAACTTGAAAAGTACCTGATGGAATTTCATCAAGCTTCATACAATGGTAGAATATAATGAGAGGAAGTGCAGTGTACAAGAAACATAACTCTATTCTTGCTAATTACAGAGTTATTGCCCTTTGATATATTTCCCTTGTCCGGAGCATTACTTTTAAAGTACTTGATGGAATTTCATCAAACTTCATACAATGGTAGAATATAATGACAGGAAGTGCAGTATACAGGAAACATAACTATTCTTGCTAATTACAGAGTTATTGCCCTTTGATATATTTCCCTTGTCTGGAGCATTACTTTTAAAGTACTGGATGTAATTTCATCAAACTTCATACAATGGTAAAATATAATGACAGGAAGTGCAGTGTACAAGAAACATAACTCTATTCTTGCTAACTACAGAGTTATTGCCCTTTGATATATTTCCCTTGTCTGGTGCAGTACTTTTAAAGTACTTTTAAAGCCATCAGTGATAACAGTTTAATAAAGTTCATGAAAGAACCAAGTTGATGAATATATGGAGTTCGAGCAAAGCAGGTATGATATTGTATTCCTAGTGCTCTTGTTTGTTTCTTATCCATAAAATTGTTGTCCCTCAACATAACTCGAAAAAGTATAACATTTATTGATTGCCATGAAAGCTTGTACACTGCACAATAATTAAAAAGACCGTTTTTAATTTTAACAAAACCATAAAAAATTAACAATACAAACAACTCAATCCATAACATTCTCTTTTATTAAGAATTTCTTTTGTCTGGATCATTACTTTAAAACTATTGGATATAATTTAATAAAACTTCATACAAAATGGCGGCGTTTGGGGGTATTCATCACTACAGTGATAGGTCTAGTTTGATCTGCTGTTTTGGGAGCCTGGGATTGACAGCTTTTATCTGATATACTTTTCGGGAGCCTGCGATGGACAGCTTTTATCTGATGTGCTGTCTCAGGAGCCTGGGATGGACAGTTTTTATCTGATCTGCTGTACAGCTTTATCTGATCTGCTGTCTCGGGAGCCTGGGATGGACAGCTTTTGTCTGATCTGCTGTACAGCTTTATCTGATCTGCTGTCTTGGGAGCCTGGGATGGACAGCTTTTGTCTGATGTGCTGTCTCGGGAGCCTGGGATGGACAGTTTTTATCTGATCTGCTGTACAGCTTTATCTGATCTGCTGTCTCAGGAGCCTGGGATGGACAGTTTTTATCTGATCTGCTGTACAGCTTTATCTGATCTGCTGTCTTGGGAGCCTGGGATGGATAGCTTTTGTCAGATGTGCTGTCTTGGGAGCCTGGGATGGACAGTTTTTATCTGATCTGCTGTCTTGGGAGCCTGGGATGGATAGCTTTTGTCAGATGTGCTGTCTTGGGAGCCTGTAATGGACAGCTTTTATCTGATCTGCTGTCTCGGGAGCCTGTGATGGATATATTTTATTTGATCTGCTGTCTTTGGAGCCTGGGATGAACAGCTTTTGTCTTATGTGCTGTTTCTGGAGTCTGTAATGGTTGATTGATTGATTGAATATTTAGCGTCATTTTTATGCCATCGAGGGCTAACAGACGATCAGTTAACCTTACCACTGTTTCCTGGGATTAACCAGTACTCGAGCACAACCCGTCTTCGCAAGTAACTGATAACTTTCCCACTTGAATCAGTGGTGAGAGACGAATGATAATGAGACACAATGTCGTATATCTGTAATGGACAGCTTTTATCTGATCTGCTGTCTCGGGAGCCTATGATGGACATATTTTATTTGATCTGCTGTCTTGGGAGCCTGGGATTGACAGCTTTTATCTGCTTTGCTTTTCGGGAGCCTGGGATGGACAGTTTTTATCTGATGTGCTGCCTCGGGAGCCTGGGATGGACAGTTTTTATCTGATCTGCTGGACAGCTTTATCTGATCTGCTGTCTCGGGAGCCTGGGATGGACAGCTTTTGTCTGATGTGCTGTCTCGGGAGCCTGGGATGGATTTTTCACTGAGGGCTATTCCATTTAAACATACAACCCACCCATGGAAGGCACTTTGAA
>JAPMAH010000020.1:5728638-5831638 GCA_029582155.1 Panopea generosa
AGTGTTGTCAGCCAGCCCAAAATATTCCAAGAATTGTTCTACACTCATAGCTTTTACAACAGCAGTAAGTTTGCGTAAGACTGGTATTTTTTTTTTAATTTTCCATCCACACTATCTTCACCTAGAAGGGATTTAAAGAAGCTGAGAGTGCCTGGTTGTCTAGTTGACCTCACATGGTAGGTTTTTTTTGTAGATCTTCTGTAATAAAAATACAATGATTGCACAGTAATATAGTATGTTCAATATATGCATATATAATTTCTCTATTGTTTGCTCAAAAGCAGACTAGCTATATTTGTTATTTTTTACATATAACACTGAATTGTGTGAGAAACACTCCAGTTGTTCTGCACATTTACTGATTCAAGAATTGTAGAATTTCCTTAACAAGTCTTCATTATATAATTGCCACGTGGAAGTTATTATTGGAAAAGTAAAAAATGTAATACTACCATATGGTAGACTCAGCTCAGAGATTCAATAACTTGAAAGCAAACACAAACCTCCAAAAAGTCTTGTTTGTTATGCCACCATTCTATTACAATAGGAGAAATATCTTCGATTCTCTTGCCTCTCGATAGTGCCAGTGACCTCAATTACTTCGCTTCATGTAACTGAATTCTGGGCAGCTGGTCTCCCCCACACACACACTTTGTTTATCTGGTACATCTCTGTGTTTCCTAATATGTGGAGGATATTATATATTCAAAGTCATTTGGAATAATAGTACATTGCTTTATGTAGTTAACTAACTATGGTTGACCTAGGTGAAAACAGAAATAGAACAAACATAAACTTTACATTTTCATGGCTTTGTTAATTGCAGATCATCCGGAAAAATACTACATGATTTTGAGTAATACTACCCATACCACAATCTTGTACAAAGTTTGGTTGCTCCAAACAATTTCAATTAAACAGAGTAATGCATACAATATAACATTTTGTAGGTTATATGTAAGCAGGATTCGAGGTCACTTAAAATATTTTTGTTAAAAATCTAAATGCAAAAAAAACTACATATTGATTTTTTGTCACTGCCTATGTCAGAAAAGTAACACCTTTTATTCATTTGATTTATGTAAACAAAATTAAGGTTAAATTACCTAGAGCTTCTTCAAATAGATTTTCAAACTGATCTTGGTAAGAGTCAAGAAGTGCAATACAGTCTTCATATTTCGTTTCATTTTTATACTGAATTTGCAGGTAGAAGACTTTGCTTTTTTTTTTGATTCTCTGATATCAGCCTGGTAGTAGTTTGGGACAACCATCCACTTAAATGCTTCAAACTCCTGCAAATCATTTTCAACATATATAGTAAATAAACTATATAGTAATACATACATATTTCACTTAATTTTATATCATTTGTTTATTTATATTATTATCAAATTGTTGAATTTCTTTTGAAAATTAGAGAGATTCAGACTACGGTATTTTACATGTTACTTCACCAATTTTGATACAGTGCATGTTAAAATATAAATTGTACTCCATAATGTATGTGTCTACAAAATTTACCTTGAGGATCTTGCCCAATAAAAATGTATATGTCTGTAAAAGTTTCTCTTTGTCTTCAGGTCTGGACAGCAGGACGTCTTGAGGACTAAGACTGTTCACATCAACTATAATTTAAGTTCACAAAAATGCTTAGATCATATTTGAACATAATAACAAAAAAAACAACATTTTCATGTTAATTTGCTTCATCGATTGAAGCTGAGAAAAGTCCATATATAAATATATATACTAATATGTTTGAGACGTTTCAACAATTTTCTCTGCAGACAAACATGGGATATTTACAAATCAGTTTGAATTATTTAAATTAGTATACTACAACTTGCATTTAAATTTTAAGAATATCAAATTCACAATATCAAACATAGCTATGGCAGTGCTGCCCTGTGTTAGAAGATATTTTACCTAACAACACAAAGACATCTTTTTGATACTGACTTTAGAAATGCCGCAATAATGTAAAATTCTTATTTGACATGCATTTCGTAGTTTGAAAACTCATAAATTTATCCTTAGTTGGATTTGAACCAACATCTTCCATCTCAAAAGATGGACGTACTTCATTGTACTATTAGGATGATACGTTATTATTGAACAATATATTTTGATATTAATTTTGTAAAAATAATAAAAGTGAGCATCAATAAACTAAACTATAATGTATAATTGAAAATATTACCATCCAAATACTTCATACTTTCATTTATGCTGATCATCTTTAAACTTTTAACAATTCTAAGGCAACAATATAACAATTTAGAAGTTTACTTCTAGATGGTTGTTTATCATATTGATTCATCTCTCCTCTTGCAATAATAACATTACAAGCAAACAAGTGCATATCTCTGTTCCGTTTATCAATCCCCTGATGGCTTGTGTGGACATAGATGTCCAGGTTATCACCTGTAACCTTTAATGATGGATTTGTCTAAAATCAAGATATAGAGCACACACATTACTATGCAGTTATCATATATAAAGCAAAACTAACTATAAGTTTCCCATGTCTATTAGCTATGCATGTGTATCAAGGAAGCATTGTTACTCTGAGTGTTTTATGTTTTATTCATGAATATCATTTCTATTTATAGTCAAAACACGCCTTAAGCAACCAATCAAGTGAAGGAGCAAAAGGGGCCTTTTGTGACAGGTAGGTGCTTAATACAGGCTAATTAACAATGAAATCAGTGAAATAGTAAATATGGTTGCTTAAGACAGGTGGCTGCTTAATAGAGATAGCTGCTTACAAAAGTTTGACTGTAATTACTGATAATTGAGTATACATGTTGCAATGTAATAGAATGTTAATCACTTAATATGGGAAACCATCAATCTGACGAAGATGTTGGTAAGCATAATATGCTAAAACAATTTTTTTTTATAAATTACCCGCAGATGCTGGCACATCTCACCCTGTAACACAAGTTTACCTCACTGACATAGCCACACCAAGTTTATGGAACATACTCAGTCCCTTTAAAAACAGTTATTTACAAAATCATTACTTTCATGCAGCTTTTACAATTAACAGTTGAGCATTGCAAATGAAAATATCAACATAAATACTAAATCCCTCATTTGTAGAAAACTTGCAACAAAATATTTATTACAGAAATATTGTTAATTAATTCAACATTGAATTGAAATAACAAACAGAAGGTCTGTACTTAACACACCAACAAAGATTATTCTAAAATGCAAACTAAACAATATATATATTAATATATTTACAAGAAAGTTGAAGTTGTCCTCCATAATTTTAAAGCTCAAATAATAAGAAAAATATTACTTATAATTTAGTACAAGTATTACATCAGGCCCAGTTAGCTAAGTAGTTAGCACATCCAGGGGTTGAAGATTGATATATGACATTGCATCTCATTGCCATTCATTTCTCATTGTAGATTCAAGTGGGAAAGTCATTAACTACTTGCTCAGATGTGTTTACTTGAGCACCGGTTAACCTTCTAGGATTGAGTAGTTCTGGTAAACTAGTCATCTGTTAGCCCTTGATGGCATTAAAACGACATTTAATCATTGAATAAATATTACATTGCCTATCTTCTTTTTTTAAACATATAACAATCATGTTTCCTATGGAATTTGGTTTTATTAGTGACCAAAGATGAACATTTGAGTAGAGCAAATGTCATTCTGAATGTCAATAGCAATCCTAATTTGAAAGAGTTTTTACCAATATTGGATTGTACTTCAACACTTGAAGGTAAGTGATCTTAAACCATACCTCAGCCACATGGTCACAAAGAATTCCATTAATTATACTGATTATATTAAAAGTAAGAGGTATCAATAAAAACTTACATTATCATCAAGATTGCTCTTTATGGCTACACTGGTAATAATCTTATGCCATGCCAACATCATCTGATTCCTACTTTTCATTGCAATAGTATAAATTGCACACACTTGGGGTTTTAATTCTACACCTTTCATTATAGTAGAAAGAATATCCAACAGAAATAGTAATCTAAAAAGAAAATTATTTCCATTCATTGTATTAAATTCAGTATATTGACAACTTCAACATTTATTGTCAAATTCAAAACTGTTGAAAATGTTATACAAGATTCTAATGGTATCATGTCACTATTGTGAAAATATGGTGATAAAATACTGTTCCAAGAGTGCAATAAACTGATATAAACATGTTTTCAAAGGCAATTAATTGTCTATATGTTAGAAAGTTAAAAAAATAATGTTATAGTCCCATTTGACCCAACAAAAAATGCAGGTGGTAGCTAGCCCTGGCATTAATTCTACAACATGGTATTGCAACTACTATATACATTTCATAAGATTCATTTAAAACTGCAAGTTGCACACAGTGTCATCTGTAAAACAATGGCACTGGTGAACTTATATAAAGGATACATTGTAATGTAAGAAAAGCTTACCTACAAGCAACTTCATTATAAATGCTATCAATGAAGTGTTCACTTTCTTTAACCAGATATCTTACATCTTTACATGTTTTCAGGATAGATGGATCCTTAATTGAAGTTAGAGATTGACAATGTTGTTCCAGTTCAACAAGTATCAATCTCTGGATTTGTAGCTTTAAAACTGGATTCTGGTACATTTTCCGGATTTGTGTATAAGTGTCACTATCAACAGTTCTTACAATATAAATAGAATACCGTTTTTTTTTATAAATTTGAAAAGTTAAGCTTCTGTCTAACATTTTACTGTATCAGGAAAACAGAAAAGTCATGATGTCACATGCAAAATAGAAACAAGTGGCACAAGAGAGCATGGGGGCACTGTTCTTGCTCATAGTGGCCATAGCATTTTTTCACACAATATTCAATCTGTGTGTGTGTGTGTGTGTGCACATACCCATGGTATGTTGGTTCTCTGATATAGTTGTTGTGTCATGTCTTGGAGATGCCAATTCTGGAAGAATTACCGTCATATAAAAAGTCTCCAACTTTGGTACCATACTGTTGTTCAATAAACTGTCATCACGGAAAATATGTTCAATAAGTATGCAGCGTTGCTGCAAATGTAACACAAGTTTGTTC
This sequence comes from Panopea generosa, assembly GCA_029582155.1. Taxonomy (NCBI): domain Eukaryota; kingdom Metazoa; phylum Mollusca; class Bivalvia; order Adapedonta; family Hiatellidae; genus Panopea; species Panopea generosa. Next base: position 5,733,702 of record JAPMAH010000020.1, read on the forward strand.
CTAATGCAATATGCAGAAGTGTGTTGGTTTCTTGGCCAAAAATCACACCTACACCACGTAGTGCATTGTATGTATGCTTATGTGAGCGTTTACTCCACCCTCCATCACAAACAACTGTTATTGCAGGTACACCCATACGGAAGTCATTCCACTCTATAGTCAATCCTCTTTCTACCTCGCCATTCTTAACCATGTCCTCCTGGAGCACCTCCTTCCACCAATTACCAATTTCACACTCTATTTTGGTATACTTTGAATCATTAATTCCAGGTAAACCCACTGTGCACATGGTTTCATTCAAAGAAGAAGAACCTCCCCCAGTTACCATGCTCCCCTACACAGTACTTACATTTATCTCAAACTGTTCACTATTCCCAGTTGCTGTCTTCTTACTGGAACTGATCTTAAATATGTGAGAACATCCTTCACATTTAGCATGAAGCACAGTGGCTAAACCACATTGGTTGTGTTCTGAAAGTAAAGTTACAGGACTTTTACCTGCTTCCACTACCTCATGTGCCTTTTCACAAAGGATAGCATGAGTTGTAATATCTGTTACATGCTCACAAAGTAAATCAACATCAAAGATGCGAAATCCATCAATAGGTTGTTGTTTGTTGACGGTGTGAAAAGCATTCAAATGTTTGTTGGATATGAAGCGGATGGTTTTGGAAACCTGTATTCTTCTGACAACAACTTTCAAACCGCTGTTAGCTGCAATTGTTTTTAGCTACAATTGTTTTTAGCTGATATGGTCCACATTTAATTTTGTTCAGTTGCTTCATTCTTTCAAGTACAATGTTATTTAGTACATATTTTCTTCTCTTACAAATAGTGCTATGTCTGCCCGATGGCAAATTAAATGTTTTCTTCAATTTCCTCTTGTTGCCCATTTTACAATATTTACATTTTAAAACATTTCAATATTAATGTCCTATTATTCTTTCTTCACACTAAACAAATATCCAGGAAAAACAATATTGAAATAGATAATTCAATCACTGATATAAACAACCGATAAACCTTAGTTGACAAATATTCGCCACCGTACAGTACTAAACCACATGGTTCTGGATATGCATGATTTTTTCAGGAACTGTCAAAATTTATTTTGTACAATAAAACCAACAATATCTTACCTTTAATTTGCATGATTAGACAATCAACTGTATCCATTGTACTTAAATTTATAAAAGCAATCCGACACTTATTTTCCTGAATTTATCTGTGTCTTTTAAACGTAAAAATGTACAATCATTTCGGTAAACAGTTTCATGAGCGGAGGTGCCCGCTAACACATAGTCTCATTTAATCGCCGTAATAGGGGTGAGACAAGCCCCTTTACGTCTCATTTCCATCCGAACAAAACCAAGTGGAAAATTAGACCACATACATACGTCTTTTTCGAAGGCAATTACTGCGTAAACAATCGTTAATTCCTTAAAACGGTGATTTATATTGATAAAATAATGAATAATAAATGCGTGCTATGCAAAAAAACTGTCCTCTGTAGTTTGAAAGACGGTGATTATGAGCAAGACATTCGAATTTACCTTGTTTTGCTGTCATTTAGCAGCCATTTTACATAAGTGGAGTTAAATGCGAGCTAGATGCGAGCTACTGGGTGGAAACATGTACATGCGAAATCAGAACTTCGGCGGATTGAGCGATATGGGTTATAGAGGAATGAGAAAGTTTTCTTCTGTCCGATATTTCGTCACGTTTTTAGTTTCAAACCTATGATTATTTTAATGAATATTATTATGATTAAGTGATTTGTTACTGCTGAAGAATAAATAAAAAATAAGATCTTTATTGAAAAAATTACAGAGAGAAATATATATATATATGGGTTATAGCAAGGACTTGTATATCTCTATTTTAGTTTAAACTTATTTAATTTACTTTGATTGTGAAACAAGTTCTTACAACTTAGACAAATCACGCTCGAAGTCTTCCTGGGTAGAACCAGTACAAAGCAATTGCGGAAAAATGTCTTGCTCAAGGACACCACACATAGCCGTAGCGGAGGATCGAACTCACGACCCTCCGATCATGGGTTCGGTGCTCTACCGCTTGACCACGTGCTCCATATCTCTATGGGTTATAGACAAATAAGAAAAGAAAACATTCTTCTGTCTTATGATATATATTTTGTAATTTGTAATATTTTATTACCCGCACCCTACCCCACATAAACAGAATAAATTTGATTAAATCAACTTGTTTAAATGTTTGCTTTCAAACGCATGTTTCTCTCGTCTCTGTTTTTTTAAATAATTCTTTTTTGGCACGTGCACCGGAAGCAGCTACTTTCAACAGCTTCTCACAATCTTTACAAACAAACCTGGAGTCGCTACGCGCATATATTTTAGGAGTAACGCTGCTTCCCACGATTTCCTTAAGAATATCCCCTGGTAGGTGTTTTGTTAATAAAGGTACACGCTTATAACCTCCAGCACGAGCATCAAATATCTTATTTCAGTTTACGCACTGCATAATTACTTAAATACATTTTCTCCAAAAGAACAGAAAACTATTCCTATTTGACAAACAATACATATCATCAATTTAATGAAATCGACTTACAAAAACTATACATCCTTCACAATCATGTAAATTGTCAATAAAGAGACATGCTCTCCAACTCTAGCGTCAAATTTTTTATTACAGTTTTCGCACTACATAATTAATTCATTTTCCCTGATAGAAATCCATCTCGACTTTAAAACATTATCACTTTAATTTAATCCAATAGTAATGTCATAATAACTAACCATTTGTCCCAATACTATCAGATATACATAACCAATCTATAAGTTATATCCTTAACCATTTACTCCATAGATATGCGCTTTCCCGCACCAATCACAGAAGGCTTTTGAAAACAGTGCAGGAAGAGTTCAGATTGCTTGTAACGAGCAATCTGAACACTTCCTGCACTGTTTTCCACTCTGTCAGTTAATATAAACATAATTCACCCATTGCTGATACGGGGTAAATTAATGCTTTTGATATTAGAGGTGTCCAAAGAGGTCTTTATGAAGTAAAGGGTTAACTGACCAGCACAGACAACCATTACGCAACACACGCCAATGTAGTCCCTTTGATGTGGTACAGCGCGTGTTTTACACAGAGCTGGCGTTCATATTCGGCCGATTCCGTCATCCTTCGGTATTAAAGGGTACCGCATGTCAGAATATAAATGGCCATTTATCGTTAAATAGACATGTAACTAACACAAAAATCAACAAATTTTAATTGAACGAAATTTATCAAGTGAGAAAAACGACATTAAATATCATGATTTCAAGCGTTTCCAATATATCATGGGCGCCGCCATTTTAAAGCTCTTTTATGTTGGAGGTTTTCAGTGACGTCATAGCTGCACTTCCGTTCTAGTTCTCGCGAAAAATTTATTGTGTCGTTAGTGACTGCTCTCTACTGATACTCTTTTGTATATACACTAATTCACGTAATCAATTGATAGATAGATATACAGTACATTAGTGAACATCGAAGGAAGACAATTTAACGCGAAAACTATTCTGAATTGAAGGACTTAACCATAAACATTGTTTTCTTCAGCGGAATAAGTGAGTGGAGTAATGCGATATGTTTTGTGGGCAGCGTTGTTTTTAGTTTTCCTAATATGTGATTTCACATTGCCTCAGTGTCAAACTTCTGGTGACATCACGCGCAAAACGCCTTTATACTTTTGGGTAGGACTTAAGATTGCAGAATGAAGCGTACCAATGCCTTGGCGTACTACTACCCCAGGATACAAATTTCTGATGATTTCAGTACGAAGATGACCATATGCGACATACATATAAACTTAGTGTATATTATCCAGTGGGAAGCTCTTAAAAATGTGCTAATAACATATAGCTCAGCTGATTTCTGAAATTTAATTTGTAATTTTATACTCTTCCAAAATATTGCGAAATTGATATAGCAAACTTTCACAATCTTATAATTGCAGGCTGTTTAAACAGGTGTGATAATCCAATTAACAATAAAAACAAGAGGTTAATGCCAAAACATATGGTGTGAAAACGACATGGTATCTAAAAGTTATTATTAAAATACAAATTAAGGCCAATTAATTGTGACAGGCTCGATTAGCTCAGTCAGTTACGTTTCTAACTATCAATACAGGTGTCTCGAGTTCGAGTCTCTGTGATGACTGACATACAACATTGTGTCTCAATATCATTTGTCTCTCACTGATGATTCGAGTGGAAAAAATTTCAGTTACTTGTGGTTGTTGGGTGTGCTCGAGTACTGGTTAACTTTTGCAGGAAACAGTGGTTAGGCTTACTGAACATCTGTACAGTTAACCCTTTAGTTTATTGATATATGGCTTTTTCACAGTCAACTAGGTCATTATTCTTGAATAGACATTTGAACTACCTCTACTTCATAATGAAAAAAGATAAAGTAAAACCTTGTTCCTTTATTTATTCATTAATACATGAAAAGTTGTTTTTTTACTGTTAAAATAGTGTTCTGGTATACAATTTATGAAAAATATTTATAAAATCATATAACATAATTTTTTTACTTGTAAGTTTGCATTGATATTGAAACCCTAATTAACTGAAAATGTTTAAATTAGTAATAAGGCATAATACTATGTGATATAACATCCTGTCATTAAACCTGGGGTGATTACGCTTATTAGGGTACAATATGCACAATGTGGCAGGGTATTTCTCATTACCACATGGTGTGAATGTGATGTTGGTGAATTATGAAAGCTCAGCAGGGTGCCGGTAGCTGGACAGTAACATACACTTTGTGCAATATGCGTGTAGACATTATATTCCATATGACACTCCCTATAAGGAGACACATTCATATATGTTCAGAGAACTGGTAGAATAGATAATTATCATATATCAAATTGGGTAGTAACACCATTTGAATAACCAAAAGACAGTGCCAGTTATGTAAAACAACACCAAAAAAAACCCAACTCATTCATGCTTCATCTAAATTTACTAAAAAGGATATGAAATCAAAATTTTATCAGCCATTTCTCAGTACGCAACAATGGCCGCACCAGCTAAACACGATAAGAAAAGAGATATAATATTATTTCTTTTTCTCTCTTAGACAGGTAAATATATGTAACAAAACATTTTCCCTTAAATTCCATTCCTTGTCTTATTAGTGTTTTTTTTATAATGTATTGACTGAGTAGCAAACAGTATATACCCTGATAGTACAGCATGAACACTGACGGCAAAAAATTACTTTTTTTATCAAGCTAAGGGTAATTTTACTATTTTGAAAAATCAATCATCAATGTCAGGCTACAAGATAAGATGTCAGAGTCGTGATTGATGGGTTTCGGGTTTGATCTCTGGTTCATGATCGGTGTGACTATTTAACAGTTATCATCTTTTTGGGTGAAAACTTCATAAGACATTGCTGTGACATCTCTGTATTATTTCTGTGATACATTCTAAATCTCTAAATTTCCAATAGTGTGGTCATTGCATCTGCAGCACGTATTTTCGTCAGACGAAAGCATCATTACACAGTTTTCGCAGCTGCAAAAATCTTTCACATGTGTGAACAACTGTGCCGTCTCACTATTTCTCTCGTCTTCTAATTCATTTAACTCTGCTTCTGAAAATTCTGGTTCAAAGTTGTAGGTCACAAGTCCTTCTCCGTTACTAAAATCCATTTTATTATTCTTGCGAGTACTTTTGCCGGTGACTATAATTGCACGTTTCTATATCTGCTGTAGCGTATAAATCAATTATGTATTAAACCGGAAGTGCAGTTATGACGTCACGCAGGTATCCAATATGGCGACTTCCACCACAAAGTCGATGTGCGAAAATGACCGTTACAAAACGAGCTGATATATCTTTATGGACTCGAATTTATGCATAATAATACTATTAATAGAAAGCTGAACTCATAGCTATTCATATTATCCTGTTTTATACACAGGGTTGCGTTCCCCTTTAATTAATAAGGATAATTGGCGAGGTAGTTCGAATGAGAGGTGGCTGGATTCAGCGCGGGAAGATGGATATTGACGCAGAAAATGTGTTCGAAGCCGTAAAACATAAATATAATTTTGATATTTCTTTAAAGAAGAACAAGTTGATGTTTTAAATGCTATTTTGCATTCTAAGGATGTTGTTGGAATTTTACCGACAGGATTTGGAAAGAGTCTGTGCTTTGCTCTACCACCAATTATCCTTGATGAGGTAAGTCAGTTTTATAAACATCCCACTGGCGGAATTTGGCTCTAGATGACAGATTTAAGGAACGGTTGTGTTTTCTAGTATGTGACGAAGCCCATTGTGTGTCTGAGTGGTATGTATATCCATACTTTATAAGTTCAGTTTTGAAAAGTTTATATAGCTTTTAGACTTTTATATTTTATTCACATACAAACGTTGCAGTAATAGTCATATAAATACAATCATACTTTATATCCGGCCGTAATTACGACCTATGAAACAATTTTTATTCCCACTGTAAAACGCACATACATAATAAAATTATATACATATACACATATATATTGAATAAATCATGTAATAAAGATAAATAAATAAATGCAATGATTTCATGCGATTAGATAGTTATATTTTTATAAAAAGTGTGTATTTAATAGAATTTATGGTGCAATAAATATTGTCAATAAAAACGTAAATGACATACACGTGCTGCGCTTATATCTGTATTTTTAATACTTTTAAATTTACAGGGGCGAAAGTTTCCGACCAGAGTTTCGGGAAATACCATATATCAGAAGTATCATTGATAGCCCCATGCTTGCACTGACTGCTACAGCAACTGAGAAGGTTGAGGCAGACATCTTCAGGTATCTCGTTTTAGATGAGAGATATATAGTTATAGTTACCCGTATACCGGACAGGTATGTTATCAAATTTAATTCAATTTTCTTCCGGGGGGGGGGGGGGGGGGGGGTCAAAATAAATCTCATTAGCTCAGAAACAGGAGGTATGTGTAAGACTGGAGTGAAATCGTAAACGAAATATAAACCATTAACTTTGGGAAAAAACTCGAAGGTTACCATTTGCCAGAGTCCAAGCGGATATGTTTCGTTATTTTCACTTTAAGATTCTGCCATTTTTTTATATTTAAATCTCACAAACGCACTTGGGGGGATGGTGGAGCAGGGTCGCTTCTCTCGATCCTACAGAGTTTATACGTTTAAATAATAAAATTATATTGAAAAAAATACAATTTACAAAGTTTACTTAAAACTACAATAACTGTATTCTGTTTTAATTAAACATACATATAAGTGTATAGTCATATGACTAATGGGTATCTTTTCTTCCTTTTTCAGACCCAATATTTTCTTGGATATAAGACCATGTTCTCAAGATCACAAGGAAGAACTGGCGTGGTATCTGGACTATTTGAAATCATCCAACGAAATAAGGAAAACGCTCATATTTTGCCGGTTAGTAAAATGTATTTAAAAACATAATGCTGTAAAAAATACGTATTAGGCATACTTTGTGAAATAATTTATATTTATTATGATGGTGAAACAATGTATATATACATGCGTAATGCACGAGAGAAAATGCAGGAATGTAAAAAGCCGTCCGAAAGAAAAAGGAAAAAATGTACTTTTTTTGTATCAACGAGTTTACCTTTTTTTTTAATTATCTAAGTTTAAGTTTTAATAATTCGGTTTATTTTTCAGAACGTATGCTGTGTGTACAGCATTTGAGCCTGGATTATATTGTCTCTAGGAGACGAGGCGTACAAAGGTGAAATTTGTGCAAAATCGAGAATTGCAGAAATGTTCCACAGTTCTACGGATCAAAACTCCAAAGATAGAATTTTAGCCGATTTTACATCCGTTACGGGAAACATTAGGGTACTGGTTTGTACAGTAGCTTTCGGTATGGGAATAAATATACCGGACATTGATATCATCATGCACTGGGGAGCGCCTAAAAGTGTTTTGGGGTATTGGCAGGAGGTAGGAAGGGGTGGTCGTGCAGGACAACCTTCTGTCGCTCTACTATACTCCTATAAATGATCACTGATGAAAACAGTATTAGACGATGATATTCGCGAGCTAGTCAGTAGTGAGGTGTGTCTGCGCGAACATGTATTAAAGCAATTACTTACAAAGACTATGAAAATAACAGATATCCCACAATCGAAAAAACTGTGAAAAAAGACAATGTCATGTGTGTGAATGCAGCTCTTGTTGCTGCTGCATCATTTGTCAAAAGAAGTGTCAGTGTGTAGGCAACATCTCTGCTATAGACAGACTATTTATTTAAAGTGGTGAATATTGTTGAACCCAATTATTGTCGACACAAATATTGCTGTCTTCATTTGAATACACTTGAAATGTTACTTGATGAATGTAGATAAGGTCATTTTCTCATACTTTAACTATACATTAGTCTGATAGTAAAATACTACTGCCAAGTTATCATAGTGTTACTGTAGTTCATTCATGCATAGTCACATGACCTCATGTCCATTCATCATTATAGAATTATGGGTATTGTCTTGTTTACATGTGTTGTGAACCTTGTCTGTTGTCTTGACCATCATGTTATGTCCAGTGCTGTCCAATAGTTATCTTGTATATTGTGTGTGTAAGAGTTTGATTGGATGAGAGGCACATAACATCTTTATATTTTTACTTCTTTTCACCCCACCTGGCTATGGGCACTTTTTGTCAACCTTGCTAGAGGACGCGAGTTCTTTAGTCAATACTACAATAATACTGTATTAGTTTATTTCATAAGTTCTGTTGTTAGAACTCTTGGGTTTAACCCATACACTATTTTACACTAGAAGATTAGCCAGCAGTACCTGGTAAGGTTTTACTTTTATCAATGTATTGTAGATGTAATATTTTGATATCTTAATTGCATTGATTTGTTAATCAACCTGAATTGCCATGAAATACATTGAAATACTGTATTTTATTCTGTCATACTATTTTATGTATTTATTATGTTATCATTCTATTTTATAGGTCTAATATAAATATTGAACTCCAGTTCTGAGTTGGTCATTCATTGGTCTTTGCCCACACTCTACATGAATATTGACTTTTTTTGTCATAACACCCATGTGTTGTTTTCATTTGAATACACAGGGTTACTGACTTGAAAAATAATGTGTAATACTCTTCCGCCACAAGTATTACCTTTCCTATTTATCGCGTAGAACTTCCATCACAGTGTTTTTTTATTCAAATCGCTACGACGCTTGAATAGTGCGCGTCACGTGATAACTGTCAAACGCGATATGAAAGTAGGATTGTGTAAAAACAAAGTTATTTCAGTGTTAAATGTGCGATTTTGTGGATATTTTTTTTGTTATGGACATAAATAAAGTGTTTTTATAACAACAGGTAAGAGTTTTTGCTAATTATATTACATATTTTCGTCAATATGAGTGTTTTGGCTTCCGCACTGAAATCGGTGCGGAAAATCCACCCATAAAAAAGCGAATGGCGTATGCACGTAGAGGACGATCAAATAAAAAAAAAAAAAAAATCGTTCGAAAACGTGCTTTGATATGCACTAGCTAACACACTATGCGGATATGGATACAACAAAAAGTAGTTCCAAACAGTTTGTAACAAAGTCGCATTTTTACTTATTTCAATAGAAAAATACATCATTTCTAGAATAAAACATGTTTATTAGGAGAAAAATGGTACCATTATTATTAATGTTTGCAAAAAATCGATCTTTCAGCCTCTTCTTCAATTTGGCGTATGTATACAGAGTAGATAAATCGGTCATGGCAAAATTACAGAAAGTAAACAGAAACTTTACTGGCACTCAAAAGAAGCCGTTTACACAAATAGTATGGTATGTCACCTATTGATGATATGCTAAACCCTTCGATATATGTTTTTTATAGATTTACTAAATGGTTATGATCATCGCATCAGCGAAAATAATAGTTTACAGTGCATATTTCCCATTGTTTACATCAGTAAATTGTCCCAACATTATCGTTCAAAACGGACGTCCTTTCGGGTGCATGAGCTTCATAAAATTGATTCACACAACACAAAAGCATTAACTATCTTGAAATTTGAGCTAGGTTGCACTTAATAGGCAGTTAGGCATTGTAAATAAAATAGTGTAAGCGTGTGAAACTGTGTATTTGAACCGTGTATCAGTTTTGGGGAAAAAAATAAAGAAAGAGGGCCTACAAAAGCAACATTTTCAGGGGAGACAATTTTACATCATATTTATCATGTATCTTGTAACAAACATTCAGTATGTGACAGCAGACTTTCAATTTAATACTGTAAAATTTAATTTCAAACATTATTGTCACCTATTAAACTGCACTTTATTTCATAAATTGGAACCAATGTTAAAGAGCAAACATTGACATCCCCAAGGGAATGGGATCAGTCAAATCGACATTGTTATCAAATCAGTCTTTCTCAAATGTCAAACTATCCACACAATATCAGTGTTGAAGAAGCAACAACATCTCTAGAGGGTATTGCAGTAACCTGATATTATAAAGCGTTAATGGACAGCTTTATTATTATTGGGAACCGGAAAAAGAGTGAACCAGTCTGTGGAGTGTGCCTGAGACGGCCACGTCTTTTCGGAGCACCTCGGATTTAGCTTAAATCCGAAATTAACAAACATTATATTTCAGCTCTTCGTTTAGTTTGTGTGCAGAATTTATATGACACTTTACTTGACTGAACAGCAATAACTGAATGTTATTTGGTATTTTTTATCGGATATTTACAAAATTGTACGTTTTGCATCTTGTAAAATGCTGATTGCAATTCATTAATGCTGCAAAAACACCATTTATGTTCGCTTCCCAACCTTCTGGTGAGTTTACCTTTGCCACCCTTGATTTTATATTGTTTACCTTGTCTAATGTATTTGGATGTGGGTGTATCGGACCATGAATAGACACAGGCAGGACAAGCAATGATAACAAAAATTGAATGAACAAAAATAATAGGGGAGTGGGGTGGGGGAATAGAAAGTTTCCAAAAGATTTAAACAAATACACAAAGTTTTGTTTATATAGAGAGTGGTGGTAGCCACCTTCATCCACATCATTTTACAGAAATGTGTCCTTTCCACAAACTGTTGCTGGAAAATCTGTCTGCTGATGTTGTTGATCTAACCCTGATCTGATTTGGTATCTTCCAAGCAGGGGTTGTCACCACTTTCATTCTGGCCTTTAGGGGCTAGTAACAAGTAGTCACTTGTGATTCCAATTGCTGTTCTGGTCGTGGCTGCTGTAACCAGAGGGGTCTGGGATGAAGAGATGAAAATTAGCAGGACCCACATTATTGTTATTTCTATCTTTTAACTATTCAACCTCATCTAACTGTCTATCCTTTCATTATATTTTTTTTGATCTAGCACAACGGTTCACGTAATAAGTAAAGTGTGATTGGGTTGATGCATGGTGTAGGACTCCCACCACTTTTATATCCCTTGAGTACTTCGGACCTACAGATAAAGGAGGTAAGCTTTAGTTCTCTTTTTCTTCATTTTTCAGAGCTTTGTATTGCAGTGATTTAATTTGTTCTACCATGTGTTAAAGGGTTAGTATTGTAGAAATCACCACTGAAAATTTGATGCTGATACAATATTTTTGGGTAATTCTGTGTCGTTTCAGATTTGTTGGTTCCAACCGCATTGGGGGCAAATCGTTGGCATATTATTTCTCTGGAAATTGATACATGCAGAAGGATTGAATTTAAAAAAATGGTCAAGGTATACATGCTTCTTTCCCTTTATAATTGCAATTCTTGAACCAGTGAAGAATTTGATCCCAGAAACACACATCAGATTTTATTTTATCAGTGTTTTGGACATAAATGTTACAATCCAGCCCTATGGGAAATGTTATAGTTGTATGATCATTATTTTTTATGGGCATCAGGTCAAGCTGAGGATAAAACTTGCAAACTCTGTCCAGTGTGAGTGACCAACACTCTATCCACTACATTACCGCTGTGGAGTCGCAGTGGTTCAGTAGTTAATATGTGACTTTAAGTGTTGAGCTAGTGTTATTTCAAAATCCCTCCATATTTTGTTTTTTTCAAAATCTAAATTTAACTCTTTTTGGGCCAATTCTGGACCTTTATGGAAATTAATCATCTTTATTGAACCAGATCTAATTTATTTTCATAACACAATGGTTCAGATCTCAAATTAAACATTATTTTTAAACAAATGAATGAGAAAATGAGAATGTTCGATTTTCCTAAAGTTTTACTGTGTAAAGTCTACAATAGCGTAATAATTTGTGGAACAGGATGAAGACATGCAAGTTAATTTAAAAATATAACCATCTAAATTATACATGGTTTTTAGTTCAGCATGAACCCTTGATTGCCAAGTTATCATACAGCTTTTGTGAATCAATGTTGAGTCCATGTCCTGTGTAGATCCAGTACTGGGTGTTGATTATGAGGAGCCATATGGCTAAACTGAGGACCAAACTTGCAACCTGAAACTGAAAAAACTTGATAGATTTTCAACAAATTTGGTGTGAAATATTGTTACATGAAGCTCTCTCAAGTTTGTTCAATTCATAACCCTGGGGTCTTATCAGTTTTGTTTTTTTTTTCAAATTTTCAAAAATCTTCTCAATAACTGTTTTCAAAGTTCTTCTCTGATTGATGCGGTAAAACGCGTATCTATGGAGTAAAGGGATAAATGGTCCCCATGAGTAGGTATTTCATGGTTGTTGAAATAAAAAAGCTAGTGTTCATTGGGGTCCACTAAGGGGACTTGAATTTTTACATACAAAGAATATGTGATAACAGATCATTCTCAGCATTTGAAAAGAAGTGACAGCTGAAATCAGGTGAGCTCAGGTGAGCGTCTTGAGCAAACTTTATCGCATAATTTTTTTTTGAGCTTAGTGATGATAGGTAGGTATCTGGGTTCATTTGGATGAATATTAACAATATTATGAATGATTGGTAATTGTTGTATGGCTATAAACACACAAATGCTGTTTTATATGTAATAAAATATTTGTTTGTTACTATGGTTTTTTTTTTGTGAAACGATCCTTGATCCTTAACTTTTTTTTACACTTCCAACTGGTAAATCATGATATACCTTAAAATAGCAGATAAATAGTTTCATTTTGATATATTGATGTATATAAATGTAACATGTGCATGCTGCAATTTGAGTGGAAACTGGCTTTTTGCAACCTCTTTTGGGTTGCATTTAGTTCCATAGACTTTTGGCAGTGTTATTGTCTTTTAATTATTTTTAAACATGTTTCTCAACAAATGATGTTGATTGATTGATTGATTGAATATTTATCATCATTTTTATGCCATCGAGGGCTAACAGACGATCAGTTAACCTAACCACCTTTTCCTAGGATTAACCAGTACTCGAGCACACCACATCTCTGCAAGTAACTGATAACTTTCCCACTTGAATCAGTGGTGAGAGACGAATGATAATGAGACACAATGTCGTATATCAATCATCACTGAGACTGTTGCCGGGCGGGGGATTTGAACTCACGACCCCTGGATACAAATGATGTAATTGTAGCAGTCAGTGGAAACAGGATTATATTTATGATTAGTGTGCAGTGCTGTAATATAGCTTCAAGATGCATCCTTATAGTACAATGAAGTACATCCATCTTTAAAATGGAAGATGTTGGTTTGATCCCAACTTAGGATATCTGTTGGAGGCTTCTTACTATATACGTTGCAAATCTGTTATGAATTATAACAAATGTTTTGATGAGTAAGTTGGGGCATAATTTTCAGATATAAGAACAATTTGGAGTTTTCATGACAATTAATGAAAATAATTAGGTAAGTTCAATGTCTGTGAAGTATGCATTATAAAACAATATCATTCATGTTATAGTTCTGGCTGACAGAATTAAGTGGTTGTTAGTGTTGAGGTCTTCACCAGGACTTGAACCTGAATCTCTTTTCATGTAGAAAAGTGTGCTACGTTACACTATAAAGATGTGCTCAACACCAGGAACCATATATATACATATGTTATTATTTTACCTAAATATATAAAGTCCAAACTGTAAAATGAATGCAAGTGTATTTCTTTACAGTTAACGTAATTTAACTAAAATGACTTGCTAAGGAAACTCTTGCTGGGGAGAAAAATATTGTAATGTACATTTCTTTCATGGCATTTGATCTCTGCAAACAAGAAAATATTCCCACTTGAATCAGCGGTGACAGACGAATGAAAATTAAAGGTAATGTCTTCAATCATCAATAAGACTGTTGCAGGAAGATTGTTGTTGTATGGGCTCTATCTGCTTTCAACAATGTTTCTGACAGTACTTTGAGCCACACTAAAGTATCATGCCAGACACCTACACATGGTACGATACCCCACCCAGTCACAATATTGGCAACATTATACCAAGACCAGGTCGACCAGATCTAGAACTATCCCCTAAATGTTGAGTGCCAAGAGAGGAAGTTTCTATTTTTCAAGTATTTTGTATGACCTAACCAGGGATCAAACCCATAACCTTACACAGTGCTGTGAAGTCCACTAAGCCATCACAAATTTTCGCACAAAAAAGGTTAGCATCAATTATAACATCCAAATCAGTGCTTTTTATCTACAATCATATTTTCATATCTATTTCATAACCATACACTTACAATGTTAATATGTTATATACACGTATGACAGGTCAAATAACCAATTTAAGACAAATGTATAATCTCAGAAATGTTGTTGTTATTTTCAAAATGGCAGACACAATTTTGTCGATATTTGAAGGCTTATATTTCTCCACCAATATTTGTTGGATTGCCTAGAAAAAAAAACTTGTCGTGAAATAATTATTTTAATCTATTAATGTCCTTTGTATGGTTAAAGACCTAAACATTTTTTAAAAGGGCATAATGCTCAATATGCATTACTTGAAATTGGGTAATTACGTACAACTTCGCAGTTACTGTAAATGATATAAAATATTCAGTAACAGCATTCCAATTAGTAGCCAAAAGACCCACTTTGGTAACACTCTCTCTAGTTGTATTTCCAATCCCATGATGAACATGTAACTATTTCCATTTTCCTGCATATACTTTCCCTGTAACTAGCTTTGTGTGCCTCAACTGCCTTCCTTTCCTTCCTAATGAGTATATAAATGGACGACTGCCTAAAACTGATGCATTAAGATGTTGTTAACGGAATGTTCAACCAGAATAAATTTTGATATTCTGTTCACATTATTTTTCAGTGAAAGAGAAAGATTTCTGGCCACAAAAATGTTATTTCAGTTAACAATTATAGCAAAATAAACAATGACCAGAGTAAAAACATTTCCAAAACATTGTCAAACAAGAAAACAGCAAAATTTGAAATAACCCCACCCACGTGTACCAAAACAAACATACAGGAAGCAAATGCACTACCAGAAAATATGATGCCACCAGGAACTTGTCAACAGTCACTTCCATGGGAATGTCAGCTTCCACTTTAGTAATATAAGTGAAACCCAAAATCTGTCACAACTGACAAACCACTCTGACAGCTCGTCACGTCCGATGCCCATCATTGTCAAGCATATATTCTAGTTGGCTTATTGTTGACTGTATGAGAGGTTGGACAAGTGTTATGTCCAGGTTTTCCTTTTGAAATGACAAACTAAGTTTAGTCAGAATGGGCATAATGTCCATCAACAGGTGAGTGACCCCTATGAACTCGAACTGTGTGATCTCACTGTGTATGCCTTTAGAGCTCTGCTTTTTTCAGCCTGTTTTTCTTGTTCAAAGTATGTAACCAGTGATGCCCACGTATGGAATACTGCCTCCAAAGCACTTAAGAAAGCAAACCATCTCACTGAATGTATTTCCTTTATTTTCAGTTGTTTGTCATGCCATACTGCTTCAATTTTGTTTAAGTTAGATGACCGCAAGGAAGAATGCTTGAAATGGTAGAATATATTTGTAAGAATTTCCTGTACTTCTATAAATAAGACTCATTGTCAGCAGACTGGCTTGTACACAGTGCTAATTTGTGTGCCATACAGTGAATATTTAAACATAATGACTGATCTTCAAGAAGTTACACCTGTTTTCGAACCTGTCATTACTGATGCTCCATCAGAACCAAAAAAACATAACTTTATTCATATCAATGCCCTTTTCCTGTGCAGCAGTTTTCAAGTTTGTATAGACTGTCTCAGCATCACCCTTGTCTATCTCAATATTGTCTAAAAACACTGTTTCTGGCTCAAAGTCACTGTCTTTTAACACAAAACGTACATAACAGACTAGTTTCTTTTTTATAGACACGTCGTCACTTTCATCACACATCAGTGACACAGCAGTGCAGTTGATGAATTTACATTTTAATTAATTTTCAATAACTATAGATACAGCATCTTGCATTTCCTCAGCTGACCTCTCAAACTGATATGTTGCATTGCCTCCTGAATGCAAACTGTCAATATCTGAACCCTGTAGTTTCATCAAATCAATCAGTGAACCAAATTTTACAGTAGCAATTTTTTCTTTACACATCCAGTATACGGACCTCATTACACTTATAAAAGCATTTTTCTTCTTACCAAATAAGGATTCAACTTTTTGTTTAAAATTCATCTGCTCCTTTGAATCTGTTAATGTATGTAAATGATCAGCACTTGTTTGGTGCCTAAGAAGTGTTGATGTTCTATAATTACTGCACCCCGTGACAAAGGGGTTTGATTAATTGTTTTTGTGCATATACTACATTTAATATGTCTGGTTTTATCGTCATAGGTTAACCAGTTTTAGAAATGATTGTCCGTAAGCCAGTTTCGTTGACATTTTTTTATCGGACAAGTTCGACAAACCTGGCTCGTCATATTTTTTCTCTGTGGCAAGACGATCTGGCTCAGTTGCCGAATTGTCTGATTTGCTTTTATTAGCACTGGTAGGAGAAAAAAAGTTAGAAATTTTTTTCCTTATTGCAGATGCTCACGCTGACAGTTTTGGATAGTTCCTAACATTAGTGACGAAAACGCTTGCATACTGACTGGTGTACAGGTTATTTATAAATAAGCGTGCACGATTTTGTCGTTAATCTTGTGGTAACCAGTCTTTAAATTGACTGGTGTACAGGTTTATTTATAAACTGACGAGTGCGATTTTATCGATAAACACATGGTAACCAGTCCCTTGCAAATAAATTTGTTTCTGTTATGCAAAGATTCGCTTCGAGTTTACTCGTCTGCTAAGATTGATTCGGCCCAGTGTGTCATCGTAATTGCGCCATTTGTGTTTTAAAAGGGCCAATGGCGCGCTCTAGATTGTACAGTGGAGATATGGAATGTTTCGAGTTGAATAAAATCTCAGTTTGAGTTATTTAGTGAAACTGGCACCAGGAAGGTTAATCAGTAGTCAAGCATACTGGTCTTCTCAAGGGATGACTTTTACACTGGAATTCACGATGACAGATGAATGACAATGAGATACAATATCATATATCAATCATCATGGAGACTAAGGGCTGGAAGGGATTAAACTCACAACCCCTGGATTGATAGTCAAAGGTGCTACTGACTGAGCTAACCTGTCCCAGCAAAAACAATATGATTATGATTAAGTAATCAAGCATTTTTTTGACAAAACAAGAGCATATACATGTAATTCACTGAATCATGATATAAACAAATGTAGAATCTGGAGCTAAATTTTATATACATGACTGTATTATTTCACATTTACTTGAGATAAAATTAACTAGAACTGTCCACTTAGTGTGACTTACACACACCCCTCACAAAGTAATCAATAAATATTCAAGTTAAAATTGTTTACAATCTAAAAGTATGACTCCAGGGGCCGTATTCATAAAGCTTCTTAGAATTTCGCTAGGAAAATATCTTAACTCAGTAATATTTTCTTAGCTAAGATGAAAACAAATTTTTAACTTAAGTGGTATTCGTAAAACCTTTAAGACAAATCTTAGTTAAGAAAACGTATAAGAAAATAATAATTCTTAGATCAAATATTTCATCTTAAAAAAAATCTTTACTCGGTTACTAATGAAGTCTGGGATTTCCAAATCTTAAAATAGTATCGGAAGTGATGGTTTTGAAAATACCTTCTATACTATCATCTACTTTAAATGAGTATTGAAATGTCAATGTGGTATGTGAGCTTGTGTGTAGTGTGTTTGTGTATATATACCTATGTGTGTGAAGGGTATCTAGCTGTGTTTGTGTGTATGTGTATATAAACTATGTACATGTTAGTCACTCAATTCGTTTTGTGTTCATGTGTTTAGAGATATATGTTACTACAACAGTGTACTTTGATGAGCAACTGTGTATAGTCTTCTTCCTCTTCTTCTTCTTTTTTCTACTTCTTCTTCTTCTTATTCGTATTATACTAAACTGGAATTGTAAAATCAAATACAGGGGAATGCGATACTCGTGATCTTTATTTAGAAAAAAACATAATAATTAGTGTAAATGGTATTCAAAAGTTTTCGCAGTGAATTACTTTAAAAATGTCCCTATTAAAATAGTGTTAAGATTATAAATGATATTGTTGTTGTTTTCTATCATACTATAAACCGCTGCGGTGGCCTAGTGGTGTAGCACGTCATATCTTCGGCATGGTACTCAAGTCTGCCAGCACTAAACAATGTTGAAAACAGCACTCTAAACACCAGAAAATACAATACATTCAGTAAAATATCACTTGAACGCTAAAATTGTTCACTCTTTTCTTACCATTTGATTGTAGATCAATTGTTATGCTATTGAGAGCTAACAAATGATCAGAGGGTCGTGGGTTTGATCCTCCGCCACGGTTATGTGTGAAACGGACATTATATCCGTATATGCTTAGTACTGGTTCTACCCAGGAATACATCTGGCATGACTTGTCTAAGTTATAATAACTTGTGTCACAATCAAAGTGAAATAAATGCATTTTAGGATGATCAGTTAACTCATCTGTGCAACTAACTTATATCAAGTGTCGAGTTAGGAAGTCAAATATCGAGTAAAAGAATCGAGTGTTAAGTAAGAAAGTCAAGTGTCAAGAAAGAAAATATTGAGGGTAGAGTAAAAAAGTTGAGTGTCGAGTAAACAAATTAAATTTTGAGTAACAAAGTCGAGTGTCGAGTAACAAAGTCGAATGTCAAGCAAGAAAGTGGAAATACTTTAACATATGAAAAACATATTGATCTAATGCTTTTTTAAATCAATATGATCACAAGATATTGTGAAAATAAACTATTCAAGAAGGTCAAATATTTGAATAAACAAGTTTAACTACTATTTTATTATAAATAAAACACTTAGCAGAAGATTTTTAAAACTAATTTATAAAAAGATACACTGATCAGCAATTAATGTTTTATCCATGATTGGGTGTCAAAACAAAAGCTAGTGAGACAGAGGCATCAATGTATCTGTTGAAATGGCCAGAGTTTGTTTACAAAACAAATTCTCTGCTACTGGTATAACCCAAGATAATTCAAAGTGATAATACAGTTTCTCATCTATATGGCATCAATTTAAAAACAAACTAATGTTTCTTCTTTATTTTGAACTGACAACAGTGTTGAATGACAGAGAAAATCGCAGACTTTTAGAATATAGTAAGGTATGTGTAACAAATATTTTTAAATAAGTTCAGTTGGAATTTAAATAGAAGTTCTTTAATTTAATTATTGTTACGGAGAGGGGGTGATCCTTCTGTGTTTCCAGTAAAAGTACCCACTTTTATTTTTTGAATTATTTCCTCAATATTAATAATTTGTCAAAATAAGCTATAAATAATGTATATGTATTTGTTTGAGTACCTGTCAAAGTTGGTTTTATCAATAATCAGCCAAGCACTTAGCCGAGAGGCCCGATTAACTTGTTTTGCATGTGCGCTCCATGCAGCGATGGTCGATATTCGGTGGTGGTATCTGACTGCACTTATTGACCAGAAATTAAGCACAATACAAAAAGATCACATAAAATCAAGTCAAATTGCAATGCCAAGTCTAAATACCTACCAAATAAATCAGGCGATTGGGTTGCTGAATGCTGGCTCTACAGTAGCCAAAGTATCCCAGCTGTTCGGCTGCATGAAGGAGACAATTGAGCATTTGCGAAGATGTTTCCAGATCAGGGGAAACGTTTGGGACCGTCCCCGGAGCAGTCGGCCACGTGTGACGACTGCAGTCGATGATTGGTACATCACGGTTCAACACTTATGTAACCGACGTCTGTCAGCATCAGCAACAGGGCGGCGGCATGGAATCAGTGCACAGACAGTTCGGAACCGATTGCGACAAAATGGTGACCCGATTCGTCCGTACAGACCGTACTTTGGCCAAATTTTAACCAGACGTAATCAGGCTGCGAGACTTGACTGGTGCCGACGTCGCCAGTGTTTCCGACGTGCTGATTGGAGATCAGTTTTGTTTTCGGATGAGCTCAATTCAATTTGAGTCATGCCGACGGACGTGAGAGACAGCGGATCATGACGTGCATTGGGCAACACGCTGGACACATGAGATATTAAATCTTTTACTGCAACTCACATCACATTTTCACTGCAGAAAAATCCCATAAAATTGAGTTTTAAACTTTCCGGATCACAAGTGCAGATTTATCAAAACCGTTGTTACTTCCAAAATCGACCCCTACATCATATCTGTCAGACATTGCAGCTGCTTCAAATTTTCACAGGACTTCAAGCATAAATTGTTCTTTACTTCAATTAAAAAAGTATCCTAATGGATACTCCTTTTCTTTATAATGATAGATATATAGAGTGGGTACTTTCTTTTTTGGCTCAGTATAGTTGTAATTTGCACTTCGCTAGCATCCAGAAAAAACGATGTTGCCAATTTTAAGGCGACTTAAAACTTCGCCGTGACCAAAAAAAAGCAAAGTGACGGAGAAAAAAGCGACTGTCGCCCACGTCGCCCTCTAGTTTGAGCTCTGAACTTTGCATGTATCCTACATAACACATTGTACATACCATTGTAACATATATATACTGGTATAACATAGCAAAACAAACATTGATAAAACAATTACATGTATGAATTACAAACTTGGTTAAATATTGTAGCTTTAAAAGCATTTGCAAATTAATACAACATTACAAACATTAATAAAATAGTACCATGTGCACAGTAAAAGCAAATGAGGGTAAATGATTACAAACTTCTACGAATTGTGCATACCATTTTTCTAGCTCTATCACTAGACACCTCACACGAATCCTAGGTCAGAGGTTCTTCCAATAAACACAGTCACATGAATCCTAGGTCAGAGGTTCTTCCAATAAACACACTCACACCAATCCTAGGTAAGAGGTTCTTCCAATAATCACACTCACACCAATCCTAGGTCAGAGGTTCTTCCAATAAACACACACACCAATCCTAGGTCACAGATTCTACAAATAAACACCCTCGCACCAATTGTAGGTCAGAGGTTCTACCAATAAACACCCTCATGCAAATTCTAGGTCACAGGTACTACCAATTAACACCCTCACACAATTTGTAGGTCAAAGTTTCCACAAATAAACACCCTCATACCAATCCTAGGTCAGAGGTTCAACCAATAAACACCCTCACACTAACCAATCATATGTCAGAGGTTCAACCAATAAACACCCTCACACCATTCCTAGATCAGAGGTTCTACTAATAAACACCCTCATATATCTACTCGAGATGATGTTCCATACCTTAACACGGAAGTATCATGTCACAGATAAATGATAATCCACTTTGTACCATTATACTAACAACACTGGGCTGACCATTTCTATAACTATCCCACAAATCCTGAACATCAGGTGAGAAAGCTACCCATGTTAGTCTTTCGTAAGTGGGTGGTAGTGCAGTGAATAGTTTTGCCAATTCACAGATCGGGAGTTCAATTCAAGTCTCCACCCAAGGGCCTCTAAAAATAACAGGGAAATGGTTGTTCCCAGGAATCATATTTGAGATTACTTTACAATAAAGCTAAAGTAAATTAACAACAAACTGCCGGTACCATAATCAAGGTAGTTTGTAGTAGGTCATGCAGTACTGTCATTGAATGTACCTGTGATCTTTCTGTGAGGAATAGTTCCATTTCCACTGCAGCAGAACTCTTAAAATATCTTTGTCTCACTGCATTGTTGATGTCAGCATTCCCCAGGCTTAGTCTGCTTGTCCTGAAATATAACAAATTGACCAGTCTCTTTTCAACAATAATTAAATTAAATACAAGCTATTTAATCCATTCCAAGGCAAAAGTAGGAATGGTTCCTACATATATTATAATAATTCAGGTTAATTCTATCAGTTTCAGAGTGTTAGTCAGTACTGTGGCTTTGTCAGATAAAGTTTTTTCTGTAGATAAATTAATATAAGTTAAACATATTTGCTTTCTATTTAAATATGTGTCCACATTAACTGATAAATAGGGTGATTGGTCACACATATTATTCTAAAAAAACAACAACAAACATTTCCCAAACACCAAACTTTTTTTTTCAACACAAAATAACAAACACTCTCGCCAACCTCACATATATCTAGCTCAGCACAAAATAAGCAACCTTTTCGTCACAATACATTCATGTACAACTGGTTTACCAAGAGTGATTGACATAATGTACATCCTTATACAACTGGTTTACCAAGAATAATTTGTATAATGTACAACCTTGTACAACTGTTTGATCACCAACAATGAACATATTCCCAAATACAAAAGCAACATTCTCACCAAAAATGTCCACATTCCCATAAACAAAACAACACTCACCAACAATGCACATATTCCCAAATACAAAACAACACTTTCACCAATGCACATATTCCCATAAACAAAACAACACTCACCAACAATGCACATATTCCCAAATACAAAACAACACTTTCACCAACAATACACATATTCTAAAATACTAAACACTCACCAACAATACACATATTCACAAATACAAAACACTCACCAACAATATGCATATTCGCAAATACAAAACACTCACTAACAATGCACATACTTATGAAATACAAAACAACACTCACCAACAATACACATTCGTACATACAAAACAACACATACCATAATGCACATAATCACAAATACAAAACAACACTCACCAGCAATGCATATATTGTCAATTTGTCTATCCTTTTGTTGTAGTTAGACATATTGTCCACTGTGTGACCTCCATGTTCGCTGATGTATTGTCAATTTGTCTATCCTTTTGTTGTAGTTAGACATATTGTCCACTGTGTGACCTCCATGTTCGCTGATGTAATAATCCAATCCTGTCAAATTCCCTCATCGCTGCACTACTGGCTACTGCAACAACGAATCGCCAACATCAATCCTTGCGTCCATAAATGGGGCCAGGGACTCGGAAAGAAAGGTGGAACCCGTCAGATGAACTTATCAGCAAAAACAACATTACATACTGCTTGTCATCACACAGCAGAGGATATGGTGTTTCATCTAAGATAAACTTGCCTCACTGGTGTATATAGTGTGATATTGTAGCAGTAGTGCTGTAGAAATACCATTATCTACAATAGAAACATGATAGGTGACTACAACAAAAGGATAGACAAATTGACACTCTCTATCACAGAAGTATGCCAGGAGACTACACCATTGGAACAAAAAGATTGTTACTCACTGCCTCAGAACCATAATATGAAACTAAAGCACTAATACAGAAGGATTGTCACACTGTGCACTAGAAGTATAATTTGGAAGTTCAACACAAGGATAGTAATATTGCCTCTTTCTAACACGGAAATATGATGCGAGACTGCAACACATGGACAATAAGTTGATCAATCTTTACCACAGAGTATTTATATGAAACGTAAAGCAATGGGCCAGTTGCTACTGTCTCCAATACTTCTGTGTTAAAGTTTGGTCAAATTTCTGCCCAAGTGTTGTAGTCTCGCATCATATTTCTGTGTCAGAAAATGGCAATGTTTCTGTCCAAATGTTGAGCTTTCAAATCATACTTCTAGTGCACAGTACGACAATCCTTCTGCATCAGTGCTGTAGTTCCACATTATGTTTCAGAAGTAGTCGGTGACAATCTTCCTATTCCAATGGTGTAGTCGCGTGGTATATTTCTCTGATAGAGAGTGTCAATTTGTCTATCCTTTTGTTGTAGTTACACATCACATTTTTGTAGTAAATAATGTCATTTCTCCATCCCCAGTATTACAATATCACATCATATACATCAGTGAAGCGAGTGAACCTCAGGTGAAACACCATGTCCTCTACTGTGTGATGACATTCAGGTTGGAATGTGTTTTAAGAGATCGAGACATTATGCTGTCTGCTGTTGTGGAAATTGTTCTTGTTATACAAAACAACCCGCCGGCTGCTGTATGATGACCACTAGTGTGGAATCATGTCTGCTGTATGAGGACCACCAAAGTGGAAAGTGCTTCAGAGATAATACATCATGTTGTCCACTGTGTGACCTCCATGTTCACTGATATCCTTATACAACTGGTTTACCAAGAGTGATTTGAAAAATGTACATCCTTGTACAGCTGGGTTGATCAAGAGTGATTTGTATAATGTACAACCTTGTACAACTGTTTGATCACCAACAATGAAAATTATTCCCAAATCCAAAAGCAACATTCTTACCAACAATGTCCATATTCCCATAAACAAAACAACACTCACCAACAATGCACATATTCCCAAATACATAACAACAATCTCACCAACAATCTCCGTATTCCCAAATACAAAACAACACTCACCAACAATGCACATAGTTCCAAATACAAAACAACACTCTCACCAACAATGCACATAGTCCGAAATATAAAAAACAACACTCACCAACAAAACACATTCGTAAATACAAAACAACACATACCACAATGCACATAATCACAAATACACAACAACACTCACTAGCAATGTACATATTCCGAAATACAAAACAACCCTCTCACCAACAATACACATTCGTAAATATAAAACAACACTCACCAACAATGTACATATTACCAAATACAAAACAACACTTTCACCAACAATACACAAATGCTAAACAACTCTCACCAACAATGCACATGTTCCCAAATGTAAAACAAATCTTCCACATACAATGCACATATTCCCTAATACAAAACAACACCTAACAACAATACACACAGTCCCAAATATAAAACACTTTCACCAACAATTCGCACATTTCAATATAAAAAAACAACACTCTTACAAACAATACTCAAATAATTTTTTAACACGGTTTAATGCCATTTTTAAGTTATATAATTATGAAATATCCAGTTTTATTGGTGGAGAATCCAGCTATTTCGTGTCGTTATTAGTGAATATTCCACCAAATTTAAGAAAAAGAAGTTGAAGACATTCCTACCTAAAGCATTAAGCTGGTGGCAACCAAAAGACTTGTGGGAGCAAAACCTGTCCTGAAAATAAAAACAAAAACAATGTCAATTTTGTGTGACACATGACCCTGAAAACTAATGTGAAAGAATTATCATGTATTATATTAAATACATTTTCTTATATTGTAATGCCCAAAAACTGTCCTGAAACAAGGCCTGTCCAGAGGACAGTGCTGGACTATTCTAAAATAAGTAAAAGAAATGTCACTGGGAAACTTGTCACATGCCCTCACCCCAAGTGGTCTTTAATAGACATAAACATATTTTATTAAGTAATATAGGCCTCTGGCCCAAAATACAACATGTAAGTACATCATATAGAGTGACACAAATTGAATATTATACATTTATACAAGTCAATATTACAGAATTCACATATTCAAGTGAATATAAGCTAATAACATGCCATATAAATCCAAAAATAATAACATTTGTATTAGATCATTTCAGGTTGAAGCATTTCAAAAGTTTTATAAAGTAATAATAACATATATTAAACAAAGGAATTGGTTTGTATGAAATTGAACTTGACACCTGAAGTAGAGCCGAGTATTCCACTGAACACATCATGACATGTTGATCAATTTTGTCAAGTTATTTTACATTCCCCCATGTAAGAAGCAGACCAAACTCATAATCTAAAAAAGATTGAACTGTGACCTTAGCCTTTGAGATACAATTCTTGGTCTTAGGGCAATACATCGTCATGTTGTGTTGTTAATTGGGCAAATTGTTTTTGAAATCCATCCATGCATGACAAAGTTACAGACCGGAAACGACAACTTAAACAGACTCGGAAGGGTTGTCAAACAAACTTACAAGAGTTGTCAGCAGACAACAAAACTTGCCCCTTGGTGTCCAAGTCCAAAAAGGGCCATAACTGTGCCAAAATGCAATCCAGAGTTATGGTTCTTGTCTCTGTGTGTTCCATTGATGGTGAACACACATGCAAGTTTCATTTACATCCAATGAGTGGTTGCATAGATATCTCAAAATTAAACACAAAAGTTTAACCTGGGTGTCTACAAGATGGGAGAGTAGTTAGAATTTTGAGTTGTTTTGAAGATGCAACAGATGCATAGAAGAGATCAAACTTGGTAGAGGTTCACCAATGGTAAATGTCGGTGAAATTACATCAAAATCAGGTCAGTAGATTCTGACAAGAAGACTTTTGAAGTTTTTACTATAGCTGCCTATAAAGTAAACTAGCACCTCACTGTGGCGGTCATGTTTTTTTAACAAATCACAACGGCCTGAACAAACTTGGTAAAGGGTCACCCAAGGAACATTTCTGGGAAATTGTTTTAAATGGCCTGATAAGCAAGTGTACACTTTTTATAAATATATAAATATATTTAATGCAAAAAAATTTCCCAATGTTAATGAAAATGCCGCTAAAATTCCCAATTCCAAGGGTATGGGTCATCTTCCCAAAATGGTGAAAAAAAACATTGAATGCATACAAGAAAGCATGAACAAATTAAAAATGAAACTTAACCTACCTGTGTTCTTCTTATTAAACTTTCCAGAACAGTAGCTAAATAGACTTAACCTGAATTAAACTAAATCACACTAACCATATTCCACTATGTGGGCACTAACCTACATTACACAGCTATATATGCTATACCATGCTAATTCATATGTAAAAATAATTGCAACAATCGTTAAAATTTGAACTCCACAAGGCACGCCTTGAACTGCCCATGTCTGCAGCATGTTCCAGCATACACACACGACTCCCTCTCATTGTTTGTTCCTAGTGGCTCATGGGAAAGGTGGTCCTGGATTATGCACAATTTATTGTGACATAAATGGCTGACACACCAACCCTTTGGTCCCATCTCCATGCTGTTGATTTTCAAGCACATGGCAAGACTGTGTACTAAATATGGACTGCTACGACTACACCAATCTGACCCGAGCCATCGAAACTGTCCATATCCATTGTGGGTTTGACCACTAGTCCAAATGACACACACGCACCATTCTCACCCAAAACACTGTGCTTCTCCTGGTTCGTTGTTATATACTGTTTGTAAGCTGCCTCCATGTTGCTGAGGCTGACAAAAAGTCTCTTACCAAAAAATGGCCTCAAAACTGCACTCATGGCCCGAGAAAGCACAAAAAACTTACCTCTTATTTGTTACTGCATCATTTAATAATCATTATTAACTGCCAATAAACACATCTATATGCAACTTATCTAAAAATAATAATTATATCAACCTACCTGCAGAAAATATTACCAAAAATTCCAATTCACTGTTTACAACAGCCATCTCCATGCAGAAGCTGGCCCACCAATAATTTCACATAGACCATAATATTAGCACAGTAGACTGTCGCACTTACAGTTGTGCTCCAAACTCCATGAGAATTTCCAGAATTCATATTCAATTCAAGCAAAACACAAAAAACAGTTAAAAACATGGGCATTAACTGCTTCCAATTTCACAATTTTGCTCAAAGCCAAAGTAGGTGTCCCTATTTCACATACAGGGGCCAAATCAGCCAAATTATGCAAAATTCTTACCGTCTAAGAAATAGTCCCATCTGTGTGTTATAGCTACCAGTCCACTCAATTCTGCACCATTCTCTGGGAAAATATATTCCCTTCACAAGTTCACATTGCAATAGTACCTGTCATGTGCATTTTTATACTCACACCATCTTGAACGACCACTATCAATTTTCTGTGGAACTACTTTTGGTTCATCCAACACAAAATAATGTTTCTTATATTTTGTATCTGCAACATAACATGTTACTTGAGGGGGTAGGGGGTTGTGTTTGATAATTAATTCCCAAGCATATACTGAGAAACTTGAAAATAGAAAAAAGAATGTAAATTGTCAAGTGTTAAGAGATATTGTGGGTAGGTGTTGTCAAATATGCCAAATGATCACTTACATTTTATTACATAAAAGGTCAGATTGACTGGGAAATTTAGTATTTATTGGACATAATATGTAGTGTCATTGTGAATATGCACGCATGCACACACGTCTGTAAATATCTGATAGGCATTACACTTAAATGACTTTATTACGTAGAAGGCCAGATTGACTGAGAAAATTAGTATTTACTGACTAGATGCATTGTGTACTGTGCTTACACATACCCATGCACACAAGTGTCTATAAAATATATATCAAAGTTGCATTTCATTATATAAAAGGTCAGATGCTTACATACCAGTATGTCTCTGGAGAAAGTAGTAGAAATCGACTACATATCAAGTTATTTTGAACATGCACGCACGAGGCTAAAAATGTATACGGTAATAGATAACAAAGTGACCTTTCATTACATAGATAATCAGATTGACCGAGAAAGTTAGTATTTATAGTATCATCATGAATATGACGCATGTGTCTGTAAAATATCTAAGTGGCATTACAATTCATTACATTGTAAAATTGACCCATAAAATTTATTGACTACATATAGATTCATTGTGTACACGTATACACACAGACTCACGCACACACATGTCTGTAACATAACAAAATTGGCATTTCATTATATAAAAGATCAGATTGATCAGTGACTTAATTATATATATATATGTCTCCTGAGAAAATGAGTATTTATTGACTACAAATAGAGTCTAAATGGGTTATTTGAAAAGGTCTTATTCCGGAACTGCTAGCTCAATATTCGTTATAGTTTTTACACAGCGGGTATCAGAAAACAGTTGGGGGTATGTGGACTGTTGCTAGTAGTAAAAAGGTTTTACTCAACTTATGTTTTAAACTTTGTTGATTGAACCGCAGGTCCTATCTTACTATACCTTTTGGATAGCTATATGTAGTTAATTTACTTTATATCGATAGCTATCCAAAAGATAAGTAAGATACGTCCTGTGGATTGAACACAGATTGAAAAAAAAAATATATATAAAAAAATATTTCTGAAATAAAAAATATGAAGGGGTGGGGGACCAATGTCCGTTATTCCTGTCTGTGGGTTATCTCTACACAACTAGATATATACTCTAAACATCTAGAATTACTAATAGCCTTCTGGAGGCGTCGCCCATATTGTAAAACGGTGGTGACGCTAAATTAAATCATCATCACAATCATTCAAAATGGGGCGAGATTGTTTTGTGATATTCCAATTTCCAGAATTCAAGCAGTCTAGCTCCGTCGATAGAACATTCACCCTGTGTCATGTGACAACTGCATAATACGATGTTTTATTACAGTGAAACACACTTTTCTACTGATAAGCATGCCATATCTTGAAAACATTATCGTTAGTTGTGTTTATGAATATTATAAACTCGCTCGGTCTGCAGATTCGATATTGACGGCCATGTTTTGTTGAACATTATTACAACACGTGCGGACGCAAATTTAGACGTACCCGGGTGTTACCAGTTCTCGATAACTTAAACGATCATCGTGACAAATCAAAAGCAAACACAGATCTTACCTGTTTTTTTTGGTGTGCCAACATTACACGAATACATCCTTTTTTTTCAAATGCAAAACCATGATTACATTGCGTCCATTATACTTGTTGACACTTTCCCATGACGTAACCAGTTCTCGAGCTCTTTGCGAAAACGAGGCTGGTGACGTCTTTTCGGGAATCACAGCTAAAATTGTAGTACGGTGGCTACTGAGTGTGAAACATCAATGCAGCATAAACGAAATATATTATTTATGGCACATTTTTAAAAAAAACTTAACGGCCCGGGCATGCTGTATAAAAACAATAGTTTATACATTATAATTAACTGGGTAAAAACGGCAACATTCATTTTAAATTGTGATTTAAGGTATCGTCTCAAGATCATTTAGTTAAAACTTACTTATTTTACTTCGATTGTGAAACAAGTTTTTACAACTTAGGAAAATCACGCTCGAAGACTTCCTGGGTAAAGCCAGTACCAAGCATGTGCGGAAAATGTCTCTTGCTCAAGGACACCACGCATACCCGTGGCGGAGGACCGAACCCACGACCCTCCGATCATGAGTTCAGTGCTCTACCGCTGGACCACCCGCTCCGTGACCGCTACAGGTCGTAGATTCCAGTCCAGTTCTTTCCAAAAACTTTACGTGAGAAAGTTTGACAGTTTTTATCGGAAGGACGATGGTTCTACACAGATTCATTCTGAGATCTTCCTTCACAAGAAAAACTGGATATGCCATATATAGCATGAAATGTGTTGAAAATGACGTTAAACCCCATTAAAATACTCTTGCTTTACATATCCACTTATTTCTGCTGTAGAACGTACTGGTTATAACAAGAAAAACTTCGAGCGTTATTTGTATAAGTTGTTAGAACTTGTCTCATAACCGAGGTAAAATAAATAAGGTTTATATAAAAAAAAAAGAAATAGATTTACACTTTTAAACAGTTGCGTAGTTTCCTGTAGGCACTTTAGGCACATGCCTACACTTTTTTCCTGAAAAATCGAAAGATAAAATAGCCACCAAAATGCAATAAAATCGAACCACTTGTCTTCTTCATTTTTACCTTTATTTAAGTGAACAAACCTTAAAGCGGTACACGTCTTATGAGGTTATAACATCCAATGTAATGATATCACCTATTTCACTTATTCACCATTTAACTGTTTTGTATTCAATTTTCGTCTTTCGATAATTATGTGCGTCTTCAATTTTAGCGGTTAAGACAGCCTGAGTAAGGATTAGTTTCATGTCGAATATCGAAACACGAAACATCAACATTAACTTCAATCTGCCGGCAGTAGCTACCTCTGTATGGTATCCATGGATACCGTTGTTTTTTTTTTATTTATGTAATTTCACCACATTTTAAGGTATGTTTGTGCCCATGCGTGAGAGTTTAAATTTTACTTACAAACTGTCAAACTTTCGGTCGTGCAGGTCGCTGTGGGTAGGGACCACTTACAATTCTTCTGGCACGTTATAAACAGTCGCTTTACTTTAATATAGAAGTTTGCATTGTATTTCAGGAAGCCCTATCTCGAACATGTCTGCGTTTCCCCGTTACCTGGAATTTGCCATTTTCAACCGAGGGACCACATTCTGAAATAATATTGACATGTCAAATGATACTTAAACATGGGGTGATACCGACAACATTTTGGACATTTACAGCTATGACTATGTATAAGTTTTATTATGAAGGCCGGGTCCGACTTGTTCAGTCGGAAGCGTCTGGCTATCAATTCATTGGTCGTGAGTTCAAATCTCCGCCCGGTTACAGTCTCCGTCATGAATGGTATACGACATTGGTCTCGTTATCATTTGTCTCTCACAGCTGATTCAAGTTGGAAAGTTATTTGCGGAGATGGGGTGTATAACTGGTAGTAATGGTGAACCTTCTGTTAGCCCTCGACGGCATAACAATGACGCTAACCAATCAATAAATCAATTAATCAATCAACCAACCACCTAATTAATCAATAAATCAGTCACTTATCTGAAGGCCGCACTTCATTTATAATACTGGTGTTGCTATACAGGAGTTTTGGAGGGTATTTGAATCCTGAGTTCATTAGTCACACATCATGCCACTCAATAGCACAGTTCCGATCATGGCACCATCTTCTCACCATTGCATCCAGTGTTCGAAACTTTGGCGTCCTTAGAATCGTTTTTTCAGGCTTGTTTCAGATTAGCAGGTAAGTAGTGGCAGCAAGTACCATGTAATTATTAGATATATCAAAGGCAAATCTGGACATTTTTGAGTAGCGTACGGTGGTCCATTCAACGGATTTTAAGCTTGAACTATTCCCCGCAAATAAAAAATGCGGGTAATATTATAGAACACAACAGATAAGTACATTGTATAACATAATTTGAAGATCGGGCTGTGACATATAAAATATTAATAATATAACAATCACTGCACCACTTTGGTACCTGTGTGCTTACATGTATATTTTGAAAATGATTAACTCCTCAATAACTACTATAATGATCTGGAAAGTTTACATTGAGGGACTTTGAAAACAGGTAATTTTAATGCAGAAAATGTCATCCGATTTCAAAGAATGTGTACATACGTCAAGAGTGCCATCTCTTGACAAAATTCCATGACTGAGACTTAAATTATTTATGCATTTTTTTTCTTCAATTTTCGAAGCTACCCACAAAAGTGAAAATTCACAGGCGTCAATAACGGGTGTATAAACCATTGGCCTGGCTACATGCACTCTTTATTGACGTCTGTGAGTTTTGTAATTTGAAATCGGATGACATTTTCTGCACTAAAATTACTTGTATATGTAAGTGGTGCGTGTTCAAAGTCCCCGAGTGTATATTGCATTTCAGCAGTGTAGACTTAGATAATTTTAATTCATTTGGTTTACAATTGATTTCCATCAATGAACATAGAATCGTTTTTCAGCTAAACTAAACACTTTGTATAATGCTTCGATGGTAAAACTAACCACTTAAACTATTATGATGGTCCTCCGTGGCCGAGTTGTCTAAGGCGCCGTCTCAATATCACTTACCTCTCATCGCTTAGGTCGTAGGATCGAGTCCCGCTCTCTTCACTTTATGTGAAAAAAATTGCCAGTTACTCGTAGAAGGTCGGTGGTTCTACTCAGATTCATTCTGAGGTCTTTCTCCACCAATAAAACTTGTTATACCCTAAAATGTGTTGAAAATGGCGTTAAACCCCGTTAAAAATAACAAGTATTGTTTTAATAACATTTAAATAATGATAATCAAACAGATTCCTTAATGAGTATGTATTTATTTAAGTGATATGTTAGCTTCTTATATCTAACACGAGTTGCTTGTATCTCGAAGGCTCGACGCCAGACATAGATTTTTTTCAGAAACTGTGTTCGTTTTGTGTTCGTTTATTATGACAGTAGGTAGCTTAGACCTATATTACTGAAACACGATGTTCGTTTAGACAGTGTGGAGGGTAGACCTATATTACTGAAACAAGATGTACATTTAGACAGTAGAGAGAGTAGACCTATATTACTGAAACACGATGTTCATTACGACAGTAGCGAGGTTAGACCTATATTACTGAAACACGATGTCCATTTAGACAGTAAGGAGGTTAGACCTATATTACTGAAAAACGATGTCCATTTAGACATTAAGGAGGTTAGACTTATATTACTGAAACACGATGTTCCTTACGACAGTAGAGAGGTAAGACCTATATTACTGAAACACGATGTTCAATACGACAGTAGAGAGGTTAGACCATTATTTCTGAAACATGATGTTCATTTAGACAGTAGTAAGGTTAGACCTATATTACCGAATCACGATGCTCATTTCGACAGTAGTAAGGTTAAACCTATATTACTGATACACGATGTTTATTTAGACAGTAGGGAGGTAATACCTATATTACTGAAACACGATGTTCATTTAGACAGTAGTGAGGTTAGACCTATATTACTGAAACACGATGTTCATTTAGACAGTAGGAAGGTTAGACCTTTATAACTAAAACACGATGTTCAGTTAGACAGTAGGGTTGTTAGATTTTTATTACTGAAACACGATGTTCATTTAGACAGTAGGAAGGTTAAACCTATATTACTGAAACACGATGTTCATTACGACAGTAGGGAAGTCAGACCTATATTACTGTATTACGATGTTCATTGAGACAGTATGGAGGTTAGACATATATAACTGAAACACAATGTCCATTTAGACAGTAGGGAGGTTAGACCTATATTACTGAAACACGATGTTCATTTAGACAGTAGTGATGTTAGACCTATATTACTGAAACACGATGTTCATTTAGACAGTAGTGATGTTAGACCTATATTACTGAAACACGATGTTCATTTAGACAGTAGAGAGGACCGATATTACTGAAACACGATGTTCGTTTAGACAGTATGGAGGTTAGACTTATATTATTGAAACTCAATGTTCATTTAGACAGTAGGGAGGTTAGACCTGTACTACTGAAACACGATGTTCATTTAGACAGTAGGGTTGTTAGACCTATATTACTGAAACACGATGTTCATTACGACAGTAGTGAGGTTAGACTTATATTACTGAAACACGATGTTCATTACGACAGTAGGGAGGTTAGACTTATATTACTGAAACACGATGTTCATTACGACAGTAGTGAGGTTAGACTTATATTACTGAAACACGATGTTCATTACGACAGTATTGAGGTTAGACATATATTACTGAAACACGGTGTTCATTTAGACAGTAGGGAGGTATGACCTATATTACTGAAACACGAAGTTCATTACCACAGTACAGAGGTCAGACCTATATTACTGAAAGACGATGCTCATTTAGACAATAGGGAGGTTAAACTTATATTACTGAAATACGATGTTCATTTAGACAGTAGAGAGGTTAGACCTATACTACTGAAACATGATGTCCATTGAGACAGTAGGGAGTTTACACATATATTACTGAAACACAATATTCATTACGACAGACTCGAGAGTGATTGATATGTTCAAAGCTTCGAGCTTTTTTCATAGAAATATCATATTTTACTAGAACAGTTTAACATTATATATTATCTATAGTATGTCTCTCTGTCGTTACCATTATGGCATTACTTAGTCTGATGACTTGATTGTGTCAGTAGATTAAGAAAGTTCAGAATAGTTGTACCTTTTTTTGCTTGAGTTTAATTCTGAAGTAGCTGTCATTTCATCAATTACATTGTCTGACTTTGCATTAAAATACCAATCCGATATTTCAAAAATGCAATATTTTACCCATTATGAAACCGGCTATCAACTTTAATATAGATACAATAATGTCAAATACACTTTATTATTATAACTATTATATTATTTGTATTATATTATTTTTATTTTTATTTTTATTATTATTGTATTACTATTATTACTAATATTATTATACATACAATGTAAAACTTGAAAATTACTTTCCAGCCAAAGACAAACTGTGCAACGATTTTGCGAAGGAAATGAACGAATGTGGTGACAAATTCCGATGATCCCATGATTAACCAATCCTGTGAACATTAATAATCATTTGAGTCTGTATTTGGCCAGGATACAGCCGAGAAAGACAGGCCATTAAATCAAAATGTTACAATAGCAATTGTAGCGCAGGAGTAACAGGTATTTACATTTTATATGCATGTACTTTCAATTAAACATAATGATATTTGTATAATAAAACAACATATATTTGTTTTAAATGTATTATTAAACAGTGAGTTAAATCCAATTTAAATGAAATTTTAATTCAACTTGGTTCATACTTTTATTAAACCAGCGACCCTGACATACACACATTCTTATGATACATTTTACAGAATGGTGCTGGTGGCACAGAATGATCGACAGTAAAATGTGTGGAGTGAGACAAGCCAAGGTGCATTTGTTCGAAAAAGAAATTAACAGCCCTAGAGACACGAACTAAGAAAAACCTCCTTGAAAAAGTATGACTACACCTGTGATGCTGTCATTACACCAGATAGTAAGGTTAACATATAAATGTGATTATACTTCATGGCTGTTTTGTGCAATATATTTATATTTAGGTTTTATAAATGATATAGGTATAATTTCTGCTAGTAAGCCCATGCATTTGGAATTTATATGTATATTTTGGTTGTTCGGTACCAGTTATTTTCTCTAAAGTGTCAATGTATAATTTCTCATTTTTTATACTTGTCATAAATTAAAATGTAAAACATAGTACATGTTGTATATACTATAAATACATTTCTATTAAGTATTAAATAAGTCGACAATATCAAATCAGTTCAATGACATTATTTCTTTAAATAAAACATTCGTTTTTCCCTCCTTTTTAAAGGTGACTACCTACAAGGTGTCAGACGCCAGCTAAGCTGCAACATGCCTTTTGAATATTCACATTATACATCTTCAGCGGGAAGGAACGGCATTTGCTGATATTGTGGACAACAAGGAGAAAGGGATGAAGAACGTCTATATCACTGCAGAGTTGTGCTGCCCTGCTGTGGCCTTTGCAGGCCTAAAGACATATTAAAGACGAATTCTACAGTTTTTCATGCACGCAAATTCCGCGCATAAAAGGAAGAAACATTTTCGCGACCAGTCAGTGCCCCTACATACTATCATACTAAAACTGACCCTATTCGGATGACACACTCTTATTTACGGATACGCCGGGAATTGGTCTCTTGTATTGTGTTCAATAGATAAAATTTGCATACCGGAATAAAATAATTGTTTATAGCAATTTAACTTGAATATCAAATAGTATATGAATCTTAATCTTTATACAAGTATGTTCATATAGTATAAAAAGGTTAATTTTGAAACTGTATTTTATTTAACGATGGCATACTTTAAGCGCTATTTATCTCCAATTACGTGGTAAAGTGTATTTTTTTTATTTTGATTGTCATTAGAATGGGTATCAGAGAGTATTTAGTGATATTTCTTTAAAAAAAGTATTCATGCACTATATAAAACATTAAAAAACACTATATTGTCATTGCAAAATTGAAAACAACGTTTTTAACAGTTAAACTTAAGCTTATACTTATCTAGTCCTTGATCATTATTATTGTAGGCATGCATCTAGACATTAGTTTTAATTAAATACTAGATGTAAACAATTTAAATGTGTGTTTCGCATTTCTTGCTGTTGGGGAGGTAATAACAAATATCTGTGCGGTAACGTGTTTTTTCTGATATTGCATAAACATACATCAAACTTAAATACTGGGAAGTTTCATAAAATTTAAAAAAAATGACAAAAACTATAGAAATTATCTTTAAAGTGACATTTAAACAAAGTCTATCTGACAGTCTGGCTACAAAAGTATTGATTTTTTTTATTTCCACTTTCATTGAATGGATATTTAATAAAGACAACTCTTTCTGTCACACATGTTCAATTCTGTAATTTAATACATTGAACAAAGAAATTAAAATTATATATTGTAAACATGTACATGTATTAATAATATTGGACATTATTTCTTATGTTGGATCTTGTCTAATTTGTAATTATGCTTAAACTATGGGTTTATGTATGTTTGGGATGAACCAACTAATGGTATTAATAAAAAAAATATTTCAATATTTCGCCAAAGAGTAGTAGATTGTTTTATTCAAAACTGGAATGCAGATCTTATTTCAAATAAAGTTCTCAACGTTTTATACAGAATTGTAAAATTAACTTTTGGTTATGAAAATTATCTTGATTTATTGTGTACGAAGCATGTTAAATAAATTACGGCTGTCTTCTCATTCACTTAGAATCGAAACTGGTAGATATTCCAGGGACAGATTAGATAGAAACGAACGTAAATGACAAATTTGTAACAGTAACGATATCGAAGACGAGTTTCATTTTATTTTATTGTGTTCTGGGTACAATGATATTTAAAATAAGTTTATAAAAAAATATTTTATTAGAAGACCAAGTATGATCAAATATGTAACATTGCTACAATCTTCAAACAAAATTGAACTTTCTAAACTAAGCAAATACATATCGGAAGCTTTAAAAATTAGACGCTCCATTCCAAACGTTATTTTAAATTAATGAATCAATAGTAAAATCTCACGAAAGCTATGTCAAATGTTATGTATGTGTTGTTAATAAATAAGCTGAATTAATTTATTATAATTGGTTGGGTAAAATACTAAGATTATATGGGTAAATCATATGTTTTTTGTTATTTGATATATTTTGTTTAACAGACACGTCTATATTGTTTTGCCATTCAGGGGCCGTATTCCAGTAGGATCTTAAGTTCTTCCTCAAATTTAAGAAAATCTTATTTTTATTTCCTTAGCTAAGAAAATAA
The DNA here is from genome assembly GCA_029582155.1 of Panopea generosa. Taxonomy (NCBI): domain Eukaryota; kingdom Metazoa; phylum Mollusca; class Bivalvia; order Adapedonta; family Hiatellidae; genus Panopea; species Panopea generosa. The sequence goes on from JAPMAH010000020.1 coordinate 5,771,906, forward strand.
ATTACTTAAACTTATGTCGTATTCCAAAAGCATCTTAAGATTTTCTTACGTAAGATATTTTTTATTTTAAGAAATAATCTTAAGTTATTTTCCATTTCCGGTTTTCATAAATATCGGTTTTTCCACCGCTCAAAATAGTAACGCAAGTCTAAAAATACATACACGAGCGCGCGTGCGATTGCAGACGAATCTGTTTACAAATATGGCGACTAGTGGAATGAAGAAACCCCGATCATCGAACTTCTCCCTGAATGATTGCCTCGTCCTGGCAGAGGTAATGGGCGAGGAAAGTAGTGTGGAAGGTTTATCCTTCCACGCTTACTTAAAGCATAGATTTACGAACAGTAAGTAGATTGTTTATCTTTGTAAACATTTAAACCGATTACTCGGAGCTGCGTTAGCTGAAAGTTTGTCTTTCTGTGTGGAATATCAAACCTATTTTTTCTTGCTTTCCTGTCACTATTCCGTTTGGATTTAAACTGTTCACAGATTTTACATTACCATTGCTGTTTGATAGAGTTCCTTTTGTTTTTGACCTTTTTGCAACGAGTATTGAAGCAGATGGATAGCAAAATATTTCTGCACTCAAGACATTGCCAATTTTCTATGACAGCCTGTGAAATTCGCAGTGGTCCTATTATCCCTGACCAGTACCATTTGGCTCGGATCATTGTAAACGTTCCTTAGGCTAGTCTTATGCTACATGTAGAATATAGCATAACTGAACTAATAACATTCAGGATTTTCGGACTAGTGAATTTTAAAAACTTACTATAAATTACTGCTATGATAACCTTGAAATACATCTTCTTAGCATCACCTCTAAAATATACAATGTTTACTATTTTGCAGCTATAACATCAACATCTAAGCGGGAGAAATGGACAATTATTGCCTCCAATTTCAAGGCAAGGGCAGATGTGCCCAGAGATGTCCCTTCCCTACAAAAGAAATGGGACAATTTGGTGCAAGTCCATAGAGGCATGTATATGGACTTTACGCAAAGTCAACGGATGACAGGTAAAAAAAAACAGGTCATGGAGAGATAAATAAATGTACATGTTACGTTCATTGCTATCAACTCTTAAGCCTGGTTTTGCTGCCATGCACATCTGATATGCTTTATTGACTGAATTCTGTAACCAAGTTATAAAACAGTAACAAACATGATATTATTCCATTTGAAAAATGAACTTGGATAGCTTCTAGGTTGTGAGTTTGAATCCCAGCTCAGCCAACATTCTTTCCGACATTTGACAAAATTCATTGTGACCTGCGGCATTCGTCTTTCACCAATGGGCTGTTTAACAGTCTATGTGGAAAACCAGCCAGTTGATTGGAAAGTATGTTGTGTGGTGTACTGGTGTGGGAAAACCAGGAAACATATATGAAGGTGAACTAGTCGCTGTGATATGCCTAAAAAATTGTTGAAAACGGCGTAAAACCCCAATTAATCAACCCTCTCAGCTTTTAGAGATAAAGTTATTGTCTTCAAGTACATTTACTTAAAAGAAAATGTGATATATACAATTTTTGGTGTTTTAAAATTATTCATTGTTCAATAGTGAGTAAGTTTTGAGTACAGAGATTTTTAATCTCAGGGCCTATTATATTTTTATCCAAGTTCATCTCGGCCCTATAATTTCAAAATATGAGTCTCACTTAAATTATTTTGAGGCTGAATATACATATAATTGCTTGATTGAAATTCTCTTTGACCAAGTGCAAATGCAATGTAACAAATGAAAACATATGTACATACAATATTAGAATTAAGAGGTTAATTATATTGCAAATTACTGCTACAAATTGATAGTCTTTTGTTGAGAAATATGACATTACATCATCTTATCGATACATGAAAGTCTTACCTGCATGCCTTTTCTGGGGTGATGCGTATTTCTCCATGCAGAATCCCAAACCTCCTCTTGAGCTGCCCAATTCCACGCTCAACTTTGGCTCTAGTAACTTTGTGGGCTCTGCAAAATATTGTTACTTAATTGTGTTGTGCTGATGATTAAATTATAAACGATTATACTAGTAGATCGGAAAGCTCATAACTGTAGATCTATTGTTTTATCTTAATCAACTTCAAAGATATTTTCTTTTAAATATTGTAAATTTAAACACCAAACTGCTTTTGTTGTTTTTAATTTCCAATTCTGACTTTGATAGTGCTATCGACTGCATATTAATACAGCCTATAATTGTCAGTGTAACAAGAGATGTCGGAGGACAGCACGCTTGACTTTTTCACCGCTTATTTTAGTTACCGAGATAATGGTCTCTTAATGTAGTTGCATGCAAAACTTGAACCAGAATTTATAAGTTCAAATAGGGCCACAACTTGCATAAAATGCAGTTATTTAACTTGAAAATTAACATAGATCTGATTGTTGGGAAGGGTTGTATAAAGTTTCAAAGCAATGCATGAAGTAAATACTAGGATATCGACTGTTAATGTAGTTGCATGCAAAACTTTAACCAAGTTTCTAGTTAAAAAAAAAAGGCCATAAATTGCAAAATATACTGGATAAAGTTATAATATTTGATTGTTGTGAAGGGTTGTATAAAGTTTCAATGCAATGCATCAAGTAGTTACTAAGAGATGGTTAATGTATTTGCATGCAAAACTTTCAACAGAATTTCTAAGTAAAAAAATGGCTATAACTTGCATAAAATGCAGGATAGTAAAATAGATGAAAATCTACATAGGTGTGATAGATGGGCAGGGTTGTATAAAGTTTCAATGCAATGCAATGCATCAAGTAAATACTGAGATATGGAGTCTTAATTTAGTTGCCTGCAAAACTTGAACCAGAATTTCTAAGTAAAACTAGAATGGAGTGCTCCGCGGAGCACATGTGTCACCTGCACCTGCCTATTGAAAGTGTGATGAAAAAGTGTGACGGACAAACAGACAGTCAGACGCCGGATAAAAAAAAAGTAATCCCTAAGTGCCTACCATGCTACACAGGGTGACACAAAAAGGGCCATTACTTGCATAAAATGCAGGATCGAGTTAACTTACTTGATAATCTACATAGGTGTGATAGTTGGGTAGGGTTAAGCTTATATTAATCACACTCGATGTCTTATATAATGACTTGAGATGGAATAATAGAAAATGTAATGTAAAGTTCATATCGAACAACAATGCAATCATCTATTTCAAAATAATACAATTAATTGAAACTCATCACTACTAATTGCTCATTTTGAGCAATTTCTTCTTTTGTCGCCATGTTTTCAAAAAGTAGTCTGCCGGAGAGGTGTCAGAAAGCGTCTAAATGAGTGAAAGGCTTAAGATACCTGTTATATGAACTTTGAGGTCCAGGCTGTGGGTGAAGGTATGAACTCAGCAGCCATCGTCTGCTAGGGTACCCACTGTCACCCAATAGATGGTACCCGGCAGGGACAACACCCCTTTCAAATAATTCTTTCACCCCACTGTTATGCAATATTTAGTCATGTGTAGATCCTGGCCAGCGAGCAACAATGTCTACCAACTTGTCACAAGCATTAAAGATTACCTGCAATATATACAAGATGTTAGATACAATAAGCTTTATACATGTATAAAGTCTGATATGGTAAACATACCACAAGCTAGAAAAAAAACAACAAAAAAACATTTGCAATAAAATAATACAAAAGTGACTGAATAAGTTGATACATCATTATGTAGCCCGAGTATCCTCGTGAGACAATTAACTGTTGGGACTAGGGATTGAACCCTTCACCTCACGGTAGGAATGGGAAGATGTCTGACATGTTTATATCTGGTTTTCAACCAGGTTTCAGTACATGCCATGTTGGGTTTGACTTAGTGACGTTGAAGTTGAAGTAAATGAAACTCAGGCACTATATTCTGTTTTGATCTGCATTAAATATTTAGCATGGTTATGCGTTCATCTTGTTTGCTATATTTCATCTATTGAGGCTGTTTGTGAGTTGTTAATATAATAATAATAGTAATGTTCTGTTCTATTACGCTCAATATATATATTAAATGATAAAAAGTAAACACATTAAAATTAAATTCACCTGTACATTGATGCTGTGAAAGCCTTTCCTGTTGACAAAGACCTCCTCAGCTGACGGTGCTATTATTCTCACTTGTGTCCCGTCTATCCGAAATTGAACTAATCCGAACTACTGAAATTACACAATAACACGAAGCGTTCCTCCGCAGAAAAAAACAAATGTCTGAATTCATAGAATCTCGCTTTATTCACAAAATATCCTTCTATTTATTTTCTTTTACAAATCGTTGTTTTTGTGTAGAAAACAAATCGCATGAACTGCGTTAAAAGATATACTTGCTTAACTTTCTTAAATGGCGTGTGGTAAGCGTTCATTCAAACAGAGTTATCTCTCTTATAATATGTAGCATAGTTTAAACGTAAACGGAAAGTAAAACTACTCACCTGTCTGTTGTATTTTTCGACCCCTTTACGAACAAGCTGTGCAAAACATCGAAAAGTCCGAGAAAAACGTTGATGAGGAAATGTTATCAAATGAGTTAAGGAAGGTGTAGTGTTTCCTTAGATTTAAGAAAAAAATTAAGATTTTTCTTAAGATAAGATGCTTCTGGAATACCACTTAAGAAATTTCTTATAATTAAGGAGAAAATTTGTTCGATTTAAGGGAAAAATCAGATTTAAGAAAATCTTAACTATTTAAGATCCTACTGGAATACGGCCCCTGGTCTATATTTGACAATTTCTGGTGTCATGCAGCAGCCTTCATTTTTTTTACCATTTAATTCTATATTTGATAATTTCTTATTACTTGCAGCAGCCGGCAATGTTTTGCCATTCAGTTACACATTTGATAATTTTCGGTTCCCTGCAGCAACCTTCAATATTTTGCCATTTAATTCTATATTTGATAATTTCCTATTACTTGCAGCAGCCGGCAATATTTTGCCATTCAGTTCTATATTTGATAATTTCCGATCCCCTACAGCAACTTTCAGTATTTTGCCATTTAATTCTATATCTGATAATTTCCGGTTCCCTGCAGCAACCTTCAATATTTTGTCATTTAGTTCTATATCTGATAATTTCCGGTTCCCTGCAGCAACCTTCAATATTTTGTCATTTAGTTCTATATCTGATAATTTCCGGTTCCCTGCAACAAACTTCAATTTTTTACTATTTAGTTATATATCTGATAATTTCTGGTTCCCTGCAGCAACCTTCATTTTTTTTGCCATTTAGTTCTATATCTGATAATTTCCGGTTCCCTGCAGCAACCTTCAATATTTTGTCATTTAGTTCTATATCTGATAATTTCCGGTTCCCTGCAGCAACCTTCAATTTTTTACTATTTAGTTATATATCTGATAATTTCTGGTTCCCTGCAGCAACCTTCAATTTTTTTTTTGCCATTCAGTTCTATATTTGATAATTTCTGTTTCCCTGCAGCAGCTTCAAATTTGTACTATTTAATTCTATATTTGATAATTGATGTTCTCTTCAGCAGCCTTCATTTTGTTAAGGGTCCGAATAGCTCAGTCGGTTACGCGTCTGACTATTAATCCAGGGGTCGTGAGTTCGAATCCCCCGCCCGGCAACAGTATCCGTGATGATTGATATACGACATTGTGTCTCATTATCATTCGTCTCTCACCACTGATTAAAGTGGGAAAGTTATCAGTTACTTGCGGAGATGGGGTGTGTTCGAGTACTGGTTAATCCCAGGAAACAGTGGTTAGATTAACTGATCGTCTGTTAGCCCTCAATGGCATAAAAATGACGCTAAATATTCAATCAATCAATCAATCAATCACTTTGTTAACATTGAGTTTTATATCTGATAATTTCTGGTAACGTGAAGCAACCTTCAATATTTTGCCATTCAGTTATAAATCTGATCATTTCTGGTTCCCTGAAGCAACCTTCAATATTTTGCCATTCAGTTATATATCTGATAATTTCTGGTTCCCTGAAGCAAACTTCAATGTTTTGCCATTCAGTAATATATCTGATAATTTCTGGTTCCGTGAAGCAACATTCAATATTTTGCCATTCAGTTATATATCTGATCATTTCTGATTCCCTGAAGCAACCTTCAATGTTTTGCCATTCAGTTATATATCTGATCATTTCTGGTTCCCTGATGCAACCTACCTTCAATGTTTTGCCATTCAGTTATATATCTGATAATGTCTGGTTCCCTGTAGCAACCTTCAATATTTTTGCCATTCAGCTATATATCTGATAATTCTGGTTCCCTAAAGCAACCTTCAATATTTTGCCATTCAGTTATATATCTGATAATTTCTGGTTCCCTGAAGCAACCTTCAATATTTTGCCATTCAGTTATATATCTGATAATTACTGGTTCCCTGCAGCAGCCTTCATTTTTTGCCATTTAGTTCTATATTTGATAATTTCTAGATCTCTGCAGCAACCTTCATTTTTTTTGCCATTTAATTCTATATATAGGTTCCCTCAAGCAACCTTCAATATTTTGCCATTCAATTCTTTATTTGATAATTTCTGGTTCCCTGCAGCAGCCTTCAATTTTTTTCCATTAAGTTCTTTATCTGATAATGTTTTGATACTCCCACTACAACTAAATATGGTTATGCCGGCTTTAGTTAAGCAATGGAAATGTTTATGTATCCACTGGAGTCGCAATGTCCATACGAACATAAGCGGATATTTGTATGAACACATAACATAGCAAAGCAAACGTAGTTTGTAAAAACTGTTGTTTTTTCATAGTTAAAACTATTTTAAATTGTATAAAATTGCACACATATAATGACAAAGTTTGTTCATAGTGTATTTGAAAAACATGTTAATTATACATAAAGCTAAATGGAAAGTTAACATAAACTAAACTATAAGTATAACTGGTGCTTGGCGTAATAAGTTAAAAATTTAGATTTTTGAAATCTGAATTTAGTGTAGAAACGTACTGTAAGATTATTTTACCTATATATATATATATATAATCATAAATCAGATTTTTTCAAAATATAGATGTGGAGTTGCTCTGCTTAGAATCGAAACTGGTCGTTATAGAAATATTAAAGAGAGTTTGTTAAACAGGTGTTTCATGTCATTTTCAATTGTAATTTGTACGATGATATCAGGCAACATTTAAAGCTAAGAGCAACTACATGTACCACACATACGCTTTTCAATGATTAAAATGTCTGTGATAAAATAACGCTTTTTTCTAACAATGATATGATAAGATTATGTGCTAAAACCTGTTTTAAAATACAAATTCGTATTTTTTTGTATGTACATAATGCTAATTTAATTTCTTTCGTTATATATGTGTGAATTTTAAACCACCGTATTAATAAACATTAAGTGGCCTTAGGTTCTCATTAACAGGAAAATACAGCGGCTCTTCGGTGACCTGCTCATCACTTTTCCTTGTAATTTCTTTTTAGAATGACATATTTGTTAATATATACTGGAGGTCAATGAAAACGCATCATGAAATATATTTATTATATTCTAGATTGCTCTACTTTTTTATGTCAAAACTGAAATAAGATAATGTTCAGAGACATACAACTAATGTTTCATGAAAGAGCAAATGGATTCTATTGCATTTCACCTGAATTTAATACCTAAATGGATGAGGGTGAAAATGAAAGTTCACATAACTCAGTAACGAGTGTGGCTGCCGTCATACTGCGGATGAGACGCTGAATCCTGTATTGTGGGAACAGTGCCTGCACTAACTGCATTAGTGTTTATGATGTGCTATCCGTTGTAAATTCGCCGACCGAGCTGGTCCCATAAATATGCCTCAGGTCTGGCGAAAACGCTGGTCAGGGCAGAACTTGAACGTTGCTTTGACCCAGGAACTCGGACATTATCCTGGCTGAATGTGACCTAGCAGTGTTTTGCTGAAACAACGCGACGCCATGGTGATCTCGAAGAAAGGGCACAATGCATGGTTCCAAGATTTCGTCAACGTATCGTCGAGCCGTTAGACTGTCTGCAACCACTATCAGGGGTGTTTTTTGGTGCTATGATATTCCGGCCCACGCCATTAAACTACCACCTCCCCACCGTGCTGCTGTCTGACGCAGCAATCTGCGTAACGCTCACCTCGGCGACGCCAAACCTTCCGCCTCCCATTCAGCATATATATACAAAACCTGGACTTATCAGTGAAAAGAACACATTTCAACTGATTTTGCGTTCATCGTTGATGCCGACGACAGCACAACTCACGGTTACGTCGCCTCGTTACCTCTATATGGATCATGGGCTGAAATTCCGGCATCTTACAGGCGTCGACGCATGGAGGAGCGATTAATGCGTTGCTGGTTATATCCCCTATCTTCTTAGGCAGCCCATGGACGATCAGCAACACGGTGCCGTCTAACAGCACGATAGTGGAGTGAGAATAATACATAATACGTTATACGTAAAAACGTGATATGACAATCCCCGGCTACCATAACGACGGCTTCATGACGTTGGGCGTCATTTAAACGTCCCATTACGTAAATGACTCTTTTGTGAGCGTTTTGATAATCTAAAGCTAAGTTATGAAATGATACCTCTTGTATATTTATCTGGTTCATAATAAACATGAGTGTCAGCAAAATAACTATTTGCACCTTTTTGGTCATGGGCATCGTCTGACCTTCAAAAATCACGCCATGTCATTGAAAAGCGAACAATAAGTTTGTATTTTAAAAACAAATAACGAAATAGATAACTGAAAATAATAACCAATCATTATGGTGCGTTTTCATTGAACACAAGTATATTATATACACGGAATTTTGCATATGACTAGTCGTTACGATATGTCATCACTGACGCTTATTTTGCAATTCATTCTTACCATCTAATTGGATATGTCCTTTAAAACAACACAGAAATATCAAATTCCATTATAACATACAATTTTGTCAACAGTCTCCGTGATAATTGATAAACGGCATTGTGTCTCATTGTCATTCGTCTCTTACCGCTGATTCAAGTGGGAAAGTTATCAGTTACTTGCGGATATGGGGTGTGCTCGAATACTGGTTAAACTTGCAGAATCCCAGGAAACAGTGATTAGGTTAACTGATCGTCTGTTAGCCCTCGATGGCATAAAAATGACGCTCAATATTCAATCAATCAATCAATCAATCAATCAATCAATCAATATAACATATGTCACAGTGTTGATTATATTCCGGCTACCGGTGTTGCGCAATTAATGTAGTTAAAGCTAGGTAATCTGGTTATCATAACAGTTTTATATGATATCGGGGTCTTTGTTTATATACACATAAAATGTATTTAATATCCGATAAAATGTTGAAATTATTTAAGTTCATTTTAAAATTATTACACTGTATATAGCAATACCAGGTTAGGCTGAGTTACTTAACAGTTGTATACATCATTGTACATATGATGATACGTCAATAAACTGTATCTACAAACATGAAGTTGTTATTATTTATTTATTAATAAACATTGATAGTCGATACAATGACTGGGTTTATTCTGAATGTAAAAATCATTAAATATTTTGCAGTAAAATACTTTACTGTGATACACTTTCTGATACTGAAATACAATTCAATAGTAAAACAATATCCGTTGCCGTTATACTATTTAATGATTAAATAATATCCAACACCAGGATGCTATATAATTATGGTACAATATCCAATAACGGTATACTATATAAGTATGGTACAATATCCAATAACGGTAAACTATATAATTATGGTACAATATCTAATGACGGTATACCATATCATTATGACGGTACAATATCCAACAACGGTAAACTATTTATTTATAGTACAATATCATATAACGGTAAAGTATATCATTATGACGGTACAATATCCAACAACGGTATACAATATAGTAATGGTACATCAAATAACAGTATACTTAATAATTATGGTACAATATCCAATAACAGTACACTATATAATTATGAAATTACAATATCCAATAACGGTATACTATATAATTATCACAGTACAATATCCAATAACGGTACACTATATAATTATGAAATTACAATATCCAATAACGGTATACTATATAATTATCACAGTACAATATCCAATAACGGTACACTATATAATTATAGTAAAATATCCGATACAGCTATACAATATAATAATAGTACAATATCCAATAACGGTGCATATTATAATTATAAACCAATATCCGATACCGCTATACAATATAATAATAGTACAATATCCGATACCGCTCTACAATATAATATCAGTACAATATCCAATAACGGTGCATATTATAATTATAAACCAATATCCGATACAGCTATACAATATAATAATAGTACAATTTCCGATACCGCTTTACTACATAATAAAAAATCCAATAACGATATACAACACATATACATGACAATTATGACGGTACAATATCCATTAACGGTATATCATATATTTATGATACAATATCCAATAACGGTATACTATATAATTATGGTACAATATCCAATAACGGTACACTATTTAATTATAAGGGTACATTATCCAATAACGGTATACTATATAATTATGACAGCACAATATTCAATAACGTAATACTTCATAATTACGGTACAATATCCAATACCGGTATAATATATAATTATAGTACAATATAAAAAAACGGTAAACTATATAATTATAGTACAATAACCGTTACCAGTTTACTTTATAATTATAGTACAATGTTAGATACCGCTATACATATAATTATAATACAATATGTAATGATAGTGCAATATTCAATAACGGTATACTATATCATCATAGTACATGTACAATATCAGATACCTGTTAATGTATAATTATAGTACAATATCATATACATGTATACAATAAAATTATGATACAATATCCAATACCAGTATACTATATACTTATGTCGAAATATCCAATAACGGTATACAGTATAATTATAGTACAATATCCATTAACGGTAAACAATATAATTCTAGTACAATTTCCGATAAAGGTATACAACATAATCAAAGTACAATATCCAATAACGGTGAACAATATATTTATGGTAAAATATCCGATACCGGTATATTATATAATTATAGTACAATATCCAATAACGGTATATTATATAATTATGGTAAAATATCCGATACTGGTATACAACATAATTAAAGTAGAATATCCAATAACGGTATACAATATAATTATAATACAATATCCAATCACGGTATACTATATTATAATTATGGTACAATATCCAATACCGATATACTATATGATTATTGTACAATATCCAATAATGGTATACTATATAATTATGGTACAATATCCGATACGGGTATATCATATAATCATAGTACAATATCCAATACTTGAATACTATATAATTTTGGCACAATATCCAATACCGGTATACTATATAATTATGGTACACTATCCGTTATTGCTATACTATATAATTATAGTACAATATCCGATAACGGTATGCTATATAATAAAAGTACAATATCCGATACTGGTTAACAATATAATTATAGTACAATATCAGATATCGGTATACTTTATAATCATAGTAAAATATCTGATACTTGTATACAATATAATCATAGTACAACATCAGATACCGGTATATTATATAATCATATTACAATATCCTTTACCAGTATACTATATAATTATAGTACAATATCCGATACTGGTATACTATATAATTATAGTACAATATCCGATATCAGTATACATTATTTTAATAGTACAATATCCGATACTGCTATACTATATAATCATAGTACAATATCCGATACCAGTAAACAATATATTAATAGTACAATATCTGTTACCGCTGTACAATATGATTAAAGTACAATCATCCGATACCAGTATAAAATATAATTATGGTACAATATCCAATAACGGTATACTATATAATTATAGTACAATATCCGATACTAGTATACTATATAATTATAGTACAATATCCGATACTGGTATACTGTATAATCAAAGTACAATATCCGATATCGGTTAATGTATAATTATAGTACAATTTTTTGATACTGGTATACTATATTATCATAGTACAATATCCAATACCGGTATACTATATAATTATGGTGCAATATCCAATAACGGTAAACAATATAATTATAGCACAATATCCGATAACGGTATACTATATAGCTTTGGTACTATATCCAATACCTGTATACTATATAATTATAGTACAATATACAATAAGGGTATACTATATAATTATGTTACAATATCCGATACCGGTATACAATATTATTATGGTACAATATCCGATACCACTATACTATATAATTATAGTACACTATCCAATAAGGGTATACTATATAATTATGTTACAATATCCGATACCGGTATACAATATAATTATGGTAAAATATCCGATACCGGTATACTATATAATTATAGTACAATATCCGATACCGGTATACTATATAATTATAGTACAATATTCGATACCGGTTTACTATATAATCACAGTTCAATATCAGATACCGGCTAATGTATAATTGTGATACAATATCCGATACCGGTAAACTATATAATCATAGTACAATATCCGATACCGGTATACTATATAATTATGGTACAATATCCAATAACGGTATACAATACAATTATAGTACAATATCCCATTACGGTATACAATATAATTACAGTACAATATCTTATAACGGTATACTATATAATTATGGTACAATATCCGATGCCGGTATATCATATAATCATAGTACAATATCCAATACCGGTATACTATATAATTATGGCACAATATCCAATACCGGTATGCTATATAATCATGGTACATTATCCGATACCGGTTTACTTTATCATCATAGTACAATATCTGATACCGGTAAACATTATATTAATAGCACAATATCCGATACTGGTATACTATATAATCATAGTACAATATCTGATACCGGTAAACAATTTAATTATAGTACAATATCCAATAACAGTATAATTTATAATAATGGTACAATATCTGATACCGGTACTCAAAATAATTATGGTACAATATCCGATACCGGTATACTATATGATTATAGTACAATATCCGATACCGGTATAAAATTATAGTACAATATCCAATAACGGTATACAATATAATTATGGCACAATATCCGATACCGGTATACTATATAATTATAGCACAATATCTGATACCGGTTTATGTATAAGTATAGTAGGAAATCCGATAGTGGTTTACAACGATTATATAATAATGGTACACTATGCGTTACTGATATTTTATTTTATACAATATACGATACTGGTGTACTACTGAAATACAATATACAATACTGGTGTGCTACTGAAATACAATAGAGCATACTGGTGTACTATTGAAATAAAATTTACATTACTAGTGTACTACTAAAATACAATATAACATACTCGGTACTACTGAAAAAAAAAATATAATACTGGTGTACCAAAGTAATACGATATCCGATACTGGTGTACTACTGATATACAGTATCCGATACTGGTATGCTACTGGAATACAATATACGATACTGGTGTACTTCTGATATAAAATATACAATATTGGTGTGTTACTGAAATACAATAGACGATACTGGTGTACTATTGAAATACAATATACATTACTGGTATACTACTGAAATACAATATATGATACTGGTGTACTAAAGAAATACGATATCCTATACTGGTGTACTACTGAAATACAATATCCGATACTGGTATGCTACTGGAATACAATATACAATACTGGTGTACTACTGAAATACAATATACAAATCTTGTGTGCTACTGAAATACAATAGACGATACTGGTATTATATTAAATTACAATATACATTACTGGTATGCTACTGAAATACAATATACAATACTCGGAACTACTGAAAATGAAAAAAAAAATACAATACTGGTGTACTAAAGTAACACGATATCCGATATTGGTGTATTACTGAAATACAATATCCGATACTGGTATGCTACTGGAATACAATATACAATACTGGTGTACTACTGAAATACAATAGAGCATACTGGTGTACTACTGAAATACAATATACAATACTGGTGTGCTACTGAAATACAATAGGCGATACTAGTGTACTATTGAAATACAATAGACGATACTGGTGTACTATTGAAATACAATATACATTGCTGGTGTACTACTGAAATACAATATAACATACTCGATACTACTGAAAAACAGTATACAATACTGGTGTACTAAAGTTATTCGATATCCGATAATGGTGTAGTACTGAAATACAATATCCGATACTGGTATGCTACTAGAATACAATATATGATACTGGTGTACTACTGAAATACAATATACAATACTGGTGTGCTACTGAAATACAATAAACGATACTGGTGTACTATTGAAATACAATATACATTACTGGTATGCTACTGAAATGCAATGTACGATACTGGTGTACTAAATAAATACGATATCCGATACTGGTGTACTACTGAAATACAATATCCGATACTGGTATACTACTGGAATACAATAACCGATACTGGTGTACTACTGAAATACAATATACAATACTGCTTTACTACTGAAATACAACATACAATAATGATGTGCAACTGAAATACAATATACGATACTGGTGTACTACTGAAATACAATAGACGATACTGTTGTACTACTGAAATACAATATACGATACTGGTGTACTACTGAAATACAATAGACGATAATGGTGTACAACTGAGATACAAAAGACAATACTGGTGTTCTACTGAAAAACAATATACGATACTGGTATGCTACTGAAATTCAATGTACGATGCTGGTGTGCTACTGAAATACAATGTATGATACTAGTGTGCTACTGAAATACAATATACGATACTGGTGTACTACTGAAATACAATAGACGATACTGGTATGCTACTGGATTACAATATACAAATTAGCTGTTCAACTTTTTAAATCATATCTCTCGAATAGAAAACAATTAATTAGAGTGAAAAATCTAAAATCAGATATGCTTCTGTTAAAATCTGGCGTACCACAAGGGTCTATCTTAGGACCACTCCTTTTTTCTTTTATATATGAATGACATCGCTTTATTTCTAAAACTTGAAGTACTGATCTCTGTGCTGATTTTGAATTATGAAATGAGGGTAGTGAAAAATACTTTTATCGGTAAGTAAGTTTGTGTTTATTTATTTCAGGAGTGATAGCATAATTTTGAGTTTGATCTGGTGATGAAAAACAGGCTAGTTTAATGTCTGAAGCTTGAACTAGACTAGGGAATGCTTTTCAAAATTGTACTTTCCATTCTTGTTTACTTTACAATATATTTTCAAACTATTTCTGATGAAAGAATATTTATGATATTTTTTTATATTAAAAAATGGGAGTATACATGTATCTAGCTTCCAATTTAATGTCATTATTTGAACAGCAACTTTGTCCACAATCATTTTGAGTAAGCACAGTCATGCACATTTTCATGGCTACCTAGGCTACAGTAAGCATTAATTGCATGAAGCATAATGTCCTACAAGTAAGGCAACATCATGGCGCCAATGAAGTGCAAACTGGTACATTTTAGCACTACCCAACTTCAAGTTACTTAATGAATAGTCCACTTTGTACATGTGGATTAATAGAAAACACAAGTCATTACCTCTTCATCTGTTCTTTGTATACGGAGCAGAGACGCATTATGTTACATAAACTACAAGAATTAAACATACAACCAACATTACTGTTAATACATTTTTGTTTGGAGATCCCATAATTATTATCCATTGAAATCAATACAAGCTTATTTGTAACAGTTCAAGACTATATAATTTTATATATTCATTAAAAATGTACTTCATTTCTCTTATTGGTGGATTCGGCGCAATCTTTTTTTAATAATACCAGTTGTTTTTTTTTGACGTTTAAAATGAATGTTGTCATTTGATATACTTATGATGCCATAGCGCTAAAGAGTACACAATGTTGTGTGACGTTACGTCAGAGTGACGTTTTCTTATAACAACTATAATTATGCGCTTCACATTTTACTCAGCACAATTTGAATTTTACCGGCGTATTTCACTGAAAAAAGGGTATTTTTCTTATAAATTTCACAATTTGCTTTATATTTTTGTGAAGTATATGCGCGCCTTAAGGCGCACATCATAATTTGTGAATGTTTTCACAATTTTATTAATTTTTATTGTGATATTTCCACACTTCCACATTTTTATCATCATAATCGTTTGACATTTTAACATTATCATCATTTATATTTTTCACTTTCGTCCCCTGAAGAAGGAATATATATATTCCGAAAGAGCTCGTTTTTTTTTAAAAATAATTTTAAAGAATTCAGTATTGTTTGGATGTATAAATTAATTTTTAATTATCAATTTATTATCTCTCCCATATATATATAATTGTAATACTGTCACATATTTAATAGATTGATTTTGGGAGACAGATTCACAAAAGCTGTAAGCTTTCTTCTGAATCCCTTTCATAACTGTATACGCCGGGCCCGATTAGCTCAGTCGGTTACATGTCTGACTATCAATCCAGGGGTCATGAGTTTGAATCCCCCGCCCAGCAACAGATTCTGTGATGATTGATATACAACATTGTATCTAATTATCATTCGTCTCTCACCACTGATTCAAGTGGGAAAGTTATCAGTTACTTACGGAGACTGGGTGTGCTCGAGTACTGGTTAATCCCAGGAAACAGTGGTTAGGTTAACTGATCCTCTGTTAGCCCTCGATGGCATAAAAATGACGCTAAATATTCAATCAATGAATCAATCATAATTGTATACACATGTGTTAACTAATATGTGATATTTTCAATGTAATTGTATACTATTTGTGAATAAAATATGTAACTAACAGTTACTGATTTTCATAGAGAAATGAAGTGCAGTTTCTATATAGTTCATACAGACTGAATGATTGTATGCAAGTTTATATATATATTCTTTATTTCTATTGAATCTACATCCCACTGAATGGAAATTATATCGGGTTTTGAAGATTTTCGAAACATAACTTAAAATTTGCTTGAATGTTAAATATGTATAAATAAGCCACACTTAAGTCTACTTCACTGCACACTTAAAAGCCTTTATATGAAAAATTAATGGAAGCCTATCAGTTTGTCAAAGGTCAGACTTGAACTGACATCTCACTCCTAGAAGGAGTTTGTACTTTCTTGTACTACAAAGACTTTTTACCTGATAGACTTCCTGTGTCAAGCTAAAAAATATTACCTCTTTTTTGTATATATAAAAAAAACATATTTATTATTGATACACACTGGGAAGTTACAGAACAAATGTCTTTAAACCACTCTTTAATAAATATAAACACAGTTACACTGTCAAAGAGTAAACATATGTTGAGACTGCAGCTAAGCCTTTAAGACTAATGCATAATATATACATTAGGCCACACTTAAAAATATCTCTGTTTCCCCTTGCCGGACCCTAGATTTTAGAACTGGGTAGGTAGGTAGGCTTTTTTTTTTTTTTTTTGAAATCCGTAAGACATACACGATTGATAAACAGAGAAAACTCCACATTTTATTAACTGATATGGCTATTCCAATACAACAACATAATTTATATTAAATGTTTTAAATGTGCTCAATGCATTGCTCGTAAAAGTGTAGGACTGAAAACTAAGAAAACTGTAAAAATGAATAGTATTTGTATAACACTTATATATAATTAACTGAACTGTGTTTATTTTAATTGACAAAATGAAACTATATACAGAATAACTAGTATTAGTAAATTGGACAGCAGTTACTTAAACTGTTGGCATTTAAAAATGCCTACAGAGCTATATAAAAATGAAACTGTATATAGAATAATAAGTATTAATCTGTTGGCATTATTTAATATAGTTTATTGGCATTTTTAATTGCAACAGTTTAATTAACTGTAGTCAAATAATCTAGTATTAGCCATTTTATATAATTATACAGTTTCTGAACATTGTTTATCAAAATAAACTAGCAAAAGAAGTACTAACTTGCCCTGATCAAAGATTCACTTGCCCAGATTTTTATTACCAATACACTTTGCGTATAATATAAAATAATTAAACATGAATAGACTTAAATGTATTAATTTTTATGTAAGGTTAGCTCCCCATAACATTATGCATGTGTAAATCACAAGTTTTAGAATTTGAACAAAACCGGGAGAAGTGAAAGAATTTCAGGGAGAACTGACTATGTCTCTATAAGTATGACTGACTTATTATGTTGTATTTAGTCTTTGTTCTTTATTGACTATCATTTCTGTTCTGTCACTCTGTGGCAGTGTGGGAGCAGGTGTTAATTCAAATCATTATTTTAAATATATTTCTCTTTTCTATGATTACTAAATGTCATAACATACAACAATGGCAATGTCAAGCCTACAAAGCTATTCAATTCATCCAAGAGAATTTGGCAGTCTATGATCTAGAAAAGTGCAACTAGTAAACTATATTTCAAATATTAAAAAAACAATTTGAACTTATCTTAATTGTTGTTTTCAATACCATATTTAAATCATGACTGCCAAAGAAAATTATACGCTAAAACCACATAACCAAAAAGCAATAAATGTATTACTATAATACCCCTACCACATTTTTCTTTTCCATATACTCCATTTAAATATCTACGTTCACGTTTTCACAACATGGGTCTGGAAAAATTTTCAAAAGCACTCGTCTGTTGGACAAGTGGTCTGCTAAAAAGTACTCATCCGGATGGAAAACTCACTTGTCCAAAAAAGTTATAGTAAAATAGTGTCTATTTTGGAAGCACATTGTGATAACCTCATCTTCCCTTAAAGAGTTTTATTACTTCATTTACAGTAAGTACACCACTAGCTTAACCGTTATGATCATGCAATGGACATTAAGTTTGTTGATGTTTATATATTGCTTTTGTTCCAAATACAAACAGCTTGGGGTAAACATAAAAAGTTAATGCATTCAAGGCTCCTTAACATGTTAACGCAAAAAGAACGTTAATATTCCGGAGACCGAAAAATATTCCAAAGACAGAAAAGTCTGTTTTTTAAACCGGTATAAAAAAGCTGCACATGCGGGTCTCGATACCTTATAAAAAATTATGCCGAATGGTTTCTTATGAAAATGTTCTTGGGACTCGACAAGAAATTGCATGATAAAGTTATCGTTGATGATCGTTAAATTTCAATTTTACAGATTATATTTACAGCAATGAAATATAGAAAGAATAAATATCGTAACGACTTTGGATCATTACTTTTTTTACAGTTTTCAGATTGTTTATTTTTTTTATCTCTGCCGAAAGGTTTACTCGTCCGACAGATTAGTTACTGGTAAAAATCACTCGTTCGCAGACAAAAATCAGTCGTCAGGATGAGTGCTTTTGCCGGCCCCTGGTCACAGAAGAAAATTTACATACATACAGTTCCAATTATTGTAAATGTACGAAATATTTATAAAAATACCAGAATACTTGACGCTGTGTGTACTGTGGTCGGAGATATCCGACCAATCATAGCGGTTATTTAAAATATATTAATTTATGTTCAAAGCTATCATCCAATCATATTAGAGGAATAAAAATAGATAGTTGAATATGCATGAGAGGTTTTCCAAGTCGCATTATCGGGCATGTGGTAAACACCGCGGGGGTCAATTGTTTCTACTGATTAGTTACGGTCTATAAGCAACAGTTTCACATGTGTTGTATAGAATAGAGATATTTGCAGACCTGTGTATTGTGAAAACTCGCTTGTCCAATTTTTAAGACAAGCCCGGAACGGTCGAAAATATAAAAAATATCAGAAATTTTCCCCAATAATTTTTTTTCAGTTGGTGCTTTTTTCGTGGGTCGGTCGCGCAAGGGGAAACAAACATTATTTTTATATAGGCCTTAATATGCATCAGTATGGTTTATTGAGGATGGCCACCATCATAACCCAATTATGGGGTGAATAAACAAAGATAACAAAAATATACAATTCTTTGAGTGATCAAAATAAAAAAATATCAAATGCATCTGTTTAGTAAATGAGTCCTACTCTGTTTGAAATGAACACAGATATATTACAATTTTCAAAAATATCAGTTAGTTTTTTACATCATAATATCAATTCAGCAATAAAGAAGTCTCTTGGGTTCTTCAGATAGTGAGGCAGCGTTGACCAATTTCCTTATTGTTACTTGAAAGATCCCGTACTACCTAATGCCATGCTAGGTGACAGATGTTTGCAATGTCAAAAAATAAAAGTTAAAAGCAGCCCATCATTACCTTCCATATACAATAAAAAAAATACTAGTATCGAATATACATGTAATCGGCATGCAAAAGGAAAACTACTCTAAATAGGAAAATTGCTTATGACATTTTGTCTGTTGTCCGAATCTGGTTAATTTCAAATTATACCCTAACCCACTAACCCCCTTAGGATCCAGTTTTTATTGCAGATTTTAATTTTATTTCTTCGACTTGCCAAAATTTATTTAACGCACGTGCTTAAGCCTAGCTACGTGCCTGTCTTTCACCTTTGAATTTGCAGGGAAGAAAGCAGTGACTTGCACATATCATAAGTCTGGTTAACCACCTAGCGAACCCCAGGAATGAAGATTATGTGCTGTTATATAACTTAACAAGAGCTGTCAGAAGACAACAAAGCTCGCCTCTGGGTGTGTAAGTCTAAAAAGGGCCGTAACTGTGCCAAAATGCAATCCAGAGTTATGGTTCTTGTCTGTGTGTTCCATTGATGATGGTGAACACACATGTGAAGTTTCATTCAAATCCAATGAGTAGTTGCATAGATAACTGGAACTTAAACGCAAAAGTTTAATCTGGGTGTCTACAGACGACGCCGATGACGCCGGGGTCATGACAACAGCTCTCCTTGGACTTGGTCGCGGCAAGCTAAAAAGGTGGAAAAAATAACAACAAACAAACAAATTCACTTCTTGTACTTTATATAGTGTTAACAGGAATTTTTTTTAAAATGTCCAAAGTAATAAGTTTTAATATGGCAATGAAGATGTGTTTTACTCTATTTCATCATAAAGGGGTTTTTCAAAATGTAGAGAAAGAAAATGATTGTTCTTAAGCATTCTTCTATATACACTGTATATAAAACACATCAGAAACTACAAATACATCGGGATATCTTCACCGTTTACATCACAAGCAGATCCAGAGGAGGACAGGGACATGGATAGTTAAGTGGGGGCAGGGCCTTCAGCAAATCCAAAACAGGGCAGAGGCTTCAGCAGATCCAGAGGCGGAAATGAGCTTCAGCAGATCCAGATGGGAAAGGGTCATCAGCAGATCAAGAGGGGAGGGGGGGGGGGGGGGGGGGGGGGGAGAGGGCAGGGGATTCAGCAGATCTAGAAGGGGGGGGGGGTGAAAAGAGAGAGGCATGGACAGAGGCTTCAACAATTCCAGAGTGGGGACAGCATCTTCATCAAATCCAGGTGAGAATAGAGGCTTCAGCAGATCCAGAGGGGGACATAAGCTTCAGCAGATCCAGAGGGGCCATAAGCTTCAACAGATCTAGAGGGGTACATGAGCTTCAGCAGATCCAGAGGAAGACATGAGCTTAAGCAGATGCGGAGGAGACATGAGCTTCAGCAGATCCAGAGGGGGACATGAAATTCAGCAGATCCAAAGGAAGACATGAGCTTTAGCAGATCCAGAAGGGGACATGAGCTTCAACAGATCTAGATGGGGACATGAGCTTCAGCAAATTCAGATGGGAATAGAGGCTTCAGCAGATCAAGAGGGCGACATGAGCTTCAGCAGATCAAGAGGGTGACATGAGCTTCGGCAAATCCAGAGTGGGACATGAGTTTCAGCAAATCCAGAGGGGGACATGAGCTTCAGCAGATCCAGCGGTAGACATGAGCTTCAGCAGATCCAGCGGTAGACATGAGCTTCAGCAGATCCGGAGGGGGACATGAACTTCAGCAGATCCAGAGGGAGACATGAGCTTCAGCAGATCCAGAGGGAGAAATGAGCTTCAGCAGATATACAGGAAGACATGAGCTTCAGCAGATACAGAGGGGGACATGAACTTTAGTAGATCCAGAGGATGACATGAGCTTCAGCAACATGAGTTGCAGCAGATCCAGAGGAAGACATGAGCTTCAGCAGATCTAGAGGGAGACATTAGCTTCAGCAGATCCAGAGGGAGACACAAGCTTCAGCAGATCCAGAGGGGGACATGACCTTCAGCAAATCCAGAGGGGGGCATGAGCATCAGCAGATCCAGAGGGGGACATGAGATTTAGCAGATCCAGAGAGGGGTACAGGCTTCAGCAGATACAGAGAGGGACAGGGGTTTTAGCAGATTCAGAGTGGGACAATGGCAACAGATCAAGAGGGGGGCAGGAGTTTCCGCAGATCTAGAGGGGACAGGGCTTCAGTAGATCAAAACTGGGGCATGGGGTTCAACAGATTCAAAAGTCGAAAAATTTATGACATATCCAACGAGCCGATTTGTGACTGCTGTTAAAGGTGCAACGTTTTCAGGTAAACAAAGCCATCAAGGAGTGTTGTAAAAACAAACAAATTTTAGTTGTTAGAATGTGCAACATGTCAAACAAGAGGCCCAAGAACGCTCTACCGACTCATAGTGGCCATAGTACTTTTTGAAATTCTCCTATGCAATAGAAACATCGTGGTGGGGTCATTTTAATCCCAGGGACACCATTTGAACACATCTTACAAAACTATAGTTGGTCATCATTACTACATAATCATATTGAAAATCTGTTGGGATGTTCATGAGAAGAAGATTTGTTAAGTTTTGGACTATTTTTAGTAATGGTGGCGATCTTGAATTTCAGATCGAAAAAAAACAAAACCTTCTGTATAGTCTCCTGTGCAATAGAAATATCCATGTGAAGTTTCAGTTTAATTGGCCTAATGGTTTAGAAGATATGAAAGAAAAAGAGAATGTTCTGATTCCCATAGTATCCCTATGTTAAATTCTAAGTCTCCTTTAAACAAAAAAAATCAAAGGTCTGAAAGGCCTGAGGGAAGGCTCGCTTCTTGTGTTTATTCGAAAATGTAGGTTCGAAAAATTGGAAAACTTAGATTTCTGATATGTTAAAAAGAAATTCGTTAGGATTTAGAAAAGAATGTGGTGTGTTTAATATTTCTTTTGTGTATCTATATAAATAATTTCCTGCATACAATACAGAGTCCATATCAATACTTTTCCAACAGTAGCTATCAAATGGTTTTAATAATGCATTTGAAAAAATGCAAACACATGGTACATGTCTTCCGTGTGAAAATTGATTGAATATTTGATGACCCTGGTGAAAATATCCATTTCAGGACATTTTGTTAAACTTGTAACGTGGTGGTCCAGGATTCCTTTCCACATCTCCACATAAAACTTACCAATATGAACAACCATAGTCTAATATGATCAAGGCGTGGATGGACAGCTTTTTTATTGTTTTGATATCTGATCTGCTGTCTCGGGAGACGCAAAAATAAAAAATGTCAAAAGGCTCCTTAGACCGTGCAATATGTCGCTTTAGAACAACCTATATGAAAGCTTCACAAACAAACCTTCATATTCTGATGTTTCTCTAAAATCAAAATTGAGTAGTGATGTACAACTCCAGTCAATTTTAATATCTCCAGTTCAATAGTTGATTTATGGATAATGAAACGCATTCAGCACAAAATGTTCCTGATTGTCCGAGAATATAAAACACATATCCACAACTCTTTGTCTAGACCAAAACAAACAAACTTATAGATTTACATATTGACTTGAGTTATGTTCGATTCTCATATAGCTTTAAATCAACAATAAAAATAATCAATACATAGCATTATAAATGATGTTGCATGACCTAGATTTAATCAATCTAAAAATTACAACACAGAAACACAACAAACATAATGGTCGGATGACCTAATTAACCGTTAAATATGTTCATCAATACACTGCTTCCATAAGATGACAGATTGGCGTGTTTTTCTATAAACAACAAATGTAGCCCTGAGCCTCATTTCGTTATTTTACTATCAAAATTAGAAGAGGACAATTTCTCAGACCACTCAACCACAGAGAACCCTTCATAAACTATAGGGAAAATTCAACACAACCTCGCACAAACATCAAATATATATCTAGCTCAATGCAAAATTATCAAACATATTTCCATACATCACAATAAATTTCACCCAACAAAAATCAACAATTACTCTCACCAACATCACATCATTTGCTCAACACAAAATTATTAAACATTTTCTCTAACATCACAATAAATTTCTCCCAACAAAAGTCAACAAACATTCTCCCATTCACCACAATATCTAGCTCAACACAAAATTATTAAACATTTTCCCTAACATCACAATATATTTCTCCCAATAAAAGTCAACAAACACTCTCCCCAACATCACATCATTTGCTCAACACAAAATTATTAAACATTTTCCCTATCATCTCTCAATACGAAACACTGAAGCCTCTCAAAAACAATACATAATATATCATTACCAACACAAAGTAAAACGCATCCAAAACTATACATTTTTCTCTAAACATAAAACACTCTCTGAACAATACAAAGGCTTACAGTGGTTTTTTCATGTTGATCAAAAGTGATTTGTATAATGTACATCCTTGTACAGCTGGTTGATTTAGAATTATTTGTATAATGTACATCCTTGTATGGCTGGTTGATCATGGAGTAATTTGCAAAATGTACATTTTTTTTCTAAAACCACACATATTATTCAACCCAAAAGACAAACATTTTCTAAACACCACACTAAAGTTTTCAACAAAAAATTATACACACCCTCACCAACATATACCTAGCTCAACACAAGATCATCAGACATTTTCCCCAACATCACAATAAATTTCTCTCAACAAAAAATCAACAAACATGCTCCCTGACATCACATGTTTCTCTCTCAATACAAAACACTGAAGCCTCTCAAAAGCAATACATATATATCATTCCCAACAGAAAGTAAAACACATCCAAAAATATACATTTGTCTCTTAACATAAAACACTCTCTCCCACCTGGTTGAAAGTGTTCCAGAGATGATAAATCATGTCCGCTGCGTGATGACCTCCGATGTTCACTGATGTAAAAATCCAATCCGATCAAGTTCCTTCATCGCGGCAATTCTGGCTACTGCAACAACGAAACGCCAACAACAATCCTTGCGTCCAGAAATGGGTCCAGGGACTCGAATTGAAGAGGTGGAACCTGTCAGACGAAAATTATCAGCGAAAAACATTCCATACTGCTGGTCATCACACAGACCATATGGTATATCACCCAAGGCAAACTTGTCTCACAGATGTACATAATATGATATTGTAGCACTGGGGATGCAGAAATACCATTATCCACCAAAAAAACATGATACATGACTACAACAAAAGGATAGACAAATTGACACTCTCTATCACAGAAGCATGCTACGAGAGAACATCAGTGGAACAAAAAGATTGTTACTCACTACCTCAGAACCATAATATGAAACTACAGTACTAATACAGAAGGATTGTCACACTGTACACTAGAAGTATAATTTGGAAGTTCAACACAAGGATAGTTATATTGCCTCTCTCTAACACTGAAATGTGATGCGAGAATGCAACACATGGACAATAACTTAATCAATCTTTAACACAGAGTATTAATATGAAACGTAAGCATTGGGCCAGTTGCTATGTCTCCCATACTTCTGTCTTACAGTTTGATTAACCTTCTGCCCTAGTGTTGTATTCTCACATCATATTTCTTTGTCAGAAAATGGCAATATTTCTGTCC
Source organism: Panopea generosa (assembly GCA_029582155.1). Taxonomy (NCBI): domain Eukaryota; kingdom Metazoa; phylum Mollusca; class Bivalvia; order Adapedonta; family Hiatellidae; genus Panopea; species Panopea generosa. The sequence goes on from JAPMAH010000020.1 coordinate 5,797,728, forward strand.
AAATGTTGAGCTTTCAAATCATACTTCTAGTGTATAGTGCAAAAGTCCTTTTATATCAGTGCTGTAGTTACACATTATGCTTCTGAAATAGTCAGTGACAATCTTCTTATTCCAATGGTGTAGTCTCGTGGTATGTTTCTGTGATGGAGAGTGTCAGTTTGTCTATCCTTTTGTTGCAGTCACACATCATATTTCTGTAGTAAATATTGTCATTTCTCTATCCCCAGTATTACAATATCACATCTTGTACATCAGTAAGACAAGTGTACCTCAGTTGATTCACCATATCTTCTGTGTGATAACCTTCAGATTGGACCTTGTTGAAGAGATCACGACATCATGCAGTCTGCTGTATGATGACCATCAGTGTGGAAATTGTTCCATGAGATGATACATCATGTCTTCTGTTTTGAGATGACCATAAGGGTGCAAGTCTTCCAAAAAAAACTACACCGGGCCCGATAAGCTCAGTCGGTACGCATCTATCAATCGAGGGGCTGCGAGTTCCAATCCCCAGCTTGACAACAGTCTACGTGATGATTGATATACGACATTGTGTCTCATTATCATTCTTCTCTCACCACTGATTCAAGTGGAGAATATATCAGTTATTTGCGGAAATGGGGTACGCATCTATCAATCGAGGGGCTGCGAGTTCCAATCCCCAGCTTGACAACAGTCTACGTGATGATTGATATACGACATTGTGTCTCATTATCATTCGTCTCTCACCACTGATTCAAGTGGAGAATATATCAGTTATTTGCGGAAATGGGGTACGCATCTATCAATCGAGGGGCTGCGAGTTCCAATCCCCAGCTTGACAACAGTCTACGTGATGATTGATATACGACATTGTGTCTCATTATCAATCGTCTCTCACCACTGATTCAAGTGGAGAATATATCAGTTATTTGCGGAAATGGTGTGTGCTCGAGTACTGGTTAATCCCAGGAAACTGGTTAGGTTAACTGAGGTTAACTAAAATTGACGCTAAATTTTCAATCCAAAGAACTACAAACACTCTCGCAAACATTACATATATATTTCTTTCAATAATGATACATACATATTATAATTCCCAATACAATAAAAAACTACAAACACTCGCACAAACATCAAATATATATCTAGCTCAATGCAAAATTATCAAACATATTTCCATACATCACAATAAATTTCACCCAACAAAAATCAACAATAACTCTCACCAACATCACAATATCTAGCTCAACACAAAATTATTTAACATTTTCTCTAACATCAAAATAATTTTTTCCCAACAAAAGTCAACAAACACTCTCCCCAACATCACATCATTTGCTCAACACAAAATTATTAAACATTTTCCCTATCATCACAATAAATTTCTCCCAACAAAAATTAACAATAACTCTCACCAACACCACAATATCTAGCTCAACACAAAAGACAAACATTTTCTAAACACCACACTAAAGTTTTCAACAAAAAATTATACACACTCTCATCAACATATACCTAGCTCAACACAAGATCATAGACATTTTCCCCCAACATCACAATAAATTTCTCCCAACAAAAAAATCAATAAACATGCTCCCTGATATCACATGTATCTCTCTCAATACAAAATACTGAAGCCTCTCAAAAGCAATACATATATATCATTCCCAACAGAAAGTAAAACACATCCAAAAATATACATTTGTCTCTTAACATAAAACACTCTCTCCCACCTGGTTGAAAGTGTTCCAGAGATGATAAATCATGTCCGCTGCGTGATGACCTCCGACATTCACTGATGTAAAAATCCAATCCGATCAAGTTCCTTCATCGCGGCAATTCTGGCTACTGCAACAACGAAACGCCAACAACAATCCTTGCGTCCAGAAATGGGTCCAGGGACTCGAATTGAAGAGGTGGAACCTGTCAGACGAAAATTATCAGCGAAAAACATTCCATACCGCTGGTCATCACACAGACCATATGGTATATCACCCAAGGCAAACTTGTCTCACAGATGTACATAATATGATATTGTAGCACTGGGGATGCAGAAATACCATTATCCACCAAAAAAACATGATACATGACTACAACAAAAGGATAGACAAATTGACACTCTCTATCACAGAAGTATGCTACGAGAGAACATCGGTGGAACAAAAAGATTGTTACTCACTACCTCAGAACCATAATATGAAACTACAGTACTAATACAGAAGGATTGTCACACTGTACACTAGAAGTATACTTTGGAAGTTCAACACAAGGATAGTTATATTGCCTCTCTCTAACATTGAAATGTGATGCGAGAATGCAACACATGGACAATAACTTAATCAATCTTTAACACAGAGTATTAATATGAAACGTAAGCATTGGGCAAGTTGCTATGTCTCCCATACTTCTGTCTTACAGTTTGATTAACCTTCTGCCCTAGTGTTGTATTCTCACATCATATTTCTTTGTCAGAAAATGGCAATATTTCTGTCCAAATGTTGAGCTGTCAAATCATACTTCTATTGTATAGTGCAAAAGTCCTTTTATATCAGTGCTGTAGTTACACATTATGCTTCTGAAATAGTCAGTGACAATCTTCTTATTCCAATGGTGTAGTCTCGTGGTATGTTTCTGTGATGGAGAGTGTCAGTTTGTCTATCCTTTTGTTGCAGTCACACATCATATTTCTGTAGTAAATAATGTCATTTCTCTATCCCCAGTATTACAATATCACATCTCGTACATCAGTAAGACGAGTGTACCTCAGTTGATTCACCATATCTTCTGTGTGATAACCTTCAGATTGGACCTTGTTGAAGAGATCACGACATCATGCAGTCTGCTGTATGATGACCATCAGTGTGGAAATTGTTCCATGAGATGATACATCATGTCTTCTGTTTTGAGATGACCATAAGGGTGCAAGTCTTCCAAAAAACTACACCGGGCCCGATAAGCTCAGTCGGTACGCGTCTATCAATCAAGGGGCTGCGAGTTCCAATCCCCAGCTTGACAACAGTCTACGTGATGATTGATATACGACATTGTGTCTCATTATCATTCTTCTCTCACCACTGATTCAAGTGGAGAATATATCAGTTATTTGCGGAAATGGTGTGTGCTAGAGTACTGGTTAATCCCAGGAAACTGGTTAATCCCAGGATCGTCTGTTAGCCCTTGATAGCATAAAATTGATGCTAAGTTTTCAATCCAAAGAACTACAAACACTCTCGCAAACATTACATATATATTTCTTTCAATAATGATACATATTATAATTCCCAATACAACAAAAAACTACAAACACTCGCACAAACATCAAATATATATCTAGCTCAATGCAAAATTATCAAACATATTTCCATACATCACAATAAATTTCACCCAACAAAAATCAACAATTACTCTCACCAACATCACATCATTTGCTCAACACAAAATTATTAAACATTTTCTCTAACATCACAATAAATTTCTCCCAACAAAAGTCAACAAACATTCTCCCATTCACCACAATATCTAGCTCAACACAAAATTATTAAACATTTTCCCTAACATCACAATATATTTCTCCCAATAAAAGTCAACAAACACTCTCCCCAACATCACATCATTTGCTCAACACAAAATTATTAAACATTTTCCCTATCATCTCTCAATACGAAACACTGAAGCCTCTCAAAAACAATACATAATATATCATTACCAACACAAAGTAAAACGCATCCAAAACTATACATTTTTCTCTAAACATAAAACACTCTCTGAACAATACAAAGGCTTACAGTGGTTTTTTCATGTTGATCAAAAGTGATTTGTATAATGTACATCCTTGTACAGCTGGTTGATTTAGAATTATTTGTATAATGTACATCCTTGTATGGCTGGTTGATCATGGAGTAATTTGCAAAATGTACATTTTTTTTTTCTAAAACCACACATATTATTCAACCCAAAAGACAAACATTTTCTAAACACCACACTAAAGTTTTCAACAAAAAATTATACACACCCTCACCAACATATACCTAGCTCAACACAAGATCATCAGACATTTTCCCCAACATCACAATAAATTTCTCTCAACAAAAAATCAACAAACATGCTCCCTGACATCACATGTTTCTCTCTCAATACAAAACACTGAAGCCTCTCAAAAGCAATACATATATATATCATTCCCAACAGAAAGTAAAACACATCCAAAAATATACATTTGTCTCTTAACATAAAACACTCTCTCCCATCTGGTTGAAAGTGTTCCAGAGATGATAAATCATGTCCGCTGCGTGATGACCTCCGATGTTCACTGATGTAAAAATCCAATCCGATCAAGTTCCTTCATCGCGGCAATTCTGGCTACTGCAACAACGAAACGCCAACAACAATCCTTGCGTCCAGAAATGGGTCCAGGGACTCGAATTGAAGAGGTGGAACCTGTCAGACGAAAATTATCAGCGAAAAACATTCCATACCGCTGGTCATCACACAGACCATATGGTATATCACCCAAGGCAAACTTGTCTCACAGATGTACATAATATGATATTGTAGCACTGGGGATGCAGAAATACCATTATCCACCAAAAAAACATGATACATGACTACAACAAAAGGATAGACAAATTGACACTCTCTGTCACAGAAGTATGCTACGAGAGAACACCAGTGGAACAAAAAGATTGTTACTCACTACCTCAGAACCATAATATGAAACTACAGTACTAATACAGAAGGATTGTCACACTGTACACTAGAAGTATAATTTGGAAGTTCAACACAAGGATAGTTATATTGCCTCTCTCTAACACTGAAATGTGATGCGAGAATGCAACACATGGACAATAACTTAATCAATCTTTAACACAGAGTATTAATATGAAACGTAAGCATTGGGCCAGTTGCTATGTCTCCCATACTTCTGTCTTACAGTTTGATTAACCTTCTGCCCTAGTGTTGTATTCTCACATCATATTTCTTTGTCAGAAAATGGCAATATTTCTGTCCAAATGTTGAGCTTTCAAATCATACTTCTAGTGTATAGTGCAAAAGTCCTTTTATATCAGTGCTGTAGTTACACATTATGCTTCTGAAATAGTCAGTGACAATCTTCTTATTCCAATGGTGTAGTCTCGTGGTATGTTTCTGTGATGGAGAGTGTCAGTTTGTCTATCCTTTTGTTGCAGTCACACATCATATTTCTGTAGTAAATAATGTCATTTCTCTATCCCCAGTATTACAATATCACATCTTGTACATCAGTAAGACAAGTGTACCTCAGTTGATTCACCATATCTTCTGTGTGATAACCTTCAGATTGGACCTTGTTGAAGAGATCACGACATCATGCAGTCTGCTGTATGATGACCATCAGTGTGGAAATTGTTCCATGAGATGATACATCATGTCTTCTGTTTTGAGATGACCATAAGGGTGCAAGTCTTCCAAAAAAACTACACCGGGCCCGATAAGCTCAGTTGGTTCACGTCTATCAATCGAGGGGCTGCGAGTTCCAATCCCCAGCTTGACAACAGTCTACATGATGATTGATATAACATTGTGTCTCATTATCATTCTTCTCTCACCACTGATTCAAGTGGAGAATATATCAGTTATTTGCGGAAATGGTGTGTGCTCGAGTACTGGTTAATCCCAGGAAACTGGTTAGGTTAACTGATCGTCTGTTAGCCCTTGATAGCATAAAACTGACGCTAAATTTTCAATCCAAAGAACTACAAACACTCTCGCAAGCATTACATATATATTTCTTTCAATAATGATACATATCATAATTCCCAATACAACAAAAAACTACAAACACTCGCACAAACATCAAATATATATCTAGCTCAATGCCAAAAAGCTCTCTCTCTCAACAATACAAAGGCTTCCAGCAATTTCTTCTTTTTCACAAGAGTGATTTGTATAGTGTTCATCCTTGTACAGCTGGTTTACCAAGTGATTTGTATAATGTACATCCATGTACAGCTGGTTTACAGAGAGTGATTTGTATAATGTACAGCTGATTACCAAGAGTAATTTGCATAATGTACATCCTTGTACAGCTGGTTTACCAAGTGATTTGTATAATGTACATCCATGTACAGCTGGTTTACAGAGTGATTTGTATAATGTACATCCTTGTACAGCTGGTTGACCAATAGTGATTTGTATAATGTACATCCCTGTTCAGCTGGTTTACCAAGAGTAATTTGCATAATGTACATCCTTGTATAACTGGTTCACAAAGAATAGTTTATATTATGTACATCGTTGTACAACTTTTTGATAAAGAGTGCCAAAACATATATTCCCAAATTAAAAACAACACTGTCACCAACAATGTCCATATTCCCAAATACATAATAACACTCACCAACAATGTCCATATTCCCAAATACAAAACAACACTCTCACCAACAATGCCCATATTTCCAAATACAAAACAACACTCTCACCAACAATGTTCATATTCCCAAATACAAAACAACACTTTCACAGTCTATGTTCATATTGCCAAATATTAAATAAACCTCTCACCAACAATGTCCATATTGCCAAATACAAAACAACACTCTCACCAACAATGTCCATACTCCATATTCCCAAATACAAAACAACATCTCATCAACAATGTCCATATTCCCAAATAAAAAACAACACTCACCAACAATGTCCATATTCCCAAATACAAAACAACACTCACCAACAATGCACATATTCCCAAATACAAAACAACACTCTCACCAACAATGCACATATTCCCAAATACAAAACAACACTCTCGCCAACAATGTCCATATTGCCAAATACAAAACAACACTCACCAACAATGCACATATTCCCAAATACAAAACAATCATATCACCAACAATGCCCATATTGCCAAATACAAAACAACACTCTCACAGTCTATGTTCATATTGCCAAATACCAAACAACCCTCTCACCAACAATGTCCATATTGCCAAATACAAAACAACACTCACCAACAATGTCCATATTCCCACATTACCAATACAAAACAACACTTTCACCAACAAGGTACATATTCCCAAATACTGAACACCCCTCTGACATATAATGCCCATATTTCCTAATACAAAACAATACTCGCCAACGATACACACATTTCCAAATTAAAAAAACACTCATCGACAATTTGCATATTTCAAAATGAAAAACACTTTTGAACAGGGTTTAATGCCATGTTTAGGTAATATATGGCAGTTTTATTGGTGGAGGAAAACCTCAGAATGAATCCGAGCAGAACCACGTCCTGTAAGTAACTGGCCAGCTTTCTCACATAGTTTTTTTGAGCGAGGGTGACATGCACCTACAACCTTAGTGGTGATATGTAAGTGGTCTCGAGACAGAGCCTCAGACCACTCAACCACAGAGAACCCTTCATAAACTATAGGGAAAATTCAACAACCAAACAGCTACGTCAGCTATTTTCATGTTGTGAATATCTCCCCAAATTCTGGGAAAAAAGTTAGATGTTCCTACCTTAAGCATTAAGCAGAAGCATGGTGGCAATCAAAAGACTTGTGGGGGCAAAACCTGTCCTGAAAATAAAAACAAGAATAATGTCAATATTGTGCGACACATGACCCCGAAAATTAATGTGAAAGAATTATCATGTATTATATTAAGTACTTTTTCTAATATAATGTAATGTCAAAAAAATGTCCTTAAACAAGGCCTGTCCAGAGAACAGAGTACTTGCAAGACTATTCTAAAATAAGTACAAGAAATGTCACTGGTAAACTTGTCACATGTCCTCAATCCCCAAGTTGTCTTTAAAAATAATTACAAATATTAAAGAAATTGACCTTGACCTTTGTGTGAAATTGAACTTGACATCTGATGTACACGTCTGAGTATTGCTTGCACACAACACATCATGACATGCTGATCACTTGTGTCAAGCTATTTAACAATCCCTTCATGTAACAGACCAAACTCAACTCATAAAGACTGAAGTGTGACCTTAGCCTTAGATGTACAGTTCTTGGTCTTACGCTCTACCCATGGTCATGTCATGTTGATACACTGAATCAAGTGTTTTTTAAATCCATCCATGTATGACAAAGTTACAGACTGGACACAAAATCTCAAACAGATTCAGAATTGTTGTGAAACAAACTTAAAATTTGACCTTGATCTTTAAGGTATGGGGATAGGTCCTATAGACATCACACATCCTGTTGATTAATTGGGCCAAATGATTTTGAAATCCATCAATAAATTACAAAGTTAGAGACTGGACAAGAAATCTCAGACTCAAAGTGTTGTCAAACAAAGTGACCTTAACCCTTTACTCCATAGATACGCGTTTTCCCGCACCAGTCACAGAAGGCCTTTGAAAACAGTGTGGGAAGAGTTCAGATTGCTCGTTACTTCCTGCACTGTTTTCCACTCTGTCAGTTAATATAAACATAATTCACCCAATAATTCAAAAGCCTTCTATATTTGGTATCAAAAGGTGTCTATATTAGAGGTGCCCAAAGGCGTCTATATGAAGAAAAGGGTTAACGTTTGAGGTAAGGGGTCTAGGTTTTACACCGACTCATTGTCATGTCATGTTGATTATATGTGCCAAGTTTTGTTTTTTTTAAAATCAATCAATGAATGTCAAAGTTACGGGCTGGAAACTCGGATGGACAGAAGTACACTGTGAATACTATATGCAATTGCCATGCAATATATAAAACAACAAATTTTACATGAGCACTATACAGAGGGGGGGAATTTAATTTCTGACAGAAATGTTGATTTTAATATACAACTCCAAGTGTTTATGAAAAGTGCTGGAATTTAATAAATGACAGGCTCATGAGGGCCTGAATCACTCTACTTGAAACAAACAGCAAGGAATCTCCTCCTCCCACCATAATATGTTGTGGTCATATAACTATCAGCCAATGCTACAATAAAATATCTAACTTAAAGTCTATGGCGTATACTTTCAGAGAAAATCTTAAAATATGCTTATAAGCCCTGTGTTTGTCAAGAACTTGTCCAAGATCATGTAATTATGCTATCGTGTCTATAACAAGAGCACCGCAAGCGGGTGCAGACGCTAATCTTTTTTCCAAATCTATTAAGTAGGTCAAAGCCAGTGAGGTAAACTTTTTAAACATGATGGTGTTTAGTTTAAACAAGAGGGTCAAGATGGCCCAACATCGCTTACCTGACTGACCTTGAGTCACCCAACTTAAGTAGATTATATAATACTTGGACACTCAAAATTCCAGAAAAATGAGATGGGTAAGTAGTTAGAATTTTGAGAGTTCAAACTTGATAGAGGTTCACCGATGGTAAAGGGTCACTCAAGGATAATTCCTGCGAACTTGTTTTAAAATTGATCCAGTGGTTTCTGACAAGAAGATTTTTTAAGTTTTTACTATAGCTTATATAGTAAACTAATCACACACCCTGGCAGCCTGTTTTCTGACGAATCACTAGTTTGAAAAACTTGGCGAAAGATCCTCCAAAGAACATTCTTGTGAAATTATTTGAAAATCGAGCCAGTAGTTTCTGACAAGAAGATTTTTTAAGTTTTTACTATAGCTTATATAGTAAACTAACCCCACTCCCTGGCCGCTGTGTTTTTTGACAAATCAAGATGGCTTGAACAAACTTTGTAGAGGGTCACCCAAGGAACATGTCTGAGAAGTAATATCAAAATTGGTTTCAGAGGAGAAGTTGTTAGCTAAAAGTTAACAACAGACGCAGACCAAGGACACCAGGAGATCACAATAGCTCACCTGTGAGTCTTTGGCTCAGGTGAGCTAAAAAATCAATACAATTACTTAAAAAAAGCCATGGAGTACCTCACTAATGTAACAACAAAACACATAACACATGTATGAGGAGTATTTAAAAATATGTTCAACATTTAATATAGTGCAAGAATAACAAGAGTAGTCAGAAGACAAACAAAGCTCGCCTCCAAAAACGGCCATAACTGTGCCAAAATGCAATCCCGTGTTATAGTTCTTGTCTGTGTGTGTTCCACTGATGATGGTGAACACACATGCAAAGTTTCATTCACATCCAATGAGTGTTTGCATAGATATCTTTAACTTAAACGCAAAAGTTTAACCTGGGTGTCTACAGACAACACCGATGACAATGACACCAGTGTCATGACAATAGCTCTCCTTAGACTTTGTCCCAGAGAGCTAAGAAATAGAGATATTGAAGAACACATCAACTCGACTATTCTAGCCTTGTCACAGAACAATTAGTATATCGTAATGTACAATCAGAAAAACAGATATATCTGTATGAATGAAACCATCTTTCTTATTAGCAAAATAGTAGATCTATATTATGTATGTGCAAGTAGGACTATAAGGGCAAAAATATACACTATGTCTGACTATGGCTAACTAGTTGAAATGTACTTAATTTAATAAAAAAAAATTAAAATCTGGGTGTGGATATGGGGTGTGTACATGCCAGAGTTTAATAAACAGGGTTGTGCTGTTTTAACCCTATGCCTCAGAGACGACTTTTCACGCCTGTATCGAGAGCCTCTCAGAGACGACTTTTCACGCCTGTATCGATAGCCTCTCAGAGACGACTTTCCACGCCTCTATCGATAGCCTCATGATCACGACAATTCACGCCCGTGTATTTCAATCGCATAAATAACACACATAAACTTCATTTTCCGCGACAGGAAGTTTACATTTGTGTAAAATAACATTTCCCCAAGTAAAATTACCCATGACATCATAGTGTTACTATTTAAAGTTTTTATAAAAATAGCGTCCAATCGAACATACGGGTCAAGCGTGATCAAGCAAGGTCATCGCCCAGTCGCATTATGTAAAGTGCTAGAATTTTCCATGATTTGCGCGGGAATCTAAAAATAAATCGGGGTCAAATACAATTTTCTGAAATTAGAAGCAGTCTATTTTCGTGTTTTTGGAAATGTGCATCCCGCGTGACCTTTGGCAGAAAATAAAACTATGTTTACACGCAGCTGACTTTCGGCACACTTTTGAAGTTGTTGTGTTTTCACAGCTGACACAAATTCATGGGTATATCGCGGTGTCATACTGACCAAACAGGGGGCAATAAATCACTGATAACGGTAAGATTTTGCCAATTAAGAAAGATCAAATAAGAATCCCGCCGTGTTTGAAAGATCGAACAATTTTTTTTCAATCGGGTATTTAATTAGAAACATACCCGCATACTCGCAAATAGATTTATAAATTATCGCTTCACAAGCAGATTGATTGTATTTTCAAAATAAATAAAATTCTTACCGTATTAAAATGAAAATATGTTTTCTCGCTAGTATGGTAATTGATGGGAAAATTTTTAATAAAGATTCATATTATTTCCGTAGCATACGCATAAACAACAACCATAATGCATGTATTTATTAAATCCTGCACATGTTTTATACACGACGTCTACACGATTGCTATAAAATTACCCTAAATTTGGAACCGTGTGTTAAGTTTTAAATGTCACATTTCAGTGACGTCACGTCAGCGTGTACAAATAAAATATCAAAACTATGAAAGGAAATAGGTCATACATGTCAAATGATGAAACGGACATTGAAAATTGCATCAGACTTTTTTTATAGGCAACTTTGTTTCCATTGTTTATGGAATTTTACTGTCACATGAGGTCACCAATAAACACTAGATTTGTGTTGTGTTTTTATTATGTAGATCTAGTTTGCATATACATTTAAATTTTATGTTTATTTCATTTAAAAAATAAATAAAACAAACATGTAGATATAGATCTAGTTTTGATTGCTATACATGTTTCTTTTTTATTTCTGGAAATGAAATAAAACAAAAAAAGTAAATTTTATGCATAAATTTTTACTTCCTCTTATTTTCTGTTCCTATATTTCATTTAATATTTGCCTTACAATTTTAAACTTTACACTGTGACAAAGAGAATTAATTTCTCTACAAAGTTTCCATATACCAAAAAAGCATCAAATGAAGTCTTAATGTTGGAAATATGTGTTAAAGTAGCAAAGTGTCAAATTATCAACATGTTCCTAATACCTTCATGGGGACAGTGTAATCTGGCTATCATTACCTGAGCGTGACAGATACTGAGATAAGGAGTACACAGTATTGGTTAGCATGGTTGATATGATAATACCTATATGAGGCAAAGGGTTAAAATTGATCAGGTGGTTTCTGACAAGAAGATTTCTTACTAAAGCTTATATAGTAAACTAACCCCACCCCCTGGCCGCCATGTTTTATTACGAATCACTATGATTTGAAAAACTTGGTGAAGGATCCTCCAAGTAACATTTCTGTGAAATCCCCATTCCCTGCAGTGCTCCAAGAAAAAAAAATTTGGGACTAGCCCAGGGCAAGTAGATTGAAAAAATCTACTTGCCCTGACTGAAAAATAACTTGCCCTGATCAACGGTTCACATGCCCAGATTTTTATTACCAATACACCTTGCGGTATAATATGAAATATGTAAACATAGACTTAAATGTATTCATTTATGTAGGGTAAGCTCCCCATAACATTATGCATGGTTAAATCACAAGTTTTAGCGTTTGAATAAAACCGGGAGAAATGAGAGAATTTCGGAAGAACTTACTATGTCTCTATCAATATGTTGTATTTAATCTTTGTTCTTTATTAGCATAAAAAAGATGCTAAATATTCAATCAATCAATCAATCGTTCTTTATTGACTATCATTTCTGTTCTTCTGTGGGAGCAGAAGTATATTTTAAACATTATTTTAAATATCTTTCTCTTGTTTTCTAATAATTGCTGTCACAACATACAATAATGGCAATGCCAAGCCTACAAAGCTATTCAATCTATCCTAGATAACTTGGCAATATGATAAATGAATGCAGTCTATGATAGCCTTCAAATATCTAGAAAGTGCAACTAGTCAACTATATTTCAAATATTAGAAAAAAACACATAATTCATCTTAATTTTTGTTTTCAATACTATATTAAAATCATGCCAAAAAAATATACGCTGAAACTTTACAACCAAAAAGCAATGTTTATTACTATAATACCCCACCCACATTTTTCTTTACCGTAAACTAAATTTCAATATCAACTCTCACGTTTTCACAGAAGAAAATTTATATACATACAGTTCCAGTTATTGTAAATCTACGAAATATTTATAAAATTACCAGAACCTAATGCTGACATTTTACATAACGCGATCGATCGCAAGTTATCTGCAAAAACATTACCAGATTTTAGAAATCGTTACCATTTTGGCAAAGGGGGGTAATTTTATACTCTTCATAATGGAGAATTTGAGAACACCCGCGAATTACGTCATCTTTTTTTTTTTTAGTCTTTGCCCGGGTAGGTGGTAAGAAACGTGTTTACCTTGGGCGTAGATATCCGACCAATCAGAGCGGTTATTAAAAATAGATTACTTTATATTCAAAGCTATCCACCAATCACATTAGAGGAATTAAAATAGATAAATGAATATGCATGAGAGGTTTACCAAAGTCGCATTATCGGGCATGTGGTATGATAAACACCGCAGGGGTCAATTTTTTTCTACTGAATAGTTACGGTCTTTAAACAAGAGTTTGACCTGTGTCGTTTCGAATAGAGATATTTGCAGACCTGTGTATTGTGAAAACTAGCTTATCCGATTTTTTAAGACAAGCCCGACGGGCAAGTAACTTCGAAAAAGGCACATGCCCTGATCCAGATTTGACAAGCCCCGGGCATCGGGCTATCCTATTCTTGGAGCACTGCCCTGGCCACCATGTTTTCTGACGAATCAAAATGGCTTGAACAAACTTGGTAGGGGGTCACCAAGGAACATTTCTGTGAATTTATTTTAAAATTAAGCCAGAAGTTTCTGACAAGAAGATTTTTTTAATTTTTACTATAGCTTATATAGTTAACCCCACCCCCTGGCCACCATGTTTTTGACAAATCAAGATGGCTTGAACAACTTGGTAGAGGGTCACTCAAGAAACACTTCTGTGAAATTATTTTAAAATCGAGCCAGTTGTTTCTGACAAGAAGATTTTATAAGTTTTTACTTTAGCTTATATAGTAAACTAAACCCACCCCTTGGCCACCATTTATTTTGACGAATCAAGATGGCTTGAACAAACTTGGTAGAGGGTCACTCAAGGAACATTTCTGTGAAATTATTTTAAAATCAGACCAGCAGTTTTTTGACCAATCAAGATGGCTAGAACCAGTACTAAGTATATGCTGAAAAGCGTCTTGTTCAAGTACACCACACATAGCTCTGGTTTGGTGCTCTACCACTAAACCATGTGCTCCACATTCAAAATATATATTTTAATCAAGCTAAAATACTGATAAAATAAATTGTTTACCACATTACATCTTCTTTCAGTCATGTGATCGAAATCTGGCGACACCATTGTGGTGGAAGTACAAAAATAAAATGTTTTATTATAGTGTCACCCTTATTGAAAGGGCCAGCAACACCGGCCTTATAAGACCTTTATGCTGTAGTTACTTCCCGAAAGCCATCCTTCCAAGTGTCAGGCTGTTAGACATTCGGTACCTCTCAATTTTGCTAGCTGCTGGGTGATCAACCGTCAATTGAAATTTATACACTGTCCCCCGACCAATCAGAAGAGCCATTACAAGTTACTCTCCTTCCTCGTAACAACAATCGAAGCATAGAAAATAGCTACTGTGTATTTTATCTGTTTCTGACCGACAAATTCAAATGTTTAGTTAACTTTGAACAGTGGGTACATATTTAATACATGGTTTATTTAGCGCATATCAATCAAAATGCAGTCGAACGGTTGTGTTTCAGCATGGGAAGTCGTGCTATGCAGTCGTGTGACTGAACGACATTGTTTCCGACCCGACAAAATTTGGGAGTATCTGACATTTGAGCCAATCATTATTATCGTTTTGTTTTTAATTATTGGGCATATAAGAGTATTTTTGTTTGTTTTTTTAATTCTTGCTAGGCTCCATACCCCTGTGCTCGTTAATGTACATTTATTTTTATTTAAGCCTATACTTCATAAAGACGCATTCCGACGACCCTCCCCCCCGCTTCATAAATACGCATCTGGACACCTGGTACGTGTCCTTCATAAAGACGCATTTGGACGCATGGTCTCATTCTCATAAATACGCATTTCGACGCCCCCTATTTTCAATCACAAAAACAACACCTTTTAATTTATTTTTCAGAGATTGTAAGTTTATATTCGTGTAGTGCAACATTTCACAAAGTAAATTTACGGAAGACATAATATGGTTACTATTTAAAGTTTTTATAAAAATAGCGTCTATTTGCACAAAGTGTCATATCCGTGACCACGCGATGTCATTTAATTGACCAGACTTACGCGTGAATTACACAAATATCACCAATTTAAATCGCAAAAGAAACACATTTCAATTTATTTTTCAAGGACCGGATGTTTATGTTCGTGTAGCATTGCATTTCACACAGTTAAATTATGCATGATATCAGAGGTTAGAATTAAATATAGCGTCCAATCGTAAATAGGGTCACATCAGTGATCACGCGAGGTAATCGAATTGTCCATGCTTACGCGGGAATAACAAAAATATCCACATTTTCAATCGCTAAAACAATACATTTCAATTGATCAATGATCACGCGAATTCATTGCATTGTCCATACTTACGCAAGAATAACAAAAATCTCCCAATTTCAATTTCAAAAACAATATGTTTCAATTTATTTTTCAATGACAGGTGTTTATATTCGTGTAGCATTGCAGTTCGTGTAGTAAAATTATGCATGACACCATAGGTTACATTTAAAAATACTGTCCAATCGTAATTACCCATGCCAGCGATCACGCGAGGTCATGGAATTTTCCAGAAAGAAATAGGTCAACACTATTTTCCGAAAATGTACATCGGCATATTTTGATTTTTTTGAAAAATCATGCGTGCTGATTGTGATAATTAACACGGTAATAAATCATTGTTTGTTTTGATTGTGATTACTGGGATAGAATCATGTACGCTACCGTGGCTTACCGTTATGGTTTCGGGTGGTTAGAAGTTGGGGAGGGGGTGTCATAAATTATGTCAGTTTGCAGTTCGGCAATTTACCAAAGCCGTGATATATGTCCTGGGGGTATATGGACTAATCAAATGCACGCGCCAATATGCGACAATACTGGTTTGTTTTCACAGCTGACACCCGTGACCGGAATTTTTATACCATGAAGGGGCAATAAAACTATAAGGCGTCCCAGATCAGCATGATGTCTGCTGGTCATTATAATAAGGTAATTATTTTTTTAATTATCTGTTCGTCTGTGAAAGATCCCGTTCTAATTAATTTATAAATATTATACGCATTACCGATTTAGATTAATTTTGAATTCATGTCCGATTCTAACTTTGACTTTCTGATCTGATTTTATTGACAGAAGCAATTTATTTACATACAAGTAGATCTACATGTAAACATAATAGCTTGGGGATTCTTTTTAAAAATGCGCAAGAAGGGAAAGTAATAAAACGTTTTTTCTCATAGGTAAAATTGTAGCATGGTAATAGAACACATAAAAGAATAATAAGTAATTTCTATTTTTACCATTAATACTAACTGATAAATTGTAACTAGACCTATCATTATTATAATTAAAACTTCCCCTATATATTATTGTTGTTAATTATTCATAATAATGATTCTAATAATAAATATGCAGTAGTTGTATTAATTATAACTAAGGTATTGATAATTTATTATTATTAGTAATTATTGTAAATAATCTGTTTTGTCTGTTTAGTGAACTTATGTATGTTTTTGTCTTATTTCAGTTTGAAAGTTCGCACATAGCAGTCAGGACCAAAACTTTCAGGAGGATTTGATATTTTTTAATTTAAATTTTGTGCTGCTTTTACCTGAAATGGAAAATAAATTTACAAATTCCACTAAAAAGTAAAGATTAAAAAATTGTACAACCATAACTGGACGCTCTTGCATATTTTGTATAAAAATAAGTGTAGTAACATTAAATTTATGATACTTTTGGTAAAATAGTAAAAAATTATATATCTATTTAACTATTCCTATTTTAATTATTTATTAAGTTTATTTGTTTGAATTATATTACATATAAAAATATCATTGTAAAATATTGGTATGTATAAATTTGTGTCAAAATTAAAAATGAATTGAAATGAAAAGTCTTCTTGTTTTATATCGGTTTATCTTTGTATTCCATTGTCATAGAATTAAATTTTTTTTTATCATCGCACAGATAATTCAATATTCAACAAAGTTTACACTGACATAACAAGTGTAAAATCAATATATCTTGCGGAAATATTAACTTTATAAGCGATATATATATAAACTAGTGTTGAATTTAAAGAAAAAATAAAATGAAACAAAATCTTTTTAGTTTCTACCCATATATCTCATTATTCAATTGCCACAAAATAAAATTTTTTATATCACCAGAAAGAAAATTTTATTTGCAACAAACTTTACATACACAAAAGTATAAAATCAATATTTCTTACTGAAATAATGACTTTAATGAACTGGGTGTGCAATCAGCATGTATTTTTAAATATCCCCTATGGGAATGGTGCAGAAACCTTATCAGCTGGGTATTGGTTTATTGACATCTGTTTCCTTCTACCTGTATCTGTTAGGATAGGCAATACTGCTATATCTCTATGAAGTAAAGAGTTAAACAGTTAAAAGTGAATGAACACATTTCCTGGTAGTCTAATGAGACGTCGCAACACGATGAGAGCAATGATAAAAAAATATTATATAATAGTTATTTAAACGCATTTAGTGTCAATATCCTATTAGCAATGATATATCATTGGGCGATTCTTAAGTGTCGAAAACCGGTAACAAAATCATACCGAAATTTTCCTGAACATACCTGGAACAGTTGAACCGACTTGTATGCGGCTCCTTGTTTCCCAAGCAATTCCTCTCAGTTGCCGGAATGTCCCCATCTTCTTCTCAAAGGAAAATGCATCGAATAAAAAACAAAACCATAAAATTTTCTGCAGTTTCAATTTATCTGCCATCTTGTCTTGTTCCTTGTGAAAATTGTGACTAGATGGCGCCAAATTTGGCCCAATCAGAACGTTCGAACGGTTTACAGAAATTGCAAAGCGATGTTCCGATTGATTCAGAGATGTCCGTATTGACCAATCAAAACAAAGTTTATAAAAATACTTCGGTTGAACTGACAAAATGGCGATCACTTTCGGAAACGTATGTAAACAAACATTAATTTAAAACAAGATTTTGCCTAGCAAAAGGTTCCTTCTAGCGCATATAAAATATTCTGTATTTTAAGAAAATCTGATTTTAGAACAAACATGTTACAGATGTCCAATATAACAGTTACGAAAAATCTGTGTAGTAACTTAATGTGCATTTTTAAAAAAAAAAAAAATATGTTAACAGATATTTTTACACGTCCATTTATATAACTCAACCAGTTAATATTTATAACTATATCAAAGTTAACCTGGTGCTTATGTCGCATAGGGTTGTGCCGGTTGCAAAGGAACGTGATGTATAATAAATTTGACTTTTACTCTGTGCATGATCAGTTACAGGGAAAGATGTCACGAAAAAAATGCTTTTTGTTTTACAAAGGAACTGGCCCTACATTTTGGGCGATGTTTTTCTCTTAAAAATCCATAAAAAGTGAGTAGTCTGAAAGAAGCGAGCCAGGCCCTCCCTGGATGTTTTCGTCATGTGATTTACACATATGAACACCTGCATATATATACACAGACACATTATATGTCAAAATATATAAAAGGAAGCATTTGCAAACCTGAACTTCAGCATTTGCAAATATTGCACAGATATATTTGAAGCTAAATTATCACGTGACAAGCGTCTATTTCATTACGTGATTATTTGGCGGGAGTCATTATATTAATCTCTATTCTATATTATCAAATATTCAATGCAGAGGTTAATACTCTATACGAATAATTGTTCCTTGTCAGTCTGCTGTTAAAAACTTGCATTTTTACAATAAATTGAGTTTAAGGCGCATGAATATACATTGGCATAGAGGCTATTTGTAATGAATATACATGAGTCCAAGAAAGCGGTATACTGGTCCTCTGCGTACTATGAAATTTTGAATGGGTACCATAATAGGACAGGGAACCAGATTTACAAAATATAAATGACCTCATTATTATGGCATATGCAAAAAATACCTTTTCTATATGGAGAAAATAAAGTTCAAGATTGCTAGTATCTTATTATATGTATATCTCTAATTTTGAGTAGAAAAATGGTTAAACTGCATTATGGTCATCAAAGGTAATGTGTTTATATGCTCCTTGACCGTATGACCAGTGTGCTTACTGTAAAATAAGTGTAAAAAAGTTACAGAATCGTTTTTCTCTGCTTTCCTTTTGGTATTTGATAGATTGTCATTCCAAATACAACATACACCCACTAAAACAGCTAAAAACTCCATCAATCATGTGTTATTTGGCCCGGTTGAACATGTACACAAAAAAGATCTACGGCTATTTTGGTACCAGTTACTGGTGCATATACAAAATTCTCCTCTAGAAAGATATCCTCTTGTAAACATTGTCCTGGAAGGTGATAACTTCAGTCAAATACATTTTGAGTGTAACTTGGTAGAAAAAAAAATAGGTACCGGTATTTCCAACAAACAAAGTAAATAATGTTACAGGACGAGAAAAATATGCAGCCAGTCCGGCACTCGAACCCGGGACCCTAAGTTAGCTTACAGGGCGAATGCTCTACCATCTGAGCTAACCGAACTGCTTACCTATATTCCTCTCATAGTAGGTTACGTACACACTGACAATAATGTCATTTTGGATGTCATAAGAGGAAATTTTCATTGTATTTTAACTTTTTTTTTAACAAAACA
This sequence comes from Panopea generosa, assembly GCA_029582155.1. Lineage (NCBI taxonomy): Eukaryota > Metazoa > Mollusca > Bivalvia > Adapedonta > Hiatellidae > Panopea > Panopea generosa. The sequence continues at coordinate 5,817,633 of JAPMAH010000020.1, forward strand.
ACAGTTAGTGTCACCAGTATCTGCATAGTTATATACTTGTTGCTGGATCACAGTGGGGGCAAAAAACTGTGAACCACGCCTAACAGCCTTGACTTTGGTACAGTACTTAAGGTGTGTCCAATGGTTACAATTATTGCACTTCGGAACTGTCAATCGGTGTATTGTCTCTGTACTAGTAGGTGATTTATTTAATAAAAAAGCTAAAATACACTCATCTTCTATTTAAAAGAAGCTTAATATTTATATTTGATCTCAACTGTTAGCATACCAGGAAGAAGTCAAAGGGGAAAGGGGCAGAGTGGTGTGGAGGGGAATTGGAAAATATAAAGAAAAGCTGTAGTGTTCTGAAATTAATACAAAAACACATCATTGTATTAGCATCTTTCTTCTAAAAGATCTCAAATATTCCTTGTGTAGAGTGCATGGTCCAGTGGATGAGCATCAGACTAATAGTCAAGGGGTCGTGGGTTTGATCCTCCACCAAGGCTGTGTATGTTTTCCTTAAGCAATACACTTTATCCGCACATGCCCGGCCTTGTTCATACTCTTTGCCAGTTACTGCAGAAAGACAGTGGTTCTTCTTGGCTTTATTCTGAGTTCTTCCTCCACCAAAACAAACTGGATGCCATGTGTAACCTATAATGTATTGAACATGGTTTTAAAGTCCATTCTTTGGGAAAATGTTGCAATGAGGATATATTTAAGGGATATAAATATATATATAGCATGGATCTTGCATCCATGGGTGCTAATGCATTTATAATTAAATTTATTAAATGATTTTTTTCGATAATTTCAATGGAAATTATGCATGAATGGAAGATTTATTTTCCACATTAAGCAGGAAAATGGAATATTTACCATTTATTTAACATGTCACCTCCAGGAATGAACTAAATTGAGAGCATTAGCTTCTGTCAGTCATTGTATGATGTAATGTCTCAAAATAACATATTTTACCATGACAAGTAAACATGATTTACATATGCTGAAACTTCTTCAAGAGCTGAGTCATAGAGAAAACAATGAGCCTGTGAATCGAAACTGATCTTGTGCTAGGTTATATCAAAAACGTTTCATGGATTTATTACTCTACTTTATATGATAATAATGTTTTGATTTCCTGTGACAGGTTGACGATGCCTGGAAGGCTACTGAGTTTGTTGTACTGCCTCACAGGGATTCCAATGATGTGTTTATCCTAAGTGGCACCGATGAAATTCAGCAACAGCTAGATGACAGCAACATCAACATAGCAACCATTGCCAGCTCTCATCACGTCGGACCAATCAAACTGCATGTTAAAGATTGGCTCAGAATGCCCGACCTGTTCGGCAAGACTCTTGTAAGACTCAGATTATGTCATTGCTTCACATGTGGTATACTTTCTTATTGCCCCCGACTTTAGGCCCAACATTTATTCAGTGTCACTGCCATTCAAAGAAGAACCATTAAGGGCACTCGAGTGGACAAGTGCAATAACTTTTGTTTTAAGCAGAATAATTGCCAATTTTATACTTTTTTTAATACATTTTTCATCTCAGTAACCACAAGTGCCCTATGATTTTGAAGACAAGTTTAAAATTATTCTCCAGTGCTACATCATCCAGCATTCTAGGTGTTTTTTGTTTTTTTTATTTATAAAAAATGCCATTTTGAGACTAGCTTATAAATTCCGAGTGCACTTATAATAATTCTTAGACAGCTATTATTTAATTTCTAATTATTATTCCCATTCTCAGATAGACATAATACTCCTGAATTCCTGAACAAAACACTGATCTACTTTGCTGTACATTTCAGGATGAGTGGCTGGACTGTCAGAGGTAGTGGTTGTACCTGGAGAGCATCTTCTTAACACCGGACATTCAGCACCAGCTTCCCGCAGAAGCTTGAATGTTTATGCAGGTAGGCAAGTCGTACAAGGATATCATGAGGAAGGTGAACAGGGTTTCAGCTGCAATCAGAGCGGGTACCCAGCCTGGATTACTCAAGACCTTCCAGAACAACAGCACTCTGTTGGATCAGATTCAGAAATGTCTGAAGGCTTACCTTGAGTCTAAGAGAGTTATCTTCCCATGGTATGTAAGAGAGTTGTCCCCCTTTATTGGCAAGCATTCTTATTTAGTATTTGAGCTCGGTCCAAAAAAATATTTTTGTATGAAAGTTTTGCCAGTTACTTGCCGAAGCACAGTTGTTCTGCTCAGATTTTGATTCAGTTTTCGTCCAATCAGCATTTAATCTATTTAACAGATTAATCTGAACAACAACAATATTCATATTATCACCTGTTTAACCAATCAAAAACAAGCTTTTTCTTGGTGATGTGACGATTTCTGTTTCCATTTTTCCACTTACAGGTTCTGTTTCTTATACAATGATAAGTTGCTGGTGATTCTTGCACAGACCAGAAATTCTTTGGCCATGCAGCCTCATTTGAGGAAATGCTTTGATGCAATTACGAAACTTGAGTCTGGCATTCAAGCTTCTAATTGCAAATCTACATCAATGGTAGGAAATTAATAAAAAATAAATGACAAACAGTTTAGGGAGTACGTTGTTGTCTGGTTACACCAATAGGCCAAAGTTTAATATTTACACATTGTATAAATTTGTTGAGAAGTTCCTTTTCAACTTAATTTTCCATAAAGTACAGTCAAACCTGTCTTAAGAGACCACTAAAAGGAAATCTGAAAAGTGGTCTCTTAAGGCAGGTGATCTCTTATTGGGGTAAAATGTTTTTTTGTTGGTCTTTTTTTTGTCTTGTCTAATGCATGTAAGTTTCCATTATTTATAGGGCTTTCACCCGCTGTTCTAATGTTAGACATTTTCTCTTTGCTGAAGACATGGCAACGTTAATAGAATATCGCAGTATGAAACCAAAATATTGAAACCCAGTCAAATAAACCTTGATATTCATTGTCTTATGTTTACTCATTTTTGTCGTGACAAACTTTCAAACCATCCATGAAAACAATGTAATGGTTTCCGATCAATAACTTTTGTATGGGTCTATGTATTTAATTACTTTATTTTGCATAGCTGTATAATTTTAAAAAAATACAGGTCAATTGGATATTTACCATTATCATTCAAATTGTACTTTTTCTAAGTTCTAGTCCTTGTCTCAAGTTTTTTCAAAGAAAAGTGAGAGACACAGTTATGATCCCCAAATAAACACAACCGCGTTAAATAATATGTATATGTACATGTACAGTTGAATATGTATACCCATGAAGTCCAATGCAATTAACATGTGGTTCTATTTACAGAATAATTGTATTGTCATTACAGGTGAACTCCAGGAGATCCAGTTCAACAATGACATCCTGGCTACAATTTCTCCAGAAAACGAAAATGTCGGTCTCGGCAGAGTAAGTGTTATTTTGTTATACATGAATTTCATTACTTTTGAATTTCCTTTCATTGTTATTTAACAGTGCATTGGATTTAACCTGTGACTTTTTATTGATCTGTTTATATTGTAACATATTGAGACACTCACTTGCTCTAACACAACCTGTCTATAAGGCCATGATAAATTAATTGCTATATTATCATCCCTGCTTGCCCCCTCATTTTTATGCTGCCCAGACCCTTGTTATTTTCATAAAAAAAAAAATCAAATAAAAATCCTGCCCCCACTCCTCCTCCTTTTTAAGAAAAATTTGGATGATAATCTAGAAATTAATGTATAATGAACTTATCAGTATTCAATCACTGAGCAGTTGTTTGTTTACATGGAAATTTTATACACTCTTCTTAGTGTACGACAATAGGAACAAGACAAAAGCTATCAGTTCAAAAGGACTGCCTTACTATTACCATAAATGCCGGGATTTTGCAAAATTCTCAATGTGAGAAACTTTTAGGTGTAAAAATTGAACCTCAGTTAAATTGGTCAAGTCAAATAAACCATATATGCACTGTCATCTCATCACGCATATACCTTTTGTCAAAAATAAGAAACTATCTACATCTTGAAGCAAGAAAATTATTTTACAGCGGATATATACTACCATTAATTGATTACTGTTGCACTGTTTGGGGTAACTGCACTAAAGATGGGCTTGATCGAATATTAAAATTACAGAAAAGAGCAGCAAGAATAATCCTCAATGCAGATCCTCTTTCAGCCTCGGAGCCTTTATTTAAAGTACTTAACTGGATGCCAGTAAATATAAGGATTCAGTATCATAAACTATTACTTGTCTATAAATGCTTAAATTCCCAGGCACCTGAATATTTGTCAAATAGACTTGTATATGTGGGAGATAATAACCCATACAGTATAAGGAATGCTGTAAATGGAAATTTATATGTTAAAAAATCAAAGACAGAGCTTTACAAACGTTCATTTCATTATTCTGGGTCACTTTTATGGAACAATCTGCCTACCGAAATTCGATCATCACCAAGCCTATACAGCTTCAAAAATAATCTAAAAAATTATCTTCTGAAACTTAATTGTTAGTTGGAAATAAACTGTTTGATTGACGAATAAGTGTAAGTATTCAATAGAAAAGTTTTTGTCATTGCATTTATAAACATTATGTGAATGCTTGTTTTATATTTTAATGTTTAATTACATTGTTGAATTTCATGTTCATTGTATGATTGTTGAGGGCCACAGGGAAGATTAGTGTAACTAACTGTGTTACCCTCATTAAATAAAGTATTATTATTATTATTATTATTATTATTATTATTATTATTATTATTATATTATTATTATTATATTATTATTATTATTATTATTATTATTATTATAATGGATAAAAAATAACTTTGCAATGACAAAACGTGGCAATGTAAAATGTAAGGGCAGAACATTGCTTCCTTAAAATAAACCTACACTCTGGCTCAGCACCTGTCATGTACTAGGTCAAGTTTGTACTTGAAGACTGAAGGGGCATTGACCATGTCGTCTTTTGGTTCAGAGAAAAATCAGGAAACTCTCACCAATTTTGCAACGCATTGTTTTCTACATGGTTTCCACAGATATAAATACATTAATGTAATATTGCAATAATTTTTTAAGTATTCTTAGAAATAATGTATTTTTGTCCAGAAACACTGAAATGTGCTTCAGTTAAACATGCTAACAAGTCAAGAAAAATGAACATCTAGTATAAGGCAAAGAGTAGGGATAAATTCTTGTGATCCCAAATTATGGATTTTTGAATAGTTGCCTCATCTGTTTCTCCAACTATTTTTTATATCATATGTATGTCCTTAATATAGTTACATAAATAGAGGATCTTACAGCAGTGCTCATTTATTGTTGAATTTATTAAACAAGTTGGCAAAAATATATTATGCAAGGCTCTGTTGAGCGTTATATCATTTTTGCCAATGAGTTTATAATTAAATAATAGATGAGCACAAATGTAAGATTATTTACATTACTCAAAAAAGTAATACATTTGCCATTTATTTAACATATCATATCTATAAAGAACAAGAAAATTTGATTCCATCATTTGTCTTATGACATAATGTCTCAAATTAACTTCATTTTATTGTGAAAAATCAATGTTATTTATAGATTTGGGCCAGTCGAAAAGAAATTTGGCATTTTACATACGAGAGCTGAGTTATACAGAATACATCGAACGACTCGGAAGTGATATTACACTAGGTTAATATAAAAAATATGTCATGGGTTTATCACACTCCTGCACCGTTAATTATGTGATATATTGTTTATCAATGAAACCAAATTTTATCTGAAGCCAGTCTGAAGTCATGATCCTCTGGATGCTTTTCTTTATTTTTTTTTTAACATTTAAGTATAAACTCAAATTATATGTAGGTGAAACATGAGCCAGGTATATGACGGGTATTCTTGCTTAAAATCTAAATGTCTTTCCACTGAATCTCCACAGGGACTTAAGACAAGAGGAAATGTTGAGGAGTGGCTGGGCAAAGTGGAGTAGGGGATGTTTGCCAACTTGAGAAAGCTCACCAAGAGTGCTATTACAGATTGAAAGAGGCGACCTAGGAAGGAATGGGTTGTATCACACTCTTCACAGGTATGTCTGCTGATTGACAACTTGGCAGCAGGGACATGTCTGTTAATTGACAACTTGGCAGTGAGGACATGTCCGCTTATTGAAAACTTGGCAGCGAGAACATGTCCGTTAATTGACAACTTGGCATCGAGGATATGTCTGCTAATTGATAACTTGGCAGCGAGGGCATGTCCGCTGATTGACAACTTGGCAGCGAGAACATGTCCGTTAATTCACAGCTTGGCATCGAGGATATGTCCGCTAATTGATAACTTGGCAGCGAGGACATGTCCGCTGATTGACAACTTGACAGTGAGGACATGTCCGTTAATTGACAACTTGGCAGTGAGGACATGTCCGCTAATTGACAATTTGGCAGCAATGACATGTCCGTTAACTGACAACTTGGCAGCGAGGACAAATTACTTTCATAAGTGTATAGCGTCCCATTGGTGCAATAAGGTACCAAGTGTATATGAAATAAGAAGGTACTTGGTACCTTTTTGCACCAATGGGGTGATATGGACTGTAACATTGCAATATGATCTCTGATGAGCTTTCAAAAATAACAATGCATGTTAGTCACTCAATACAACTTTAGGTTTACCGTCTGGTGTTGTCCATCCGTAAAGATTACTCAAAAAGTGTTTAAGCTAGGTTTGTGAAACTTTGCATGTTTGCATGTGGATAGAGGTCAATAAATATAAAATTATGCAGGTCATTATTATTTTTTTAGCCGGACAAAATTGAAATTTTAAACAAAATATTAGAATTAATAAAAGCAAATTGTGGTGCAACTTGCTTCCTGTTAACTGGTAGGGGACTCGTGCCATGCCTGCAATATTCCACTGTCTTGATATTTTTGCATTTAAATCACAAAAAAATCTGTAAATGTATTTTTAAAAATCATTGCCTATAATATGCTTAGAGGGGCCTTTATAAATTATGTACGAATAACTGGTGATATTTTGTTTGCAAAGTAAATGGTTTATATCAGCAGAAACATTTTATTGAACATTTAAAAAAAGAGGCTTTGCCAAAAAATTACAATTTGAAGTGGCTGAATAAAGAGATATATCCATACACTACAGATATAATTATTCAAATAGAGTGATGTCTCTTAATTGTTTTGATTCATTTGGAGTGATGTTCCTTAATTGTTATATGATTTATTTGGAGTGATGTCCCTTTATTGCTATGATTTTGGCGCAGTGAGGTCAGTTTAGTATTATAATTTAGATGGAGTGATTTCTCTTACGTTAATGTAGCAATCCTTACAACAACCTGTAATAAATATTTACTGCAGGGCAGCAGTGGAGGTCTGAGGGCAGAGCACCTGCCTCGCATGCAGAATGTCATGAGTCCGATCACTGGCTGGGTCATATTAAAGACTTGAAAATGGTACTAGAAGCCTCCTCTCTGCTCAGCATTTAGAGGATAGTTACTGTAGTGTGGCAGCACTGTCTCAAGAAGACACGTTGCAATACCACTGAAATCAACAACATAATAAATATTGTCAGTTACAATTTCAGTTATGTTGTTTGATTCACTAGGTTGTGTTGACAGTTTCCCAGTTAATCCTGTGTGGTGATGTTACAGAGATTCTGGAGGGAGAGTTTGACAGACTCGAGGACCACCCGCAGCATATGAAAGAGTTTGAACAGTAATATTTCAAAGCGAGTTATTTAATATTACTTTTGTTACTGTATTTTTATGCCCCTCCCCTCCCCCTAAAAAATCCGTCCTTCCTTCCGGTATTTCGTTTCCAGCCTGTATCTTTGTCATGCATAAATGGATTTTGTTGATACTTGGTACAATTGATCAACATAACATGACAACGTGTCGCGAGTAAGACCCACACCTGTACCTCAAAGGTGAAGGTCACAATTTGAGTTTGACAACACTTTGAGTCTGTGTGAGATTTCGTGTCCGGCCTGCAACTTTGTCATGCATAGATGGATTTTTGGCCGGTGCATAAGCAGTGGTTATAGCCGTTATTTTGAAGTCACCCGTCGCTTTTACTATAAACCTAACAACTCAGCTGAGAGGAATTCAATCTACTCAACCGATAAAAAAGTAGTTCTATCGAATATGTTTGAAAATTGAATTGAATTTAAGCGTCTTTAGCTATGAATCAATTGAATCATAAGTTAAATAATAAACCTCGTCAATTAATCTACATATACTCACAGCAATAATTTTTAAAAACATTTTTTCGCAAATATGTGGGTTATTTGGTAGTCTATCTCAGTCCTGATATCTCCCGAATCGGGTTTATGAACCCCCGATGAAAAGGCAGGGAATTCCATGCCTGTCCCACAATTCATAGCTATTCATCGCTTACCAAACTGTGACGTCATTCAACTGACCAATCAAAGCGCTCAAATCCCATTCCTAGTTTACGGACCCAATCGGGAGAGCTGGGTCCGCTCTACAGACTAGTTATTTGGTGTGTAATGTAGTAATACATTTGTATAACTGTGATGTTACTGATGCTGAATACGCCATTTTTCCTGATACTGATAGCTGGTCATCAACTCATCAAATTGAGGACAATTGGCAAAAGTGATTTTTTTTCATTCTTATTATTACGGCATACCTTACAGTTCTTCTTATTATAGTAAACACTCAGAAACAAATTGTGAGCATAATTATGGACACCTATGGGTCCTTTATAAAAAATGTGAATTTCATGCTTCTTATGACTGAATAGACTTATGTGAATGTTTTTGGTGTGATTTGTTGTTGCTGACATGACAGTTAATACTTGTGTGAATTTCATGGTCCCCACCCCCATGTGGTCTTAGGAATTACTGGGATACAATTGGTGAGCATTGTTATGGACGCCTATTGGTCCTTTATAAAGATTGTGAATTGCATGCCCCTGGGTCTCACAGTTCGGCCCTGGGGGTGGGGCCTACTTGACTAAATACTAAATGACCTATGTGAATTTCATGGTCCTGACCCCCATTAGTTCTTAGGGGCGGGGCAAAAACAGTCAAATTCAAGGTAAACTTAAAAAATCTTCTATATATTATAGGAAGAACTCAGAAACGAATTGTGAGCATGATTATGGACATCTATGGGGTCCTTTATAAAAAATTGTGAATTTCATGCCCCTGGGTCTCACGGTTTGGCCCTGGTGGTGAGGCCTACTTTACTAAATCTATATAAGAGAAAATGACAAAAATTGTTATTTTTAATGACTGAATAGACTTATTTGAATGTTTTTGGTGTTATTTGATGTTGCTAACATGACGGTTAATACCTATGTGAACTTCATGGTCCTGACCCCCATTAGGTCTTAGGGGCGGGGCAAAACCAGTCAAATTCAAGGTAAACTTAAAAAATCTTCTTCATATTATAGGAAGAACTCAGAAACGAATTGTGAGCATGATTATGGACATCTATGGGGTCCTTTATAAAAAATAGTGAATTTCATGCTCCTGGGTCTCACGGTTTGGCCCTAGGGGTGAGGCCTACTTTACTTAATCTAAATAAGAGAAAATTACAAAAATTGTTATTTTTAATGACTGAATAGACTTATTTGAATGTTTTTGGTGTTATTTGATGTTGCTAACATGACAGTTAATACCTATGTGAATTTCATGGTCCTGACCCCCATTAGGTCTTAGGGGCGGGGCAAAACCAGTCAAATTCAAGGTAAACTTAAAAAATCTTCTTCATATTATAGGAAGAACTCAGAAATGAATTGTGAGCATGATTATGGACATCTATGGGGTCCTTTATAAAAAATTGTGAATTTCATGCCCCTTGGTCTCACGGTTTGGCCCTAGGGGTGAGGCCTACTTTACTTAATCTATAAAAGAGAAAATGACAAAAAACGGTCATTTCTTATGACTGAATACTCATTTGAATGGTTTTTGGTGTGATTTGCTGTTGCTAACATGACGGTTAATGCTTATGTTTTATTGAGTGCCAAACCCCCACCCCCAAGGTAAACTTTAAAAATCTTCCTATTATGTAGGAAGCACGGGAAAACAAACTGTAAGCATAATTAATGAGGCCTATGAGTTTGTCATAAAAATTGTGAATTTCATGCCCCTGGGTCTCACGGTTTGACACTTGGGATGGGTACTACTCTTCTAAATCTATATAAGAGAAAATGATGTGATTTGTTGATGCAGATATGACATTCAAAATCCCATGTTTGAATTTTTGCCGCTTCCCGAAGAACAAATTCATAAAGCTTTATGTCATCAAGGATAATCAAGTGACCGTTAAGGCCCATGGGCCTCATGTTAGCTCTACTGGCCAAATGCCAGAATGCCTTATGCGTTGTCTGTCGTCCGTTAGCAGCACTTTCTCTGAAACCACTAGGCCAGTTAAACTACAACTTTACATGGATGTTTCTCATGAATAGAAGATTATACAGAAGATTTTATTATTATTATTATTTAAAATTCAAGATGGCCACCGTTACTAAAATAGTATAAAACTTAAAAAATCTTCTTCTCATGAACCGCCAAACAGATTGTGAAAATATTTATGTTGTAATGGTCACCAACTTTAGTTCTATTAGATTTGTTCAAATGGTGTCCCTAGGATTAAAAATGACCCTGCCCCGAGGGCTCAATTAGGTGACACATGATTATTATACGCAATAATAAAAAAAATGATATTGCCTATATTTTCACAGAAACATTGTTTGGTCAAGGAGATTCAGATTTATTAAAATGACTGGATTCCACTCTCTGAAGGGGTCAGGAAGGGCCCCTAAAGGGTAAAATTTGGGAATTTCAAAAATCTTTCTCTTAAGAATCAGTCAGTCAAATTTGTTCATATTTGGCATAAATTATCACTATGATTAGTGATTTGAATCAAGATAAGAATCAAGGAGCTAGTATTTATAGGGGCTCTGTGAGGGAACTTGGAGTTTCACATAGGGATACAATGGGAAAACGAAAAAATCTCATTTTTTCACCGATTTGTGCAAAAATATTATTCAGTTTTGAGTTCTGAAGCATCATCTAGTCATAGCAAATAAGATTTGGTTCAATAAGCAGGATTAAATTTCCATAAGGGGCCAGGTAAGGTCATGAAATGCTTCAATTAGAAATTTTTCAACAATCTTCTACTCTACAACTGGTCAGTCAAATTTAGGGGACTTGGAGTTTTAAATAGGAAGTCTATCGGAAAACGGAAAATTCACATTTTTTTCATCAATTTTAAGAGTAGGGGGTTTGAAGATTGTACAAATCAAGGGGCTGGAATGGATAGGGGTTTTGTATGGGGACTTTAAGGTTTATATAGGATAACTATGGGAGAACAGAAAATTCTCATTTCCGCCAGCATTTTTGTAAAAACAATTTTGAATTTGAGATTTAAACCATTGTATAGAATTAGCAAATTTTTTTTTTTACATAAGGAGGATTGAAATTCCATAAGGAGCCGGAGGGACCCAAAAAGATGTGATTTTGTGAAATTTCAAAAACTGATTAAGCGAATTTGTTACATAAAACAACAACCACTTTTTACCAGTAGAGTGTCCACAGACCCTCTTTGGCCTCTTGTTTTTTTTAATTTCAAAATCTCCGATGTCAGTACATGGTCAAGATAGTTGGGGTGAAGTATCATCTCATGATATGTCCTCTGTTGTCAGTTTTTTGAGTCGCCAGAGATACTGATATTTAAATGCATTGTGACAAACCTTTCACTGTAGTAGAGATATCACAATCTGAAATGATGTCATTACTGTAGACTGAAGTTGTTAGACAAAAAGAGTGTTTGTGCCTAGAAAACAAATTGGCTCAACCATTTGTTGTTGCAGTATTGTGAGAAATAAATTCAATAATTGGGTAAAAAAGGGAAAAATTAAAAACACTCTTTCTCATTATACTGCCTTCGTGAACCTTCAATAAATATTTCACTATAAAAACATGCACCGGCCACCAGTACTTTTAGTACTTTGATTTTAAATACTTGTTATAAATGATCAGCATAACATGACGACGTGTTGCACTTAATACCCAAACTCCCACTTCAAAGGTCAAGGTCACAATTTAACTTTGTTTGACAACACTTTCAGTCATTTTGACATTTCTTGTCTGGTCTGTCATCTATGGATAAATTTTAAAAACATTTGGCTCAGTTGATCAACATGACATAATAAAGTGTTAAATGTAAGACCCAGAATCTTTCCTCAAATATCAAAGTCACACTTTCAATTTGTTTGATATTGTGTGTCTGGTCTGTGACTTTGCCTTTAACTTGGCTCAATTTATCATGATGACATGACAACGAATCATAAGTAAGACCTAGACCCATATCTCAAAGGTCAAGGTCACAATTTAGTATGTATGACAACACTTTGAATCTGTTTGAGATTTCAAGTCCGTCCTTTAACTTTATCATACATAGATAGATTTCAAAAACACTTGGCTCAATTTATCAACAATTGATCTGTAACTTTGTCTTACATTTAGGGATTTTAAAATAGCTTGACACAAGTGATCAGCGTGTCATGATGATGTTTCAGCAGCATTTAACTGTTGAAATACCCAGACCATTACATCAGATGTCAAGGTCAAGGTTACACAAAGGTCAAGGTCACACTTTAATGTAAAAAGCATAAAATTGCACGTCTAGTCTGAAACATCAGTCCATTACTCTTTATATTCATGGATACATCGCTACCTATTATAACAATATTTTATTGGTTTTTTTTCAATGACCATTTGAGGGGCATGAGACACTTACCAGTGACATTTCTTGTTTTTATTTCTATTCTTAAACAAATGTTTTAATATATCTGTCATCTTGAAATCAACACATTGAGGTATATGTTGTATCATCTTGAGATATGTGTTTTAGGACATCATCTTGAGATATGTTTTAGGATATCATCTTGAGATATTTATGCTTTAGGACATCATCTTGAGATAAATGTTTAAGGACATCATCTTGAGATATTTGTGTAAGGACAACCCCTTGAAATATATGTTTTAGGACATCATCGTGAGATAAATGTTTTAGGGTATCCTCTTGATATATATATGTTTAAGGACACCATCTTGAGATATATGTTTAAGGACATCATCTTGAGATATTTGATTAAGGACATCATCTTGAGATATATGTTTAAGACACCATCTTGAGATTTATATGTTTAAAACACCATCTTGAGATATATCTTTACGACACCACCTTGAGATATATGTTTAAGGACATCATCTTGAGATATTTGATTAAGGACATCATCTTGAGATATATGTTTAAGACACCATCTTGAGATTTATATGTTTAAGACACCATCTTGAGATATATGTTTAAGACACCATCTTGAGATATATGTTTAAAGACATCATCTTGAGATATTTGTTTAAGGACATCATCTTGAGATATATGTTTAAGACACCATCTTGAGATATATGTTTAGGACACCAACTTGAGATAAATGTTTAAGACACCATCTTGAGATATATGTTTAAGGACATCATCTTGAGATATTTGTTTAAGACACCATCTTGAGATATATGTTTAAGACATCATCTTGAGATATTTGTTTAAAGACATCATATTGAGATATATGTTTCAGACACCATCTTGAGATATATGTTTAGGACACCATCTTGAGATTTATGTTTAAGATACCATCTTAAGATATATGTTTAAGGACATCATCTTTCGATATTTGTTTAAGGACATCATCTTGAGATATATGTTTAAGACACCATCTTGAGATATATGTTTAGGACACCATTTTGAGATATATGTTTAAGACACCATCTTGAGATTTATGTTAAAGGACATCATCTTGAGATATTTGTTTAAAACACCATCTTGAGATATATGTTTAGGACATCATCTTGAGATATATGTTTAAAGCACCATCTTGAGATATATGTTTAAGGACATCATCTTGAGATATTTTTTTAAGAACATCATCTTGAGATATATGTTTTAGGACACCATCTTGAGATATATGTTTAGAACACCATCTTGAGATATTTGTTTTAGGACACCATCTTG